>VXAZ01009477.1:6950276-7295215 GCA_013399875.1 Gymnorhina tibicen
CCCGCCATCCTCCCCCGCCCCGCTGCGGCGCGGCCCGGCCCGCCCCGGGACACCGCGGGACGGCCCCGCCGCCGCCGCCCCTCAAACTTTCGACCCAGCGACAGGGCGGCCAGCGGTGCCGCTGCGGCCCAAAGCCCCTCCTTCCCTGCCCGCCCGTGGGCTCGCCCGGCGCATGTGGCCGCCCCAGGGCGGCAACAAAGGGCGCCAGCACCGCCCTGGCGGCTTCACGCACCCCAAAAGTCAAGAGCCGGTGTCGGGACACGCGTGGTCGCTGGCGTAGCGCTTGTTGCTGCTGTCCCCCTTACCCCCGTGCCGGTGCCTCGCCTGACAGCCGGGACCTCCGGCGGCCAAGCCAACAGCGCTTTCCTAACACCGAGGCAAGACTTTGGGAAGAGGTGTCAGCCGCACGCGTTACACGGGGGCAGGGAAAGGGTTAGTGCAGGTTTAGAGTTGGGGTACCGGAACCGCATTTTTCTCCTGAGGAGAAGTGGTTTTGTCACCTATCGTCCTTGGAAAGGGACTGTGGGAACGCTGCCTCTCCTACATCTGTGCCTCATGCTCCCTGGTACCACCCCCAATCCCCATTATAGACAAATTAAAGAATTACTAACTACGGACAGCAGCAGCGATGCTCCTGCATTCTACTTGGGAAACTGCTAAGTGCCCATACACACACACTCTCTTCTTGGAGAAGGCACATTAAATAACAGTGGCCAAACCCCACTGCCCCTGGATGGAAGGAGTCATTCTGCAGAGGTCACAGAAGAATGATCCGAAGGCCTTTTCACCACCTCACACCTCACTCCCAGCTTCTGCTGTGACCAGCAGCACGGAAATCCTTTACTCTTAGTGCTCATTCCTAAGCTTTGAAATGTTTAGATGCTTCTTGAAAAGCTACTGTTTCAAGCTGCCATTTATTGGAAGCACCTGTCTGCACAGGGTGGTGGGTAAAGTGATGTATTTAATGGATGTGCAGCTGTCACACACTGGGCAAGCATTTTGAGACCTCACACAGTTGAACAGTCAGTAGATCCTCCAACATCCCTCCAGCCCTGCTTGCTGCCAGGCTGTATGTTACATGCCCTGCACCACCCAGACACAACTCAGAGCCTGCCCTAAAACCTGTGCTCCCCTCCAGGCTCTCTGTTCAGCCCTGGGGTCTCCTGGCACCAGGCTCCCCTCAGCCCACTTGCCAGCCCTACAGCTGACAAGGCTCACACTGAGGGCACAGCACCAGTGGCCTGGGAGGGCTGGAGCAACAAATGATACCATTTGCTGTCAGGGCTAAAAATAGTATCTGGAGAAGGAATAGAGGAAAAGTGGAGTTATTGCGCTCATCTTTGCTCAATGTTCTCAGCAATGCTCTTTTTCTGTCCTCAAAGCTAAGACTGTGTATTTTACTTTGTAGGCTAGCACTGGAGAGAAAAGCTGGTCAAAATGCTTTGTTTCTCATCAACTGCTACACAAAGAAAGGAACAAGACTTTTCTAAGCACTGTGTTGCTGCAGCTTTTGCTGGAGTGGTCAACAGCACACACAGAACAGAGAAAAGGAGGTGGGGAGCAAAGGCAGAAAAACGAAAAGAGAATTATGCTGAGAGAAAGTGGTAGAGAAACCACTGATGATGTAGAAATATGCACAGTTTTACTCACCCTCCTTTAGGATGCACATGTAGGATACACCCTGTGTAATGCATCTTACTGACTAGTAATAAGAAATAATGAAATACCCAAATCAGGTGTAAAATCTCTTCTAATTGACCTTTAAATTGTACACAACTATAAGTCTATGAAGTACGAGACTAAAGGCGTGTCTGAAGTCTCTTGGTACTCTGAGATGGCTTGCATAACTCAAAACTGGTTTAATTAGTCGGGTAATTTACTGACTGACCCTCTGAAATTCACGTTGAACCACTTACAGTAGTAATGTCAATCTACTTTAAAATATCTGAACAAGGCACACTTGATCTCAGGATTTAAGTGCTCTGGGCTCCTCATACACACTATCTTCTGTACTTTGTCTTTTTTATGGATGGAGGCATATTAAGAAAAAAACCAAAAAAACCAACAACTCTGCAGCACAAAGCCTAAACCCACTCAACTGTTGTGTCTTGGGCGGCAACAGATTACGATCTAATAGGTGCAAAGGGCAGTACTCTGACTTACCTGGCCCCTCCCTGCCAACCAAGGTCATTGCTTCTGTGCAATGATGACTACACCACTTACAGAAGTGGATCCTGAATAGCCACACTTTTCAGCTTTGCAGTACAGGTAACAGAAACTAGACTATAAATTGTGGTGGTCCCAGAGTTGCTTCCTGAGCCGTTATGTCATCCCTTTTGTGGAGGCAGCAGCTTTCATCAGAGGAGCATGATGCACGGCTATGGCAGTCTTCCCCTCAGCCAGTTGACTTTAATCTATCTGAGACACAGCCTTTGATTTCAAGGAAGTGAGATAAAGAAAGAAAGACCTTGCAAAATCACATGACTCCAGGAGCAGTTGCTTTCAAAACCAAATGGACATGAGAGAATCAAAACAAATCCATGGCAGTTTACAATAACTACCACCTTCTACGGTCTTGTAACTATAGCGCTTATGCATTTTCAGACATTCACAACATGCCATTTTCACAAGACATTCAATGAATATGACATGCTAAAATAATTCCCTGCTCTTGCCTCAAGCAGAGCCACCCTCTCCTTCTAGATATGACAGGGTTCCTCTGTTTCAATGAGGCCAATATCTTGCAGAACTAAATCCCAGGAATATTTTGCAAAAACCAGCTGCAACAAGAGTATGGGAGTTTTAGAACAAGCAGAAACTTAGATCTTACAAGGGTTCTGAAGCCCAGCTATGAGTGCAGTATTTAGTTTGTGTTAAAACTGCTACTAAAAAATTACAAATTATTTGAAATTTGGCATGTTATAATACAGTTTTTGTTTGGAGTTTTATCTGTAGTTGCCAAGCTGATAACTCAAGCATCTACAAAAGACTGCTCTCTAAAAGCATCTTGTCCTGGACCTCTCTACAGGTATTGGAAGAAATAAATCTGGTCAGTTTTCTGTGGTTTTTGTGACATTTCACAGGAGCTCTGACCAGGTGTGTAACATTCAGAAATCTTGGAAAATAGTCATTGTGTAGCTTCAGGGCAGCACTAGGCAGCAGGGCAGCAGTCCTGATAGGATTCCCCAGTGTGTTGCAGTGTGGCTACAAAGCTCCCCGTGGTTGTTCTGCAAATCTCTGAAGAGGAGATGGAAACAACTGACACATGTGGTCAATCTAGTCTCGCCGAGTTATATCTCGGCAGGTAACTATCACACCATCAGCTACACGTGGGTGGAAAGTTAGTAAGAGTTCCCCAAATATACAAGCCAGGCAGGATTAACTAGGAGAGCACTTGTCTGTATTCAAGAGAGATGGACTTTCTTCTAGAGGAATACTCAGAGCAGGATCCTAGCTCCAGGTTAAGGTGGCCATAGAGAACCTCATCTTTCTCCTTTCTTTACTGAGGGTTTAGAGAGATGGCCTTCACTAGGACAAACTCTTTCTTTATGAAAAGCGTGAACCTCAAACACAAACCTCTGAGTCATTACGGCAAAAGACAAACTTTCTGTTCCAAAGCAGTGTGTGCCATCTCACCACAATGTCACATAAAAGTGACACAAGGGTTTCAACAAAGCATTTAATAGTGAAAAATTGAAATATGCGTCAAAATAAACTGGAAAAGCCAACATGCACTATCATAACCAGACTATCACAAATGTTGTCACCCACATCAAAGGCATTTTATCCAGGAAATCTATACCATAAACAACCTTGAGCACTTTGATATCAATTTTAAACTATATGCAAGAGGGCGATATCAGGTTGCCTTGGAAAGGGGATCATGCTCCACAGAGTAAATGGACACCAAACTTCATGGGTTCCTGCTAGATGACCTGAGGGAAATGGCTTCCTGCTAAGAGACCTGGCAATTAACTCTGCGTGCATGAACAAAAACACGAGGTTTCTCAACATCACTAACAACACCCTGCCCATTATATCAAGACCAAATCAGAACATCAAAGCCTCAGAGAAATAAATAAGCAAGCCATTGTATGCAGAGAGGCTGCAGGGGAAGGGAGAAATAAAAATTCCAGCTAGCTCCTGCAGGTGACTCGCCAAAGCCCTAAAACTCTTAACACAAGCATATTACGATGGAACACACTATTAGCAGTGATTGCATCTCCTTTCAGATCTCTCCCTTTTCCCCCTTGGTGGAGGTCATCAAATTGAAAAATACAAAGTTTCACATCACAGCTTTTGATTAGAAATGCAACTCTTAGTGGTTGCAGGTTCCATCCCATCAAGTTATCAAGATCCATCTTGGAACAATTTTATCCCATTGTCCTTGCTACATTTTCTTTCAAAGTCCTTCTAAAATATAATTACTTCTACATCTCCCCTGAACTTAATTTTTGGATTATTTTCCTTAAGAACTGTTTAAGGAGTATTATTTTTGATAGCATGGTCCTTCAGGTAGGGATCACCTGTATCAGCCAAAGGGGCCAGCAGCTGCTCTCCAACAGAAAGCAGACATGCCAGCGGCTGCTCCAGAAGGTGCTCTCTGCCGTGGGATAGAATGAGGATACACATACCTGACCCATCAGTCAATCTGACGAACAGGCTATCACTGTCCCAGGCTCTCCTAGAATGTACATGCATAAACTAGGAGAGAGTACAAGGTCCATCATGCATCCATGATACATCCATTTGCACATCAGATTTCTCTATATATTCCAAAAGGATCACATTTCAGCACCCTCTGACAATTAGACAACTACAGAAAATATTCCTCATTTTAGAAGCAATACAGACAGTGCTTATCTAATGTCTTTAAAATGAATGGTATTTAGATCATATACTACATGCTGTACAGTCACAAATCATTATTTATTCTTTTAGAGGCTTAGCTGTCAGCTCTCCCAGTCTTACTGCCAGCCTCATGACTAGAGTATCACATCCCAGCGAGAGCGGCATGCTAATATACCCAACTCAAACCAGATGGAGTTAAGTCTGTTTAATAGTAGAAACCAGTTAGGAACAACAAATTGCTTTATTCTGATAAAAGTCTGAACTCTACACCTGATCCATCATTCCCCTAGATACCAGTACTCTACTAGATTAAAAAAATTAGAAGGTGGGAGAGACCTATGCTCAGGGAAATCATTCCAGTAGTCTTAATATTTTGGGCTAGCACCACACTCAGTAGACACAGAAGTACTGCTAAGCTTGGCAGGCTTCATTTAAAATACAGTGGCTGTGACTTTACATGATAACTCATATAAGGAAAAGAAATCTAAGCACAGCAAGCATCACAGCCCTCCTGGAAGGATATCTTTTGACTCATAAGGAGAAAGGAAAGGTTCACATCCTTCCCTTCCTGCCCACAGATATGCTCCACAGAGGCCTCTCATATCCTGCCCAGTTCCCCTGTCTGTCACTGAGCACAGCATCATTTCTTGACTGGGAGGCAAAAGCACTAGCTCAGCCAGTGGAGGGGCTCTGGGAGCTGGAGCATGGCTGGTGAGGAACAGATATCCCAAGGGAAACCAGAGCCGCGATCTTGTGTAGGTGCACAGCACGCCACTCCAAAACTGCCCACAGATCAGGACTCCAGCTGCCTCCTGCAATGTCAGGCACTGTCTGGATATTTTCCAGAAATTACTAAGACTCTTGTTCTTCGTATTACTCACTTCTGCCTTCTCCACCCACTCAGCATCTTCTCTTCTCTACCTGCACGGCAAAGCCAGTTTTGATGTATTGTTTTTTCTTGTCAACATTGAAATATCTAGCATTCACTTTTTTCTTAGCTTTCTGCAGCACTTTTTACAAAATGTTTTCTAAAGCTTAAATAATTTTGCAGAAAGGAGTTCAGCATCCTTTGAGATACCTAGGTGTAGTCTCTGCACTGTCATTCACAGGAGGTTGCTCAACTGATTGCACTGTTTTTGTAAGCAGCTGCTAGAAGGGATGCATACAAGTATATTTTTAAGAGACTTACAAAGCCCATAGAGACAGAACTATTTAGCTCAGTGTCGTTTGGCTGCTCTTCTCCCAAATAATTTTACAACTGTGGAAGCAAAAAAGTTGAAAAGCTAGCCTCAGAGCTGGGAATAGGACTTCAGCCTCTCCTTTTTCCAAATGTGGTATCCTTTGATTTCTTTGTTGAAACTCTTAGTAAATTACTAATGGAAAAGAGTCTGATGATCTTATCCTAAAGCACATCATAAAAGCAGCATAAGGTACAACTCAGTAGTGTGTGATAACTGTGTACTTCAGAGATGCTCAGTGCTGATGTAAATATCACTCCAAGGTAGCTGTGGTAAGATGGGAAGAGCATCAACAGAGATGACCAATCTCACAGAGTAACATCTATATTACTACCCACTTTGTGACCAGCACAAATTTTTAAAATAAAAATGTATGCACCTCACAGATGATGCTTATTCCATCTCCCTTAAAAAGGGAAACCAACATTTTTAAAAGTAATACTTCCTGGAAAAAGAAGCCCAAGAGCTTTCATTAATTTCAATTTCATTAATTGTGTCTTTGCAAAAGCAACCAAGCATGAAATGCAAATGTAGATCTTAAAAAAAAAAGTTATCCTCCTGTTATAGAAATGAAACTTCACAGAGTTGCCCTTAGCAAAATATTTTTATAACAAAGTACATGTGACCCAAACATCTCAACTGTAGACAGTTGGGAGAAAACAAAAGAGAGAGAATTGCTTAGCTTCTCTTTCAGAACAGATCACTTCCATGCAGAAGTCACCTCCTCCACACTCCACCTAACACCCATTCCCCAATTTACCAATTAAATACTGCCCCAAAACATAGCAGAACAAAAATTTTTCCTCAAATGTTTCTCTGAAAGTTAATACACTCCCCCTGCTTCCCCTCACCCCATCTGAACAAGCAGAAAACAGACCCTACCAAAGCCTGACTTTCAGTCCCACAAGGATTCAGAACTGAGCTTAGATTTTTCACTTTTTAAGCCTATGTCCTAAGTCACATAAATATATTAGCAGTGAAGGAGTAGGTGGACCTAGTTAATGCAGAAGCTGACCAAGGAAACCTGCCTGATGCTGTCAGCTAGCCACAGGTGACCAGATGTGATAATTTGATGTTTGCTTGGGTATCATGTCAGCCTAAGGTCAATTCTCCCTACTGCAGACACTGGAGAACAATTTACTGGCTTCAACCTCTTCTTTCAGATCAGTTTCTACTGCGGTAACTCCTGCTCCATCACCAGAGCTTCTCCTTTTGCTTCCATCCCTAGAAACAGCTCTCATCAGTTCTCTTCCGTCACTTTCCAAACAGCTGCCCTGTCTTTCCTTTTAAATGCTTTCTGCCCATTCTCCGAAGTACCACATGTGACTAAAACATGGGTGTCCTCCCCACGTCAGAGCTATGCCCCTGGCTGAGCTGTGTGCCATGCAGCAATCCCAGATATGTACATAAAGAGAGAGTTGTGGAAAAACAAATGGCAGTTGACCAGCAAGCAGGAAAGCAGTTGTGTTGTAATGATTAGTGTTCAAAAATCACAGATGTCAGGCACCTGAATATTACACTTGCATTTAAATATAATGAAATTTTTAAAGTAGGACTTTTGGAGTGCTTCAGCTTCAATTGTCTAAGTCATTAGGGTGCATTTGGGTCACATCTTCGTCCTTTTATTGAAAAATAAAACCCAGAATTCACATTTCCATTATTTAAAAACCAGCAGCAAATTGAAATTTTTACATCACTGGCTGCAGGTGCTAGGATGTTAAATAAATCATCAAGCCAGTGATGAAATCTGGAGCATTCACAAGACTCTGATGATGTAGTCAAGATGATAAGTATTCATTTCAGCTGTGGCTGTAAACACAGGCATGAGGTTGATTCACAGAGCCTGTGCTCCTCTAGAGAAGCCTTATTCTTCACTGCCCAGCAAGCTGTACCATCAATCACTCTGGACTCTCTCTCAAATCAGCATTTCAAATTGCCGTGGAAAATATAATAAAACCTGCTTTGCACTCACTAACAAGAGTTAAGAAAGAAGTGGAAAATCATATCCAATCTGTACATTTCATTTTTCCTATATTGTTAATGACATGCTTCACTTCATAAAACTTCATTAAATAGTAGAGAAAAGAGAGAAACATCTCTATATACGCAGGCACACACTGCACTTCATGTCCATA
This sequence comes from Gymnorhina tibicen, assembly GCA_013399875.1. Taxonomy (NCBI): domain Eukaryota; kingdom Metazoa; phylum Chordata; class Aves; order Passeriformes; family Artamidae; genus Gymnorhina; species Gymnorhina tibicen. The sequence goes on from VXAZ01009477.1 coordinate 6,958,501, forward strand.
AATTCATTGAAGGAGCACGAGACACTTATTACTTCTGTAACACAGCGAGGAGGGAGAGTAATTCCAAGGAGCAGCTGCTTCCAGTTAGGGTAGCTCAGCTGGAAAGGAGAGGTGCCTGTCAAAGTAATTAAAACGAGAAGAAGCCATCTATCTGAGACTCCAGCTTTTAAGCACTGGCCAACCCCCTCCCAAAATGTAATTAAAAAAAAAAAAAGACAAGTGAAAACAGGCTTAAGCATTGCTGAAAACATACCTCCAAGCTATTCTCTCAATAAATATTTTGGGAAGTTCATGAACAGAAGGATTATTGTGACTGTGGTGGTGTGAGTGGGAGGAATTTACCCTCCACAACTCAACCAACTGCATCAATGATGATAGAACAGCCCTTGAGGGCAGTGATCTTACTGCACTGGCTCCATGTTGATGAAGTTTTACAGGGAAGTTTTTTTGTTTAAATATATGTAGAGGTGCCTAGTATCTCTGGTTCTCAGAAAAAAGAAAAAAATTTCATTTGCAAGGATTTAATAATTAGGCAATTCTGTTTTACAAAGCCAAATATGCTTCTTCAGTACAATGCGTATCCTGTAAGAACAAACGCCTAACAAAAAGTAATCGAGATTTGAGTTTTTGAAAATTACTAATACACTTGATCCCAGAAGTGCATTACACGTTCCTTTTGACTTCTGTGGGAAGATGTGATTTGTGAGAATAAATTTAAACAAACAAATGTTGCTTGGCTAGATGAAGGTTAAAGGGACTGGAAAGGATGCAGTGATTATCTGAGAGCATGAAGGGTGTGTAAGCACCAAGGGGAAAGCTAGATTGCAGATGAAAGCTCAAGAGGGTGTAACTCAGGGCAATGAGATAAATGTATGTGTTTTTAAGCCCTGAAATACTGGCTCATAAAACGATGACATTATTTGTGTATGCAAACTGGTAATTTCAGTCATTGCTGTTTGTCACTGAGGACAGAATATGTGAAGGGGAATTAAAAGGAATGAAAAAAAATTGCTATATTAGTGAGGGGAAGACAGAGAGAGCAGAAGTAGCTCTGTGTCTTAGGGACAAGCCAAGAGACTTTATGGATTCACTCTATTATTTGCTATCTCTGCTGCTGAGGAGGCAGCAGCAGGGATGGGCAGTGAGCCCACAAGGCTTTGGGCTAGATAGAATCCATGACTTAATTTCACATGACTTGCAGCTCCATGAATTATTTTGGGTGGTTTTAATGGATGATTCTAAGGGGTATGCTATCTGAGCAATTGCCTAAGAAGTCTGAAAAGCCTATGTGGCCCTTAGGTTTCCCATGGTAACACATGAGGCATTTAGGGAATACATAAGCACACAGTAAGATGTCAGCAAGGTATTGGGTCTCATGTAGACAATTTTCATTACTCACCAAATTTCAGGGGTTTATGTAGAAATCTAAAACTCCTAGAGATAAAAATTATATTATTGTATATTATTATTTATTATATTTGTATATGTAAACTGCAGGTGCAGACAGATCTAAGAAAAGATTGCTTTTTGACTTGTCAAAAAGACAAATTCCTTACCTCCTAAAAGCATTCTCCAAGATACCTTTTTAACTCCTAGCATTTTCCAAATACATACTAACAGATATGGCCTTCTTATGAATAGAAAAGAAATATAATTATCCTCTTGGATAGTTACTTAAAGAAGTTTTCAATGTATAAAACATGATTTAAACTTATGCCTTCTATTGCCTGTACTTGCCTAGCTAGTGTTTATGTTTGTCTGCAAACAGAAAATAATTCAAAGGACCTAGTTATTCACAGCACCTCCAAACATGCACATTATTATCCTCATCTGTAAATAGATTTCAGCGAGGGAGAAACTGGTTTTAAATATTTTAGCACCCATTTCCCAAAGAAGTGTGCATGTACATAGGTAACAGAGGTTAAATGGCTGAATTGCTTTATATGGATGCATGAGAAAGGATTGTAACAGGCTTCAGGTATGACAGACAATTCAGGGCAGTGTCAAAGGGCTAAACAGTATTAGAGTACTTAGTGAGCCTGGTGGTTTCAAATAAGCTTACCCTGCTCATGTTCATCCGAGACTGCCCAGGCTTGGCTTCAAGATACAAGAATTTTGGCAGTAATAATGACTGCTGTCTCCATCTCTTGTTCTCACTCCTGTGCTATGGTAATTACAAATGAGGGCTCATGAAAAAGAGAGTTCAAGAAGGCTAAGGGAGGGCAAGCACGGGGCTGGAAAGACACACAAATGAATTATATAATGTTTCTTTTTCTACCCTATTATTCTGTAAGAGTTTTAAACAGCCAAATGGATTTGACAAGAATTAATTTTGTCAAATCAATCTAATTTCCTACTTTGGAGGATAATTGGTAGTGGATAAGAAGTAGCAGCAGCTGGAATACATATTGAATTTAATAAGGTTTCTACCTTATTCAACCATTGCCATTATAAAGTGCTATACAACTGGTTGAAAGAAACACTTTCAGAGATTCATTTTCAGTGGTTGGCACCAAAGGGAAAAGATATATTGAGTGAGGTTTTGCAGGGATCTGTTTTTCAATATTTTAATTAACAGATTGGCCTATAGAATAGAGAATATGCTCACTGAATTTACAGATGACAGACAGCTCAGAGTACTTGAAAATAGCTCCTGAACATGCATCAAAAAAAGTCATCTTGCTGCAGAAGAGCAAGTTTCATAGGAGGACATACCCAGTACAGCCAGTAGGATATGAACCACATGTAAGACGTAGCCATCTATACACTGTTCACCAAGCCCAAGCCCTCAGCTGGAGTTCTAGGTTGTCTTTTGACCCAGTGTGCCCTAGATGTTAAGACTGAAATGGACTAATGAGAGAAAATGTAGAAGACAACCACGTAAATGAGATGTTCACAACTAGAGATTGAAAGAATGACGATGCTCTATCCAAGACAAGAGAAGATTGCCAGAGAATAGGATAATAATTTTCAAATATGTAAAATCTTTGCTTCACTAAGAAAAACAAACTTCTCTATCTATTGGGGATAGGGCAAGAATGAGCAGGTTTAATTGCAGCTGGGGCAATGTTCAGTTAAACGCTAGAAAAAGCTTTCTAACTGCAAGGTTCATAGAAGTAATGGAATTGATTGCCTGGGGTCAGTGTGGTGCCTTCATCGCTGTCTAACCTGTTCTTGAGAGCCTCCCAACATCCCATTATTTTGGTACAACTGATTCTGCTCTGGGGCTTGGAGTCGGCTCCATAACCTCTTAAGATTTCTCCAGTCTTCTTTTTTTTTTTTATAATGAATAGTTTTTGTATTTTAATTCTTTAAAACCAGACTGTGAAAGCCCTTTGCATGGCATCCAGCACTTAGTTGAAAGTCTGAATGGCACTCATGCCAAAAGGCCAAGATCCAATGCTGCAAGTTAGAGTTAGAGTTTACAGGTATCAAGGATACCACAAAGAGCATTGAAATGCTTTGCATGCCAATGCCACAGAAACAACCATTGTCACCTGAAGAACTGGAGAATTTTTATACAGGCTATTTGTAAATCCTATGATTTTGCTACTGAACTAAAGATCTATTCCAGAGTTTGCAGCCACCTGGCCTGCTTTTAATATTAACATTTGCACAAGATGTTTGAGTGGCTGTGGCAGCATGTAACTGATATGACTGAGGATGGCAGTTGCCAGAGGGGCAGGCTGCTCCACAAGGAAGCCAAGAATCTCAAACTCAATATGCTTCATAAGAATAATCCTAAAAATTACAGCTGCTCATGGGCAAGAGGTTTGTTTGTTCATTTATACTCCAACTGAAATGCATTAAATACTTGTCTGGATATTCCTACCCCTCTTGGTCATATCCAGTGACGATAACTGTTAATTACAGCTACCTATCTGAAAGTGAAATCATCACCTGCTTTCTCCAAAGAGGGAGTTGCTGGGGAAACATATGTAATCTTTCAGGATTTAAATGCTGGAAGCACATTGCAAATGTGGCTTTCTTGTGTAAACCAGACCTGCCAGGGAGTGTACAACCTTTAAGAGAAGGTACACTCGAAACAGTTATTCTGTGTTTTTCGTATGAGACATATATATGTGCAATGACGGTGGCATGCCAAGATTAGCAGAAATAATTGGGACATAATTTCTTCTCTGAGGCCTTCTCACCCACCAGCCTTTTGGAAATAAGACCTTCACCATTTCTGTAATCCCAAAACTGGACATTTGCAAAATCCCTCCTTTGGGAGTCTGAAATGGAGAGGAGGAATGGAGGGATGTGTGCATTCACATCCCCAGAGACAGCATGTCACAGACATCTTCGTGTGTTTCACACATATTCAATTACATCTGTCATTATGGGATTTCACAGACTGTGCTGCTATTTATATTAAAATATATGCACACAACAACATCTAGAGATATACCTAACACAATGTATGGTAGCCAAGTCAACAGCAAGTGGCCAACCAGCCAAAATGGCAAATTCAGCAGCAATAAGGTATGAATTCCCAAGAGGTTTCAAAGGCCAGTTTTGCGAGTTATCGCTCTCACTCTTCATCCAGCAGTGAGTTAAACAAGTGCTGCTGAGGAAAGAAGTGCTCTCTAAAACTCCATGGCCCACACTTTCCAAGGCAGGATGTATGGAGAAAGTGTGTAAGGCTCTGTCAATTAGATACAACAGTAAAATGGCATCCCATCTGCTCTACAAATGTCAAAGAGCTCCATGGCACCTGTCTGGGGGGGGAAAAAACCCAAACACAAAAGAGCAAGAGTTTACCACAGGTTTAAATACTCCTGTGAAACAAAGGCCTCTTTGTGGCTAGAGCTTTCTGCAGCAAAAGTACTTTGGAAAAGTTTGGAATATTTTTTGTTGAAGTAGTATTTTGTATCAGAGGATGAAAAAAGAGAAATCCTTCCCACACTTTTGCCATACCACAAAAGTCAGAGTCAGTTTTGTTATAACTTTGAAAGTGCAAAAACCATAGCTAAAGACTCCACTGATAGGAAAACACTCCCTCCCCTCAAATACAAGTTTTGAAAGAAGAATTAAGTTGACAACTTACACTTTATGTATCTCATTTCCCTGCCAGAAGGGTCTAAACACATTTGTAGTAAATTCTAAGTTTGCATTTTGCAAAAGGTACAATGCCAATCATAATTCACCCACTCATTTCCCCGGAAACAAGAGCAGTGCAAAGGAGCAGCAAGAAGTTTCCTTTTTCCTTCAATATCCAGGCAGGGTTCTCCCTGTTGCACTGAACAGAGACAAGCTCTCCTCTGAAATCCCAGCACTCCCTTCCTGCAGCCTCTCAGCATTAGCTATTTGTGCTTGCTTTAAAATGTCTGAAAATTAATCCAATTTGCACAAAACACAGAAAATTAGTGTTGATATGGGTATAAAGTTATGATCAAGGCTTCTGAAAAGAGCTTTTTTCCCCCTTGGTATGACTGTCTTCTCTGTTAAAAACCAAACTCAGTATAAAATCATCAGTGGTTGGACTTTATAGTAGCTGAAAATTACCTTGGCAGCTGCAAAAGGAAGTTCCCTCTTTTCAAAGCAACTTGCCTGAACTGCCATGATGCCAGCCACCCACAAGTCAAGATATTATAATTCTTGCAGTAATAATGAGTGAAATGTTACCTAAATTAGAGTTACTGAAGTCAGAGGAACATATGAAGTAAAATGAGAGCTTTTGTCTACACATAAGGTTCTGAAAAGTCTAGAAATAAATAGTGCAGGAATAAATACAGAAGTAGTATGGGACGCACCACAGGTGGTGGGACCATGATGAAATTTTTTGTGACAAATGTTTGCCCAAATAGACCTCCTATGTTGTTCCAGTTCCTTAACATGTTTTGCTACTTCTTCAAATATTGTTTAACATGCACTGTTTATTACAGAAGCATCACCAAAAATAACAAGATCTTTCCTACTGTACTAAACATTGCTTATAGATTAAAAGCATTTTCACTCTACATCTGAGTCAGAAATAGAGGGTGAAGATGCGCAAAGTTAAAGTTCTCTGCAATAAGAAACACAGCAAATAAGTAATAGAGCCAAAAAGGAAATCAGGGTCTTCCAAAGTTGTGGTCCAGGGCACTGCCAACTGGACCATGCTGTCCGTACTCCTCGTGCTGTAAATAATCATGCAGCAGTACAGGCTGCACATCACATGCTCCATGACTCTAAGAAAGCAAAGATATTTTAGGAAATGATCTATTTTGCTGGACAACTTTTATACAATGAAGTATAACAGAAATAAACCTGCTAAAAACATTACAGCAACAACAGCAGAAAATAAGCAGCTGAAAGGAGACACTCTTGTAAATGGGAAGGGGAAATGCTCTGTAAGAAAGTCCCAAATCATGTGAAGACATGGGAGTGCTTGCTGGAAAGTAATAATTCTGTACTATAAAGTGCATGCAAAATGCAGAGTTTCAGAAGAAACTGAAACATCAAATATTTTTAAAGTGTTTTTGCAAGGAAACTTGATACATTAGAACTAAAAGTATCACAGTTGGGAGAATTTTATCAGCACTGTGATCATTGTGGAGGGTAGCATAGGGTCAGACAGTCATATTTCAATTGTATTTTCCATGTAAAATTACACTAATGATTATTATAGAAGTAGTGGATAATATAGGGACCCATGGTCATGATTGACTAACACTGTATTAAAGATGAAGAATCACAGAGTATTTAACTACAACTGCACTAACCAATCTAACTATCTCTTCATATTAGGCTCTCACATCTTTCTGGATTTCATGTTCCCCCATACTGAAAACTGTATGGTAATATGGTGAAAAGGGGGAATGAGAAATGAGACATTTAGAATCATCTAGATCCTGAAGGCCTTTCCAGATCAACATCAATGGAGTAAACTGACTGCTTTTGAAACCTCTTTGCTGCTTAAATAGATAGCAGATGCTTCCTCTTGTTTACTCGCAGTAATGCAGGTAACCAACACTGTAAATTCACCACTAATTCCTAACAGATTGTTTCTGAAGCTGTGGTTTTCCGCTTGTGGTTCACGGACTCCTGAGACTTTACTAAGTATCTTAATGAAGTCCTTATAAAGTCATTAGGAAAATTTCTTAAGTTTTTAATAGTCTTAAATGCACCACACTGATTTGCATCTGTGCCTAAACATCTTCAGGAATACAGAAAAGTTGCAAATCACTTTTGCTGAGTTTCAACCAGAGTCTGAAACTCACTAGAAAAGTTATGGTATCAGATAGATGGTTAAACATGCAGAGAATGCCACTGAACAGCAAGTACTAATGGCAGCCACAGCTAATGCGTGGGAACTGTTGCAGGCAAAAAGTATGTGGGACAATCGCTTGTTCTGGGTCAGTTTAGTAGTGAGGTCTCATGGCAAAGTCCTAGGAGTCAGGTGACTAAGTAGCACAGAGGCCCTCAAATACACGTACACTGCACTAAACTGCACCATCTTTAAAGTAAGGAGGAAGGAGCAATCAAGTGGTGGAAGTGGCCACAATATTTTCAAGGAGATGACAAACTCTTTTAAGACATCACAAGATTTTTCTCCCAAGTTTTTCTGTAAAACTATTTAGAAGTTTTGTTTCCCTCGGCTACGATCTTGAGTTTCTTCCCTTGCTGTTGTCTGCTCTTCAATTTATCAGGAACCCAGGCATGCCTTGCCTGTGTGGGAAGTGCTCCGGTTCCTTTCCAGGTGCTCAGGTGCCTCAGTGACCTCCTGCCACCCAGAGGTCTGGTCTCTTTCAGGAGGGATGAAAAGCTTCTCTTACTTCAAAAAATGGAACAGGAAATGCACAAAAACAAACCCATGCTTTCCTAAGCAAAGTGGGAAAAATTTGGACAATAATTGGGCTAAGCAAGAAGGTGCAGGGGCTGCCTCAGCATCACCTTAGACCCTACCAACTCGAGTAAAACACCAGGCAGAGAGGGGCACACCTGGACATGTGGGCACACATGCACATGGACACGATGGGGCTGCATGCAGAGGCTGTGCAGAGGACACTGCCAAGAATGCTTTGACTTCTTTGATCACGGAATAATGGCTCCACGACAGATTCCCCGCTATTCTGCTGTTATCCATCTAATGAAGGAAGACAGAAAACAACAAAGTGAAAACTAAAACAATGCAGACAACAGTCAAAACCCAGGGAAGTGATGGAAAGAGGAAAAAAAACCCACAAACTCTGAAGAGGGGAAGAGGGGAAAAGAGATACTGGAGTTCACTGTAAGGTCACAAAAGGGACAGGAACAAACAGCAGCTCACTCTGGCCATCGTATTACAAGCCTGTGTGCTAATAAAATAGCCATGAGGAATAAACCAGGAGGAACCGGATGTCTTAATGCTAAAAAAAGTAAGAGATTTAACTGGCACAAGAGAAACTTTCTGGGAATTCACATAACTGAAATATTAATGTAGAAAATGTACAGCTTGTTTGGGAATGATAGGCAGGGGAGAGGCCCACAGTCGTATTTCAGAGGTAACCTACACTCATCCCAAACTCAGAAAGACAGAGGAGAAAGCCCAGTTAGTTAGAGGACATTAATAAGGGAGGAAAATAACAAAGGTTCTGATACTGTTCAACACCTATTACAGATGACTACATCAGGTATAAAAGCAGGTTGAATAAAGATTTCTTCCTGAATAGTATCACACACAGCAGAACCTGCTGGTAAGCAGAAAGACCTAACTACCCCAATGCTGCTGAAACACAAACACCATGGGCCACTAAGCATATCTTTGGTATGTGAGAGAAAGTGGTCATGGCAGATGAGGTTTGGGCATGAGACAGGGAGAGAAACTGAGTCCTCTCACTCCCAGAGAGGTCACCGGAGTGGTCTGGGCTGACGCAGGCTCGCCAGCCCCACGCTGGCACCCTGGTCCATGCTGCCTCTGCCCTCTGGCTGTCACAGCCATGGACAGCAAAATCCTCCTCCACGCAAGTTTGGTGAGGTCAATAGCACAGATCCTGGCACAACAGTGCAGAAGACAGAGAAAAGGCAAGTAAATGTTTATCTCTATGAGCCAAAAGTAGGTTTCACAGGGGCCCTACCAACGTCTCAGTCCAACCGAAATTTGCAGGAAAAAGTGCTCGGGAACAAAGAATCACACATACTGTTTGTAAGCACGTAAAGATTTTGAAGTCACTTGCCTTTGCGAGAAATATTGCAAATTATTGTCAAATAAAGTTAATTTTTGTTCAGTAGTACAATAATACACCTTACAAATAAGAAGGAAGCAAGTAAAATATATCTCCATTTTTATATGGTTCCCAATGCTGCTTCACTTGGCATATTCATGAAGAGAATGGTGTACATGAAACTGTGTGTGACAGGGAAACCATATCAAAAAGTACTTACCAGTAGTTCCTCATCAAACTGGAAAGATGCATCGAGACATTTTGACACTATTTAATAGTTTTACAGGACACTTGTTTAGGAACTGTTCACATTTTGAGCCTTGTGACCAAGACATCCACTTTGAGGCTCTCTTCTGGGGCCTCAGTGACCATCCTCTCCAGATCATGGTGCTCACCAGAAATCTGCAAGAAGTGCCTGAGCCTGCAGAGGACAGCAGAAAGCACTGAAAACCGTAAGTAAGAGATGAGGATGCTGCTGATGAGGATGATGCAACTTGATTTCTGAGTTTTCAGACTGCAGAAAGCTAGAAGGAGATGCAGGAGTATCAGAGAGCAGATTAGATACACAGATGGATATGGAAATTGAAGAAATGGGCTAAGACAAAGGGAAAGCAGTATGCAAAAAGGACATATTGTTGCAAAACACTTCACTTGGGAAGAAATAAGTTAGGAGGATGAGCAGGGGATGGGAGACAGCTGGCCCTGCGGCAGTTCTCACAAAAGGATCTGCAGGCTTCAGGCTTAACATGAGTCAACTTCTTTCTTGCTGTCATAGAAAAGCAACCATTATATAAAGATTTACTAACAGATGGCACATAAAATAAATCTTTTGCTCTCCTCAAGACCTCCATCATCTGGGCTATGAGACTCATTCCTGACACCGCACTTCAAAAAATCTGAACCAGTTATGAAGAGTCCAGAGGAGAACACCTTAAATAACCTAGAGGCCTAGTTATTAGGTCTACAAAACACGTCCTTCTAAGAAAACCAACTGCCTGGGAGTTAGCGCTGTCTCAGTTGGAAGATTTTCAACCTAACAATTTATGACAGTTGACATTTCCTTGCCCCTCTATAAACACTAGAAGTTATGTGGGCACATTTTTTTTAAATGGAAATGGAGAAGAAAGCAGGGGTTTTTAGTCCTCTTAATTTTACAGTGCATAAAAATACAATTTCAGCTTATTTCAAATACTGAAAAAAATCCACTTAGCATAAAAAGAAACAGAACAAAATTGCTTACAGGACAATTCTCATTATTCAGGAAGCCTAGCCTAAACTTGAACAGCTGAGATCAAGAATACTGCCTATTTACAATAGCCTATAAGAGGAAGAAAACTGAAAGCATTAAAGATGTTCTTCATATATTATGAAGAACCATAGAATAAGATCCAGTTTCTTTAACTTTTTATTATTTATCTTAAAACAGACAATCTGCACTTAAGAGATATATAATCCTCCCTCCATAGTGATACCCTCATACAAGATACTTCAAGTAGTATATTTCAAATTAATTTAAACCAAATGTACAGCAGCACTGCAATATATTTACTTTTATTTACTTTATCTACTTTCTTCATTCAGGGAATATACATTTAGCTTCAGTCCTCATTTTTTTTTTCATTGAAAATTCTTTTGTAGCAGAATATGTGAGATGATCAACTTGTGGAAACCCACTTACTTAGATGGAACAGGGGTCGCTGCTGGAACTTTAAAAATAATTTAGTTCAGTTGTACACATAATTCTAGGAATTAAGAATCTTAAGATCAATTTTATACCATCTATTATAAAGTGTATATTCTGTAAAGTACTATAAAGGTTACTTTATACTTTCAAAATTTTTAGAATTCATTTTGCTGAAGTATAGTCTGAATTTTTTTGAAGTTTCTGACTTAAAAGTTACAACTGGCTTATACAAAAGGCACTGCCACTAAAATAGCGACAAGTCCTCATTTCAATGCTAGCAAAGAACCATATTATCATAAGCTTTCACACACAGAACGTTTGTAAGTCATGTAAAAGTTCCAACTGAAAACCAAACGTTTTCTGATTTTATTTTCCTAAAGGCCTTTGGTTTGACACCTAATTTAATTCCCAGAGACTGAGAAGGGAATATTCTGTCGTATTGTGCTCTGGGATCTTAAAGCTCAGCATGTTGCTAACATCCGTGCATCATTGGAAACAGGCCTTGGATGCCCCCAGGCACCTTTTTTTCACATCTTGACTGCATTTTCTCAACTGAATTACCCCCACCCATTTGGCAGACAAAAGGCTCGGAGGTATGCTCTGATTCAAAGGCTTTATTTGTAAGGGAAAGTCACTCTTAATTGAGATTTCATTTCTTGTACCATCCCTGGGGAGTACTAACAGCTTCAGCCACCCAATGAATCATTGAACTTTCTTTATGTTCTCCCATACGGGTGCCCTGAACAGAAAATTAGATCTAGATCAAGTGAATACATAGAAGCAACACTGAATTTCTCTTGCCTCTAAAACAATGTCAATAGGTGACTAATTAGAAAATGTAGCAAGTGGAAAATAACCTGAATTCAAGCTAAATTCAAGAAGCAAGTTTTCACTAGTATTTAAAGCAGAGAGAGAAAACAATACCCTGCACGACTAACTTTTTATCTGCATCCTACTGCTCAAAATTTGTATTTATTACTCTCTTTCCTTTCAATTTAAACATTCCTCACATTCATATTTATCCATAAATTTTACTCTAAGGGATAAATTAAGAGTACAAACCAACACCTAAATCTTACCTGTAATGATAATTAACTGTCTACCTTAATTTCTCACCTTTTGTGATACGAAGACAGGAAGCAGCAGAACTGTAATGCTTCTATTTCTCAGGTGAAACCAATTTGAAAGTAACTATTTTCAATCAAATATTCAATGCCAGGAACTATTAAATTCAGCTATAATTAACCATATGATAGATTTCTAAAAAGCATCAGTGTAATCTATAGTTTAAAGATACAGTATAGAAATATATGAAGATGGAGCGATCTCAGTGACTTACCATCTGACACTGATGAACAGCAACTGCCTTGACAGGGGTTATTAAGCCTATTCTTCTTTAAAGCCTAGACTATTCTCCAAAGCATCTGTGCCACTCACTTCTCCATCAACTTCCAGACCCAGAAAGGGCAAAAACCCCATCAGCCATCAAAGCAGTACTTCATACTCCAGATGAAAAGCATCAGCAAGCCAAACAGTCCCATTCCTGAGGAACAGCCATATGTCCTAAAAATGCTGGGTAACCACTCCCTAAAATATGAAAAAGTATATTGACGGGCACATACAAAGGCTCAGAGGAGCTGAGCCAAAGGCCTTGCTGACTCCCCAGCACTACATTTCAAACAAAGGCAGAGCCACCCAGCTGCAGTTGTCCGGCTGCAGCCGCCCCTTTGAAAACACCTTCTTCCTTTCCTGCTAGACATGTGTCACTTCCACCACCACCACATGCCGGCTGCTGCTAACACTGACTGCCAGAGCACCGGGTTGGCAGGTCTGCAGCTGGAATACACGGGTTCTCTGGCTTGAGAAGGGAGCAGCCAGCCCTGCTCCCCAGCACCACTCCAGTATCGCCCTGAGGGTACCCTTCACCCGGAGATTGCAGCCCTGGCCCAGCCCAGGCTGGTCCCTTCACAGCTTCCCCTCCAGACTGGACCAACCCGAGTTCTGCTGATTATGAAAACGGCTGATAAGGATTGTACCGCCAATTTGTTGTGGCCCTCTGAATCTTATCTAGGACTAAAAACAGCAGAAGCTTTGTAGCTGCACAAATAAAAGTGAACTTGGAATGCAGAAAGCAAGCAAACGTGTTGAAAACTGCGATTTGTTCCTACACATACAGAAAAATTTCTCTTAGGCATATGCCCACAAACACTCACGAAAGATTTTAAATGTTAGGCCCTTAGCAAGGTCCCTGCATATAATTTTCTAAAATACCTTTTTTGCTCTATTTGGAAGCAAAGTAAAAAACCAAAATACTCTATCAAAGACATATCACTGAGTTCAAAAGGGGAAAAATGATTCTGAGACGGAATGTCATATATCAAGTCCCACCACACTGTTTTAAGTCACTGATGCTCTCAGACTTCACCCTTTCAGGTTAAAAATGTCTTGATGTCTTTCTTAAAAGAGCAAAAATGGCATTGTTGTTTTGAAGTACTGGAAGGGGCAGAAAACCATTTTCTACAGATGATGGTGACTGATGATTTTAAATTGCCCCACACTCCATTACTTGCATAAGCTCACCTTTGCAACTCAGCAATTCCTGCATTTGCAAAGCAAAGCTGTGCTCTGGCAGCAGCTCTTTCCAGCTGCTATAGGTAGCATTTTCATCTGCAGCTATTAAATTGGGCAGTTCCTGAAGGGTCTGGTTCTGCTACACTCCTATGAGGACAAAGAGGGCCTGACCTCAATATTACAGGGACAAACAGCACAGGCTACAACTGCACAACATCCCGACCCCACCAACAATCCCTTGCTGCTGTGGGAAGAAGGAGTGAGGGCTGAGGTTAGGTGAGATGCGTATTACAAACAGCTGCCGTCCTCACAGTTCCAGGACAGGATTTTACACCCACGTTTACATTCAGTGGCAATGGCCTTGTGGCCAAAGTCAGCAGGAGCAGCGTTAGCCCATCCAAGCACAATGCCAACCGTCCATGGGAGGCGAGAGGCAGAAACACCAGGGAAAGGACGGCATGTGGCTGAGTATGAAGGAGGGTTGGGGGGCCAAGCCCAACAGCTGAGGGTCCCTGGCAGAAACAAAACGGGAAGGAAGCAGGAAACAAGCTGTTGCCTCTTCTCAGGGTTTCATTTCAAGTCTTGAGAATCTCCTGTTTTCATTAAAGAAAAGGAAAGAAAACCCCCTTGTTTACTCCTTCTGGTATCAGAGAAAAAGATTAAAGTGAGCTAACTTTAAATGCTTCCTTATGCCTTCACAGCATTTAAAATTTAGGAAGTAAATAGAAGACTTTACCAATCTATTTTTAACCTCATGATTCAGTCTGATTCAAGTACTCAAGTGTTTGTATATAGTCACGGAGGGAAGAAATCCTTAACAAGACTTCCATATGCTTTGTATGTTTGTGAATTTCAGAAATGTTTAATGACAAATACCCGATTAGAGATGAGTGTGCATTCACAAACCTGGTACAACTACCCCACACTAGGAAATCTACAGCATAAAAGCGACAAAAAGAACAGTATGCACTCTGTCTTATTTGTGTGGCAGTGTCAGACAGAGACAATTTTCGGTTTTCAAGTTGATCAATTTCCCCACTGAAAGCAAAGCTTTACAACCTCTGCTGAACAGCTGCAACATCAGAAAGAAAAGGCTTAAGCTTCCAAATTTTAAATATGAGTAGGAAGTAAGCCAGTGAATTACCTTTAGCTGGTTCTCCCACCTTATATTCATTGAAAATAAGAAATGCATAATGTATTTCCTGAGGAAATTGTAGTGCCATCAATCTTGTGTAGTCCACTGCTGAGGACAGTCTCACTGCAAATGCTGCCTCTGCTATGCATCAGACAATAAAGACATGGGGAGAAAGGGACCGAACTTCTCCCAGGGCAAGAAGTTGCTGCAGCTGACCATGGCGTCCCCATGCCAGCAATCCTGTGTGTACCCTGTGTCCTCCCAGTGCGGACTTCTCTAACCCCTCCAGGTGCCTGGGTCTGTGAACATGAGGCATTAACTCATGTGTGACCTTCTTCCTCCTGTTATGCCTCCATCCCTTGACCCTCACTGGTTGCCACAGTCTGCTCTGGGTAAAATATTTGTGTGTTCCCTCACGTTCCCCCTCCAGATCTCCTGATCATTTTAATGCTCTCCTGTAGCAGAATCTGTGTCTGTTCCCATTTGCCTCTCTTGCTGGATGCCTTTGTGAGCTCGCTTCCTCATTTTTCCATGTCTCTCAGTCAAAGACTTTTTAATGGCATCTGACTTGCCTACCAGAGAGCCTCATGCCTCCTCCTCCTTCTCGCAGGCAGCCTCTTCCCCTTGCTGCTTGTCCACTCCATTTTCCCACCTCCTGCTGCAAGAGGGAGGCAAGAGGCATTCCTGGGCATCCAGGCACTGATTTCTCAAACTGCATCAAGAGACTAAGTGGGGAAGATGTTTGCTGGTTGCCATTAATGGATATGACTCTTAGTCATTTATTCATTTATCTGCCAATGAAGTTATTCTATTACCTGTCAATAATGGAGAGATGTTCTGTGGTTCCCCTTAATTCCTTCACTGTCAGTTTGTTTGCTTCAGGCCAAATCACCCAGCTATGTAAGACCATTAACTGAGTTGGTCATGCAATGTTTATGCTTTTAAACAAAATCTATGCATTGTTTATGCATTTAAACATAAACATAAATGCATTAAATGTTAAATGCATTTAAACAATCCCGCAATGTTTAAATGCTACAGATGTGTAAACAGAAATGGCATCTAGTGGAATGAAAGATCTTCCAGACTACCCAGTTAAATTGAGTTTTACGCACAGTCTTGAAAGTGAAATAAGGATTTATGTATCCCCCTGGAAAATCACAAGTGCAGAGATAAAAACAGAAATGGTATATGGAACAACTCAAGAAATTATGTTTTTCACACAAACAATCAGTAACTAACAATATTTAAACACAGAGCAATTTTCTACCTATTGTTCCTGATGTAACCTTTCCTGAAGCAGGATCAGGATTGCTAATTTGATTATGGTAACAGTGCATCTCATTTCAGTGATGATGGTTTTATTGCTTTTCCCGTGCTATGGCTGCCCAGAGCTGAAAGAATCAGTGTGAGGAGAGCATGAGGGTTTCAACAGACTCTCGCTCAGCTCTCCCACAGGCAGGGCTTCCCTGCTGCCATACCGCCCCCAGCCAAGGGAATGCTCCAGAAGACTTCCTTGGCCAGGTGAGGCGGTTACCACGCAGATAGGACAAAATTCTTACCCCTTGGCAGGGAGTTTGTGTGCTTTTAGGGGTGTGTAACTCCATATTCTTTTGATGCATCTTTGTGAAACATCCCCACCCTTGATACTTCAGCGAGTTCAAGGGCTGTTTTTCAGGCATAGCCAGCCTCTGCTGGAGTAAGGAAGAAAAAGCTATCTCCCAGAATCCATCTTGGCTTTTCTGTGTCCAGCAGCCAGTATGGATTTCCAGTCCAAATGACCAGAATGGGCTCAAAATTCATCGAATGCAATTTTTTTTAAGCTTTACTGGGTTAGGGTTGCAAGAAACTGCTATCTGCAAACCCTGACAGCTTCATGCACCTTTCCAGCAGCCCTCTGGCCTCCGGAAGCCACTGCCTGGCAGAGACAGTCAGGGCAGAATCCAGCCTGGCAGCCTGCCACAGACAGGGCTCTCTGCTCAGTGAGCCCAGGAGCACCAGTGTGCACCCCTGCCGCAGCCCACCCAACATCCTCCTGCCTAAACCTCACCTAGGGCTGAAAAGGAGAGGCCATTAATACACACATGCTACTCTGTATGACTGCGAGCCCCATCGGCCAGCTAAGGAAAACTCTGTGCATTGGCTGATCAATGAATTGGTCTTGGTAAGTGATTGGTGAGGGATTCCCGGTTATTGATCTGCATAACAGTCCTGCGTGAATCAATCACACCAGCATGCCAGACTTTAAGGCCCGACTGCTTTAAAAATACAGCTGGGTTCAGGGACCGGGTTACAAAATGGTTCCAATTTGTAGTGCCAACGGAACCTTAAGAATATCCTATAGGCAAGCACAAGCCCCAGGCTGTCTCATTTGTATTATTCCTTGTTCTGCTTTCTCTTTCTTTTTAAATAAGGAACAATACAAAGAATGAGAACTCAAAATCCAAGTCATGCTGTCAGGAAGAATAATAGACCTATTCTGTACAAAAATGCCTGTATTGTTGGTTTGTTTACTTCATCTGTTTCATGGACATGCTGCTGTCAGAGCTCTGGAGACAAAGCCCCAGCTCTGAGCCTGTTTCTGGGTGCTGGGCAGGGAGATCTTTTCCCTCTACTGCTTTTACCCAGGGGGCAGCAGCAATGCACCCCACCCACCCCCATAAGCAACACTGAGGGCAGGAGCCGTGAGATAAATCGGAGACATCCAGGCTTCCCACTAAACCCAGCCCTACTACAAAGATCCAGTATCTCAATGGCACATGGGGATTTATAGGCAAAAAGCCTATTAAGCCTGCAAGGGAGTTAGGCATGGCTAGTACAGCTCTGCACATCTGTGAGGAGGTTTAAAGCTCAGTGTCTTTCAGTGGAAGGGCGTCTCCAGAACTGCACTCTGCTTCATGTCACCCCAGTAATGACTAATACACTGTCGGAACATCTCTATTACATTGATGACAAGGAGGGGGCTTTAGAGAGTCCCAAGTCAAATAAATAACTCGACCAAAATAGTCTGGTCCCATACAGCTATAGCAGCCACAATCTGCTAGAAACTTTCTCAAGAAAAAAATAGAGAATAACAGTACTACATGAAATCTAAACAAGGAACAAAGTAAGAAAACAAAGGCAATGGGTAAAGGAAGGAGTAGATTGCACAACCTACAAAGAAAGACTCAGCATGGTGGGGTGACATGCATATTAATGGCTGTCTGTTTTTGTGGGATCTGATCTCTTTTTATATCTATTTTTAAGCAGTTTTCTCAGTTTCTGGAATGATAGTTAAATAAAGAAAAAGTTCCAGTCATGGGTTACCAAACTACAAGAAAAATAATTATATCTGACTGTCAATTTAAAGCCCCGAATGGAGAAAGCAATTTCTGAATCTCAGAACAGCTTATAGAAGAAACAATCCTGCTACTTTATTCCGGCAATTTTTAAAGAAGACATTCCCATTCTAGTTAAGCAATCTAAGTTTCTTAAAGAAATAGTGTCATAGCAGGCCATTTTGACTAAAACAGGAATATGTGCATTTTCATAACCAGTTTCTTTAACTGCCANCATCTGTGCTGCTGCCACATTTGTGATACAACGTGTCAATAGAGTGGATGGAGATGATCTCTCTGCAACACAGAGCCTAACACAGAGGAGCTGCAAACAAGGCAGGGACCCAAAACAAAAACACGAAACATTTTGATGGTAAATTGGATTTAGTTGAGCCAGCTTCATGCAATCTTAATTTAATTCAGTGTTACAAAAATATGCCCTCATGTGAAGTATTTTCAAATGCCTGCAACAATGTTAGTGTGAAAAATTCCTTAACTCATCCAGTTCATTCCAGACGATGTTTCCTGCCAGCTACATTCACCACAAATGCTGTCTGGTAAATAGCAGCTGCAAAGGAAGGATAAGGATGCCAGGGTACACTTCAGTAAAGACTCCTTCTCAGTGGCTCACTATATCCTGGGCCAAGGAAGCTAATATACATTCACAGCCATGTGCAAAAATCCTCAAACTTTGCTTTCGCAACTTCCCGAAGGTGAGGACAGTAGATGAAGGGCATGCCCGTACTCAGTGGTGCCTTTGTGCAAAGGGCCTCAGCTCGGCGCAGCCCCTGGGCCAGGAAGGCGCTTTCCCGGCGCGGCTGTGGCCGAGGCTGTGGAGCAGCACGTGCCTGCGGCCGCACACCGGGGTGGGCACGCTTCCCTGCCACCCATCCCCGGCTCCTCGGGCCGTGCCCTGCCTTTTGACGGGCAGCACTGGAGTGCTCAGGAATTAAACCTAGCTGTTATCATGCCTCTTCTTGTTTGCTCACCTAGCCCGTCTTGTTTTCTGAAGCCAACACCTTTCCCCACAGGCTGGCAGGCAGCAGGCAGGAAATAGGGGTGCGGGCCGTGCTGTGCCACAGCCAGGCTGGCTCAGCACATACTCCCTTGGCAGCGCCATAAAGGCACCTGTGAAGGATGGGGCTGATATTGAGCAACACTTCCCCGAGATCCTGCCCAGAAGAGGCTCCCCAGGGGGAATGGCTGGAGCCGGACAAGCCGTGATGACCGGTCTGGGAGACTACTGCAGGCGCCAAAAACCAGAGGGAGAGACAGAGTTTCCAGGAGCCACACCTGCGGGGATAAACACACACGCAGGGCAGGCAGCTCTCCCTGGGGACGAGATTGCTGCCTGCTGGCGTCACTGCCTCTCCGCCAGGGGTTATCAGTCTCGCAAAGGCACTAAGGAAGCTGCCGGTGTGAATGGCCCTAATCTGCTTCTTCTGCAGCCCCTGATAACCCGGGGAGCGGCCGGGCAAACAGGACGCTTGTCCAGCGCCACAAGGAGTTGAGGGGAAACTGCCTTTCATCAGTACAGAGGATGCAAAAGAGCAGGATCGATCCATACGCCGATGCCAAGTTATTTCAGAGCCACAGAGACCAAGCACCCTATAGAGCACTCGCTTAAGAGTACAAGTACAACCCCGCTCCCCAGTGGTTTTAGCTGACCCTGATTTATCCAGGACCCAGCTGAGGGAATGCTACCAGGCCTGCAGTGCTATCCAGGAGCCCATGCATCCCACATTGCTACTGACTGTACGCTGCTGAAACCTCCCCTGCCTTCTCCCTGTTCTCTCCAGTTACACAATTGTTTCCCAAGGTGGCTGCGTGTCAATTTTTTTGATTAACCAGGTAGTGAGCATGTTAGGAAAACTTGCCTGCCAAGAGAAGAGACAGAAAAGGTAAAGAGAAATATCATCATCAGAAAGTTATATGACAGCTTCTGTCACACAGAAGAAGACAGGTTGGAGTGGCTGGAAGGCCTGGTCAATAACAGAGGAATAAAAGGAAATTTTTAGGTTTATTTTTTTAATGAAAAAAATTAAAAATAATTAAAATTTTGTTGCTGCTTCCTCTTCTCCCATCTCTCCCCTCTTCCCCCACAAAAAAATGAGGGGACAAGAAGCAGACAGATCAGCAATGCTTTCACAAACTCAGGGAAAAGAGCACACCTAACCTCATCACAGCACGCCTATAACCAACTGAACTGCACAGGGGAAGAACAAATGGCAAAAATTGACTATTCCAACTTGACAAACTTTTGCTACAGAAAACCCTGGTACATCAAACATAATGTTGAGTAAACCTTAGCTCCACCTTCCCAGCAACAGTCTTGGAAAATAAATGGGAGGTGTCAAAATGAGACCCTGTGATTGCAGCACCAGTGCCTGTTTGGGCTGAGGTACCCTGGTCATCAGTATTGCACTCCATTAATTAAACCACCTAAATTCATACTGAAGAAACCCATGCTCCATGGCTTAGAACTTTTTAGCAGTGATAGGCATAGTCATCACTGGCACTGCTTGAATAGTACCTTATGACAGATACTTTAAAAGCAATTGACAGCAGCCCTGGAAATAAGAGCAAACTTTCCCACATACAGCAAAACAAGGTTCTCATTGATAGGCACCAGGGGAAAGAAGAGGGGAAAATGTGGTGATATCATCACATAAAATCAAATTACTTCTATGCTGCAAAACTTTCCAAATTTTTTTCTCTCTTTTTAGTCACCTCTCATATTTTAGGTTGAGGTGGTTTAACCTAGTAAGGATCCCATTTCTAGCCTGTCACCTTTTCCATAGTTTACTAACATTCATTACCTAAAATATGAAAGTTCAAGCAGATCAAAACAAAGAAAACACAGGTCAGGAGAGCTGAACACAACTGAGAACGTGGGACAAAAACAGTCCTGTGAGAAGGTGCTTCAGCACTAGACAAATAAAATCCCCTCTCCCTGGATACAAAGACGTAACTCTTATTTATGTGAATGGGAAACATGCTCATGCACTGAGGGGGGAATAACTTCCATAGATCAGCAGAATGACTGCACTGGAGATAGCTAAAACCAGACTACATGTGCAATGAATGTGAAAATAATTTCAGCCATCTGGGCTATGTAATTTTTCACAGATGCTTTTGGAGCTGGATGGACCGTGTTACCTCTCTTTTCCCTGACATTTCTTCAATGTTTGCAAATTGCTTTCTGTGACCTGTAGGACGGTAGTCCATAAAAATTTGGTCTGTTCCTTTCTGCCATCATCCCAAGTGTTCAAACAGACCTCTGTGACTAGTTTTCCTTCCAGAAGGATTCTGCAAAATACCCTGCTCAGTCAGATGCAGACACCTGGCAGGTGTTCAGTAATGTGTCCACACAGACAGCGGTACAACCACCTCCTGAGACATCTTCAAAACCCTCAGATTGCAAAGAGCTTAACTCATCGTGTAAAAAGCTTTTTCCTGGGTACCTAAAAAATACACACTCACCGACTCCATAATATATAGGGATGCTACTCTCCATTGCTGGAGATTAATTAATTAATTACCAAAATTAACCATCTCCCCCTCCGCAGAAGAGGACCACCATGAAAACAAAAGAAGAAGCTCTGAGTACTTTTCATTCAGCTGTCTCAGAGCATTTTGTAATCTGAGGCATTAAAATTAGAGAAAACATGCTAGACTTCATGAGCTACTGGTGTTTTAGAGTTTGTTAGCTGGATTTTAACCAACTGAATTTAGCTGGGGGTTTTTTTAGCTGTTTTTTTTTTTCGTTCCTGTTGTAAACTCTTGTGCAGAATATCAGGTTGTTGCCACACAAAGTGCTAACTCTGGTTCTAGGGCACACAGTACTAAATAAAATAAAACCTAGCTATTTGGCATAAACCACCAAATCTGTCCAAACTTACATTTGGATATAATTTGTTTTGAAGTATTTCTGAAGGATTAGTTTTTTTGTTCTGGCAGGCATTACTCCTGACTAGGAACGGTCTGTCCTCTGAATCCAGAATAAAGAGAAGTCTGAAATACATGCTGTGAATAACACAGGTTATTTTTCAGGCTAAGTGAGTAACCATGCACTCAAGTCTGATACAGGACATATCTATGCTGCCAGTTGATCTGGATCTGGTGTTGTACAGACCTGATCTTAATGGCATGATGGATGTTTGTGGGACCTCAGTGCTTGCACCACTCACTCCAAAGGTTACTTTAATTTACCTCTGGAAGCTGCTTTTTCAGAGACATGAAGCTACTTCTGGATGGTATCCAACAACATAATGTTGAACAACCAGCATGGTCCACAGCACTGAGAACAGCCCCCACAAAAGAAACAGATCAGAGCTAGTCTCATATTTGTATGCAGTGGCCTCCCAGTTTTGTACAGGTTCCTCATGCACACTGAAAGCAGCTGGCAATCTAGACCTGTGCTTTTGGACTTCAAGCAGCTGGGACTGTGATTCTTGGAGCATTTCTCTGATGGCAAGGATAGTTTAAACAGCCCTGGCTCTCCTCCTTTGGACATTGGTGCCCACCCCACTTCCCTCCCTGTGCTCTGCCAAAGCCAACTATTTATGCAGCTGTGTGGTAAAATGTTTCAAGGAGCTGATCTGGGTGGGTAGAAAAGGAACCTGAAAAAAATTTCTTTCCATCCAAATCACTTCTGTGATCAGGTACATCAGGAAGCCACATGAACACTTTTGGCAAAGCCTGGGGTGGGCAAGAGGAAAGAAAGAAGGCTGCTCTATATAGGGGAGGTGTTATTCAAACAGTGCTGCTCCTTGATGTGGAGCCACAGCCAAAGCCCTCTCCTATGTCCCTGAGAAGTAGCATTTGTGGGCACAGTTCAGGTATTCATTAGTAATATCTGGGCCCCCCTTTTTAAACTTTCTCTCCTTCTTGTGGGGCTGTATGGGGAAACAGGCTCATGTGGTTCTGCTAGAATGAAGTTAAAGCCTTGTAAAACTAAATAAAGCTGGGCATGATTTTTTATAAGCTTGGTAATAGTGCCCTGTGGAAACAGGCCATGATTATGACCACGGCAGTCTCTAACTGCATCTTTAAGTGGCGTCCCACGTCTGCCACACAGATATTTTTGAAGGTCTTTGAAGCGAGAATGATCACTGTTGTTAAAACTAAGCAGTTTTGTATCTTCTGGACTCCAGCCATCAATGAGACAAAACTAGGTAAGCATTTTATAGAAATCTGCAGGTAGCTGAAGAAGTTAAGTCTTACTCTGTGACCTGCCACAGTTTCTATTGATCTTAGTACAGAAAACCAACTACATCTAACAGGCAAGCCTGATTCATTGTATTCCCTCCCCTTATTTCAGAAAACTGTCTTGTGTCTACTTGTGTACGGAAAAACTAGAGGCTGCCTAAGAAAGAAAAAATCTTTCTCTCAACTCCAAAACTTCAACTGCCAAATCACCGCTTTCTGAAATAACTAAAGCTTATCAGGAATAAGTCTGTGACTCCTGAGGTTAGCCAAGCTCTGAGAAGTGTCATTTCAAGCCTCTTCTGCCACAGGGAATACTGCTGTTTAAAACTTCCCAGTATCTCCCTGAAGAAGGGTTCCTTTCTCAATGACAAGAACTGCTAAAGGGACAGGTTGCTTTTCTTGTACAGTGTCAGAGGCCACATGACCAAGTACACCTGAAACCCAAGCAGCAAAAAGAAAAGGTGGAAGTGTGAATTTCCGTTCAGGGATATGGAAACACACTTTACTTAAAGGAAGCAAAAGCTGTTGGACAGTCCAAACATTTTACAGCTAACTGAATCAGCTGCTCTCACTCTTTGCAATGTGCATCAGTTTTGTAGGTAGGACCTGAAAGACTGTGGGAGGAGGAGGGCAGCAGAGATACAGACCCGAATGTGACAAAGATCAGGAATCCTCTAAGAGGTGCGCTACAGTAGTTTTAAACCTGTGAAGCAGCAAGACCATATAAAACCAATAACTAAAAACCTGTTTTTCTTCTACCTCAGTTCACAAACAGAAAACAAGTAAGCACTACAAGCCCCTGATGGACCACTTTTAACTTAATTTTTTAAAAAAAATCTGGAAACAATCACAAACATGGAAACACAACACACAAAGAATTCATCGCTATTGATATTGGTTGTCTTCTTATTTGAAAATAAAATACTTCTCTCTAAATAAACCACCACTCCTACAACAATCTGTGGTTTGTAAAAAGCAAGCAGTGACTCTAGGAAGTGCGCAGGTCCTGGGCAGAAGAGGCTGCCCCTGAGATACTTTATATAATGCGGGACTGCAGAGGGGCGTTTCACAGCCCGTGCAGCAGCACAACACCCTGGCTTGCAGATGGTGAGTGAAGGGAGCATCACTTCTGGCTGCGCAGGGCCCCCTGGAGCACGGGTTCAGAACTGGGACAGCCGAATAGTGCTGCTCCGGGGATTCCAGCTCCCAACTGCCGACCCGTAATTCCTGCGCCAGTTCACATCAACACAGTTTCTTGAAGTATCCAGCTGGATTTTAGAAACTGCCTTGCTCACCCACACCACTCATTTGAGCCTGCATTTTGAAATGGTTTTTTTTGGTCTTGTTTTGGTCCCAGCAAACGGATATGACATGAACTATGTAATCTTCTCAACTAAATCTTACTGGCTTAGTATTTAAAAGTTTGAAGTTTTTCATTTCTGTAAACACCACCACCTTCCGATTTTCAAAGCTATTTTAAAAGAGCAGGAGGATGCTGCATATCACTTTTAACGTGCATCTGGTGTTATCTGCAGGTGCCTGGTCCCCCAGTGACTTCATCTGTTCCCATCTCACTTGGCAAAAGAGGTTTTGCATCGATGTCATGAATTGGCTACTACTGGTTTATGTGCTACTCTCTGAAGCTAGCAAGGAACCGGTGGTCTGCAATGCATTTACCCTAAATTGAGGACATCCCATTCTCAAATATTGTAGCTTGCACTCCCCCGCGTCCTACAGTGGCTTAAATTACTGTATAAATGGCAGATTTCAGGGGTCTTTTTCTGTTTGGAGTTTTGCACCTCCAGAGTATGTTTTCAAATGTTTCTTTGCAACAGCAACAGCAACAGCTGAATTTTAGCACTGATGCAACTTTTCATTTATTTTATTTAAATGAAAGTTGTCTTTCCCATATAATCACTGTATTCAGCAACTAGGGATTAGTAAAAATACCAAATATCATGAGAAATGTAATAAACCAAAAAGAGACAACCATATTCACCACTTGTTCTACACTCCCACTATTGCTCTTGCCAGTGGATCTGGGCCAATAGTTTAGATAATGGAAAACATTTGCAAGGAGGTCTTCATGCGTGAAGAACACTTAACTTTTCATATAATGGAATTCAGCAACATTTTCCTGACAGTGTGGGGCAGTGCTTCTCCAGTGAGGTTTGCTCTGAGTGCTTGCAAAACCTTACGTGACTGACAGAAGAACTTCTGGCTTAGGCAACTACTGCAGTAGCCAAGTTAGTCCACTGTATTTTGGTACAACAGATAGGAACAACTGTTCCAAGGGGGACTTTTTTCCCCTTAGGGATGTAATTTCCAGTCCCCAAAGAATAAGCAGAAGTATCAGCCATTTCAAAAAGAAAACAGGGTTTTTTTCCCTGTATTCCTTGCAGAACACCTTTATAGAATTATCTGACCAGATGAACTTTGACATGCAAAGAACAGTAAATAATGATGCATACCAGGTGAAAGGGAAAGCTGTATTTTTTTTTTTAAGCAAGACTCAGAGACACACCAGTCAAAATGTAAATTACTCTATGGAATAATTACTGGCTTAAGAGTGGGCAAATACCTTCCCTGTACTTACGTATCTTATACTTGAATCAAAGTGCAGCCTGAGCTGTAAACTTCCTGTGTTTGGAGGCCTAATAAGAAAGCACAGTAGATGAACCGTAGGGACCAGGAAATGCTTTGATCCACACTTCAAGAGAAACCTAAAGAAAACGTGCACTGCAGAGACCGCTAATGCATGTAAAGATTTTGTTGCTTCTCATTCGCTAACAATGTTAACTGTTATCAGGTGTCTAGTATGATTAAGGTGAGTGACAAAGGGGTGAGAATTCAAGTCAGATTAGGAAAAAGAAGAGACTACAGACTACTTAGGTAAATTGCACTTTTTCAAACAGTCTAGTTCAGGTTGAAATTTACCCTAAGGAAGCCAGAGAATTACCTGACGCAATCTTGATGTTATTAACACTGCAGTGGATCCTCCTGAGAGGAGGCTGACATTGAACAGACTGTGAAAAGGCAAACACGGTGCCTCATTTTGGTGCCTTCGCTTTAGACAGAACTTTATTATCTGTCTTTCTGTCATAAACTTTAAAATGTCACTGGTAATTCCTTTGAAAGCTCTCAAATTTAAATTCTCTTTGGGTCTGACAGCCTGAAAAAGATTGTATCTCTTGCAGACCAGAGAAACTTCAGGTTTCTTGAAGCAGTAATTGCAATGATGCTCACAATAATGGCAATAGGGAGAATAAATGTAACATCTTAGCTTCTACATTCATGCCCAAATGTACATATATACTGAATTTTAAAAACTTGGTGTATTGCCAAGCAAACAGAGATCTAAACTACAAGACTCTTGAAACATTGCAGAATGCAACAGAGTGTATAATTCTCACCTGAGTTCTTGACACTTATTTGTCCTTTATGTCATGTGGTCTATAACTGAATAAATGAAGAAAGCCTTTCTGATAGCTGCCTCTAAGGTACTAACCTGCTCTCAAATCATTTGACATTGATGCTAACTGATAAAAACATATGGAGTATTAACCAATACACATCACCCCTTTCCCTTTAGAATGCTCAGATGACAGGAATCCTCCAAAAATTATAAATAAAATAAATGCCTACTCCTGAAGTTAATGCATGAAAAAATATGCACAGACTACATCTTGAAATAAAATAAATGTTTCCCATTGAAAATGAGGATTTTATTTTTTTCTTCTGAAAAAACCTTTGATAACGAAAGCACAATACTAGATAGGGATATGCATTGATACACAGGATATAGAAAGTTTTGGTGATGTGGTCAAAAAAGAGTCATGATCTGGTTTACTACTCTTGTTCTTCTCTGCTACATTTGCCAGTCAAAACTAGAAAGCTACTCTTTACTGAATATCAGCTTTTTGAAAAGTTGAAAGAATGTATGTTGTTAGTAATGGCAATGTGGAAAGATCCCTATCTCTGGGGGTGGTTACAAATAGAATTAAACATCATTCTTCAGGCACTCTAACGGTGGTTCAACACACATGAAAAAAAAATTCCTTCAACCAGCCAACCAACCAAATAAGAAATAAAAGGCCCATAATGGTGGACAAAACCAGTCTTATAGCTGGATGTCCTGAAATGGTTCCAAGTGCAGTGCAGACATACCCATGCATGGTTTATGTTACTTTGTTTTGCTGAATAATAAACCAATGCCTTGTTCAGACAAGATGTGGTGCCGGTCCAACAGGACAATTATTAATGTATTTAAGAATAAAAATGTGGGTCATCTCAATTCAACTATTTATCTTATTACAATTAAGCACATTCTTAAACACTATATCCTGTAAGATTGGGCTCTAGTTATGTTAGATGAGGAAATAAGAGTCACTTGAGTGTATGGTGTAACCTTCTGAGCCAATCAGCTGGTGGATTTATCATGGCAGATTTATCAGAGCTTGCAACAGGGCACTCACCACTGTGCCCTGGGCAGGGCTGGTGCAGCCAAATCACTACCACTAAATTTATGTAAAGTTGATGTATTTTTCCACACAAAAGCTTCATTATCTATTCTAACAAATGACAAATGTAGATTTCTCAGGGAGAAGGTAAGGATCTTCCCTGATCTAAGAGATACCCAGTAACACTAGTTGGTGTGATGGCGCAACAGCCACATCCCTGCATTGTTCTGTGTTTCTCCCCTAATCTATATGGCACCTTCCTTTGGTCTGTTACAGAAAACATATTTTATGTTAATAACTTGTAACTTAAAAATTTAGTAAAACAATACTGCCACTTTTGGCTTTTTTTCTGCTGACTATTTCTCCTGCTCTCTGATTACAGAATAGAGGTGACTAATGCCTGATAATAATCTGCAAAGCATGCAAGGTCAGGAGTAACTTGGGAAATTTTGGGGATTTTGCAAACATTTTAAACTCAGATTCTGTGAATACCAGGTAATCTTACAAACACACACAAACAAGGTAACTGTACAGAGAAAAAAAACAAAGTAAAAGCAGAGAAGCTGTATTTTTCTCACAAATGTTGTCATGTTTCTTCTGTAACAGCACACACATAAGCCTAAATTAATGATAACAGTGCAGTACATTTTCTTAAAAAACCCAGCTTGTGCCCTGGTAAAACATTCAAGTAAGAGTTTTCTTCCTTTCACATAAGTAATGCAGAAAGATGTATCCGAGCACAAACAGCCTATCCCAATCTCGCCCCCAAGACAGCGCTATATCTCTGGCCCTTGTGCTCCTCTGCCACCACAAGACTGGCAGCAGCACTTCCAGTGAGTCAAAAACAAGGAATGTGTCTTTAACTTTGATCAAAAATGAATTCAAGGACAAGATCTGGATTTTCAGAGATGGAAGAGCTATCTATCAATCTGCTTCCTTAACTGACCCTTGACCACCCATTGCTCAAATGGTTTGAGACACTGGTAATCTATTAATTCTATCAATCAACATTTTTGATACTTCAGTGTTAGGTGAAGCCAAATAAGCCACCAAAAAACCCAAATAAAAAATCTGGCTGATTCTCAGGCAAAGACAGTCCCATGGTACTCTGCAGTAATTTCTGGCATACACAAAAATCTGATGTCATTTAAGGGATGCTGGCAGGTTCTCAAAACAAAACAAAATTTTGGATGCTCTAAAGAACACATCACCTCCTGGCCAATGCATCATTACTTCAGTTATGAGAATCTCGTGTAACATAAATTTTCTTAACACCATCACAATATTTACGATCAATAGGCTTTGAAAAAAGAAAGTGGTAGCTGAGTAGTCAGATTTTGCTCCCACTTTTCCAACAGCTCTAAAAAAAAGGAAGAAAATCTCCCAGTGACTATTGTTCCAGCTTTCCAAAATCTTTTTAGCTTTCATTATTTCTCTTATAATGAATCAACAAAAATGCTTTTTTCCACTTTTGTCAGCTATTTGGCTCCCTATCCTTCCCATGGTTTTAGTCACTGGATGTAACTCATACCTCCTGCAGCGAGTCAATCTTTGATTCACAGCCTCATTTCCTTAAAAATTAGGCTTATTGCCTCCCACGGTCTTGTCCTGTCCCAAGCAGGCCATCCAAAAGCAATCAACAAAGTGGCTGTCCCATCTGTGCTAACCACTTTTTGAACTCAACATATATCTAGATGATTCAGTTATAATTTCTGTCGCTGTTGTCCCAGACGCCAAGAAGAGGCTTCATTTCACATGAAAATGCCAAAACAATGGACTAAAATAGCAAAGCAATGTAACTTTACTCTTTGACTTTTTTTAAGGGAGGTGTAACAGTCAAGGGCAGGTTCAAAGTGAATACTTGCTACAGCAGAATTCTCTGTGCTTTGCTCTGTCACCTCTGCCACAAGCTGGTCCTTAAATACATCCTAATTGGATAATGATTATAGGATGCCTTATATATTTTTCAAATTTTGAGATACTGACATATTGCATTTTAATTTGCTAAAATGAGGCTTCCTTTCATAAAAAAAATTAGGGCAATCACACATAATGTTTAAAATGAGAAAGGGTTATGGAAAACCTATTTTCTACAAGATTTTAAAATACATTTTGATATCAAGAAGTTGTCCTTACTACTGTGCTCTCCTTGTTCCTCAAGAGAAGTAAAAATGCTCATCATGTAAGTAATTTTTTGTTTTGTACCCAAATAAGCTCAATCCTGACGAAGAATTGTATTATATGAATTAAAAATATGTTGGCCCTACAGAATTGTAGTCTCTTGCACAGTAAGCACAAATCTAAAGTACATTTTAGACCCTGATATGATGTTATCAAGGCAGCAGCATGATTAGAGCTGTCAGGCCATGTTTTCAGCTGGAGGAGGAAGCAGTGATGACCATTTAACTGGCTGAACATCTACTGGTTACATGGGTGAGGCTGAAGCAAACAGTCCCTGATGTTCTGCAGCACATATTTCCTTGTTACCTGTGCAGTCCACTCTTTAAGGACATTATTCCTATCTTATCTCTAACTAACAGCATGAGGTATTTTTAAGAACAAAACATGTATTTCGTGTATCTCTGTTACTCAAAGGGAGAAGTTAATTGCTTGTAATTCCATCGTATTTTATTTGAAAATGTATTTCCCAGCTGACTCCTTTCTAGAGTATCAGTGATACTGATGTAATGCTCTTTAATGGAGATCTGTTTTCAATTCAGGACAGATACAGACTATTTTTTTTTAGCCATAGAGATAATCAAATTACTCTTAGCATGGTGCATAAAACAGAGCAATTGATTCCCATACAAGGCTTACTTAAGATTCTGTCAAACTGTCAGCAAGCATGTGGAAAAAGGAAGGCTTATATAACTAACCAGTCTTAAAGAAAAAAGATGGGGTTTGCAATGCATCCTCTTAAAAACTAAGCAAATGTTAAGCACTGCCATTAGGCGCCAGACGCATTGTACATTTTAAACAGGTTCTAACCAGATCCTGTGATTCTGGTGTAGTGTAGTTGAAAGGCAAGACATTCCGGAAGCAACCTTGGTCTTGCAGCCCAAGTCCTATTTTCAAAATTGATTTAAACACTTACAGTTTTGAAAATCAGGAATGGAGCTTCAAAGGCTCTGGAATACTGTTCAGTAGAATAACCACTCAGGTTTCTCTCTAGCTTGAATAAAAGCTGAAAGTCTCAAATGGGACTCCAAAATTCCCATTTATGAAAGATGATATATTTTAAAATGTCCTGGCAGTAACAGATATATAAATACTGTCATATTTCCACAGGAACACCCTTGTGTGCTTTCTGCCTTCCTCCTCTATAGGATGAGTCAGCCTCATAGTACAATATGGGCAAGAAAAAAAAGGTTTTGTGAAAAAAATTGTCAGAATTTCTGAAATGGGGCATGATATTTTCTGCTTTTTTAGAAGTAAAATAGACAAATCATTAAGAACTTGTATACACTGAAAAAAGTCACACAAAAAGGAATACAAAATTGAAGATGGGTCCATTTCTCTTCCTCTAATATGTAAAAACCCTGCATTTTAAAACCAGTCATTTGACTTTCCATACTTAAAAATTAAACAATGAATGTATTTATTATAGCAAGGTTACATGATCAATTGAAAAAAAATTACCTGTTTTCTTTAAAATTACGAGCAGTGTGCCATCCAGTTCTTTTTCTAAAAGAAAAAACAAAAATGAAACCGACTCCAAACCCCCCAAATTCCCCGAGTTAAAAAGGAATTATGATCTCTTTACTTAAGACTGCGATTTTTGAATGCCATTCCCCTGGAGCACAGGCTCAAGTCCCATAGCCTGAGTCACATCTCCCGGGTGGAGCCCTGCTCTGGCCAGCACAACCTTGCTTGCTCCCCACGGCAAGCAGGAGCAGGCTCCACACATGCTCTCCGTATGGCTTCAACACGTTTGTCTTTCAGAGGCTCGGGAACGGATGCAGAGCTTCCAGAGAGGAACTTGCTCTTGTATCCTACTCACTGAAGCAAATGATGAAGTTTGTTTGCCTCTTGAGAGAATCTCCTCTGCAACAAAGCTGCCCTTAATTTGCTGTTTGTGAAGCCCTTCATTAGCAAAACCAGGACTTTTCTGGATAAAAGAAGTATAAATAAAAAAATATCTTCTTATATTACTATTTGCTTGTGCAAACTTATGCCAGCAGTTTTTCCATAGGGCTGGATCATGGCATTGAGGAACCCTGTCCCCTAACACTCATGGCTACATCAAAAGATACATGGACTTTGTGAAGTGCAAATTTTAGTGGGATCCAGCCACAAAAACCTCAGTGTTTATGCACTGAAACAAAAGAGAGCCATGCCTGGACAAAGTCTGGAAGGGGAAGCAGTTCCGATAACCTCATGGCTACACTGCAGATTACTGTTAGCCTATCATTCACCTATCTGAAAACACCAACTAGTTCCAGGTCTTGATGCCTCAGCATCCAATTTTTCTACTTTGAAGGTCTTTTGCCTGCACTGGAATTTGCAGCTGCTGGGACTGGACCATGAACTAAGTCCATACGGCAAACTTTGGAGTAAGGCAAAGGCAGGAACATCTGCTGCCATCGTGAACAGCTTGTTGGCCGTGTTCAGCTACAAAGGAGTGCCAAGCAACTGATCTGCTTTCCCATCTCTCTGGTTTGGCTGGGAGACTCCATGTCAGTTAATCTAAACCACCCAATACACTGAGCACAGTCTATTTGCTCTGGGAAGGACTGATCACAAAGGCATTATTTAGATTGATTTCTCCAGAAAGTGAAGATTTAAGGATCTGTCTTTGCATACCGAGAACCACATTCCTCAAATCACAGCTTCTTTGTCTCGGTCTTTTAACTTTAGATTTACTGCCCACTTTACTGCTGTTTGATTCTTCTTTAATGCAATTTGGAGAGTTTTTTCCCTGTAAATTGTAGTCATTCTAACATTAAGATATAAATCCTACTTTCATTTGTGAAAATGGAAAACATTTCTTTTTATTTTCTATTGATTTGTAGTTTATTTATCCTCTCCTGTTTGCTTTTTTAAGGCAAAAATAGGAACCACTTGGTTAACTCATAACTTAAATATGCAGAACACTCATGCATTCCTCAAACCATCTTCAAATGACTTTTTACTAAAAGTGTAAAGATACTAGATTTAAAATACACATAACGTATAGCTTAGCTGACAGATTGCTACATCGCTTAGGAGGATTGTTTTCCTGAATGACTTACTGCATGGACCTCTGGTAAAAGTGGAACCATTGTGTCTCAGTTTTCCTATCCCCTCTACAGTGATCATAATGTTTATCCCCCTACCTTGCTGAAGCATTTGGAGGAATGCCTGATTAGCATACCCTTGTGCTGTGCTTTAGGTAACATACATAGAAAAGATGCCTAGCCTGTTTTACCCACCTGTATACAACTCAAATTTTCTGGATGATGAAACTTTATAAACATGTGTTAAGCAGTTCTAGAATGAATGTAACTTACTGGTGAAGTGACCTTCTTTCATTGATAGCCTTAATTCCATAGACTAATGGAACTGATTTCCCTCTCTGTCCTCTCATCTCCAATGCTTTTTAAAGAAAAGTACATGGAAATCTCAAGAGTGGTTTTGTTGTGTGGGGTTTTTTTTAAACAAACAAACCAACCAACCAACCCCAAGATTCCCTACAATATCACCCATCAGTATACTGAGAGACCAAAGGCACTGATAGAGCCTGACCTGCCCAGCCAGCAGCCTTGCAGAAAAGCACTGTGGCCTCCTGTTGAACAAGTGGAATGTGGGCCAGCAGTGCACCCTTGCAGTGGTGGAGACCATATACCAGCTTGCATGAGCAAGATAATACCCAGCAGGTCTAGGGAGAAGTTTTTTCTCTTTTCTCTAGAACCTGAAATCACATCCAAACCACTGTGGCCAGTTTGGCCACACATCATAAGAGAAATACTCATAAAGTGGTGAGAAATGCAGCAGAGGCTGGGCCCAAGCCAAACGCTGCCACATCTGCTTACCCCGGGACGAAAGAAGGCAGAAGGGCAACCTAACCAGTGAAGACCCACATCTGCTTACCCCGGGACGAAAGAAGGCAGAAGGGCAACCTAACCAGTCTTCACCTACTGAAAGCACGAACATAGAGAAGAGAGAGCCAAACTTTACTCAGAGATGAACGACAATGGGACAAGAGCCAGCAGTCACAAATTGCAACATGACAAACTCTGATTAGACAGGAAGACAAAATTCTTCACAGCAAGAGTGGCTCAGCACTGGAAGAGGAGCCCAGAGAATTAGCAGAACTAGCACCCCTGATGATAGTCAAAAGTGGACGGGGCTTGATCTGTCCTTGAAAATAGCCCTGCTTCAAGTATGCAGTTGGGACTGAATGGTTTCCATAAACCCCTTCCAACTTAAATTATTATGTGATTATATAATATATGACTAATAAGAGGCATCATTAATGTTCCCATTATTTGTTCTCTCCTCTATTTCTCCCACCCCCTCCTTTCCTAAGGGGGGACATTGGCTTGCCAAGATGCACATAATTGTGTAAGAATATTCTCAGAAGCACACACTGTCCATGTAAGGTGTCAAGTATGAAACACTGGTGTTGGCAAAGAGCCAGGTGCCAAAATATAAACTTCTACAGCTCAGCTGGATTTTTGACTTGTCAGATCTGTTTCATAATTGCTGTTTATCCACATTCTTTTTTGCTGACATGTATTTGCTGTCTTGCGGTCCCCACTGATTTAGTGGGTCATTCTGTGTCTGTAAGGAATTGTATAATTAAATATTGTGATTTAATCCCTTGAAACATATTAATGTTATTTGCCAGTAAAGTTAAGCATGGGAAAGATGACATTTTCAGGGTCTGTATTTATGCATTAGCTTTACATGTTTAAATGAATATAAGTGTCTTTTTGGGCCTGTCCCCAGAGGCATGTATATTTAAAATGAACATCATTCAGGAATAGCTTAGTAGAAAAACTTACATTCCAAAATCAGAATGCCTAAGTTTTGGAAATTACTTAAATGCACTCTCCAAAGTATGAAAACTTGGTATTAAGAGGATACTCTTATTTTGAATAAGCATGTCTACCTACAGAAATTTAATCAGGAATATTTATCTGAAATAATTATTCCTTCATTATTGCTGAGACAATTATTATCCAGACATGTAATACTACTCCAGAGTCTATACACTGAAACCAGTTAAAAAAAAAAAAAACAAAACCAAAGTTCAAGTACAATTAAGTTAATCACATTGCTATACTTTAGTACAATGTCTAATTTTACAGGTTAGGTAACAGACTGCTTCAGTTCCTCCCAGGGCAAATAGAGGATGCCTCCTCCAATGGACTCCCAAGACTTTTCAGGCATTTCCAGCTCCCTCATTTCAGCCCAGGAAGACAGATGACTTTTTTCTGGCATCTTACAATTACCAGATAAATGCCATTGCACTACTAACAAAGCACAAGCAGACTCAGAAAAAAAAAGTGAAAGTCAGACTGGTTATAGTTATGTTTCTTTGAAGAAACCTCAGTCTGATATTTTGTATTCAAGTTCCAGCTCAGAGGTAGGAAAAGTTTTATGGCTAAGTTATTAACTCCTGAAAACAGAGCTCTGTAATAGAAATGCTGACAGACGCTTTAGTAGAGCAGTGCTATTGGACACTGCTATAGTCATCAGTTTTAATGAGAGCTGTTAATATCAACTCGATCAAAATGGTTGCCCTGGGCTGACATCTCGGGCTGTGCACAGGTGCTCTAAGCCAAAAATGTAATGAAGGTTATTACATTATCAATGAGGCACAGATGTACATCCTGTCTGAACTCAAGGTGGTGTTACTGCCAAGCAGCATCTCTTTCGGCAGGTCCCAGGTCTGTTTATATCAATATGCTGTTCCAGCTCAGTGAACCCAAGCACAGCCTTCTGCTTCTCTGTGGCACTGCTAGGCAGAGAAAGAGCAGCTTTTATGAATGCAAGAATGATCTACCCCTGATGTGCAGGTGGGTCACAAAAATTAAAACCAAACAATAATATAGTCTTTGAACATGGAATTAATGCATTCGGGTCTGGGCTGCTTCAGTATTTCAGAACAGTTCCTTCTTTTCACCAAGCACAGTAACAATACTGGCTTGAGGGAAAACTCTCACATCTTTGTTCCCTCTTCTTTTTCTCTCCTGAAATCTATTTATTTGATGTACTATTTATTTGATTTGCATGTTTTGCAAACCATGCTTTACACTTTGCTCATCAGTGCTCATGCTCACTTACTTCACTATACAGATCATGCAAGCAAGCCATATTTCTGGTTTTTTTAAAGCATCTCTCAGTTTAAGGCACTTCCGGAGTAAAAGGATCTGTAGTGGCAGACATGGATACTATGATGGGTTATGTTTCTACTGAGATAACACCTGGACATTCAGAAGCCAGCTTGAGATAAGCCAACCCCTCGGCTGAAGCCATCCTTTTTCCTTTGCCCTCCTAGGACCCCAGCCTAAACGATGCAGTACTGTAAGAGGTATGATGTAAATGGGAAATGACATCTCATCAGGACAAAGAGCACGTTTGCTTTAGCAGAGGATGATGACTGCTCACAGATCTCAGCTGGCACAGGGGTGTTACTGTGCTCCCCAGAACCATATGTTATACCTGGAAGCACTTACACGTAGGTAAAGGAGCCAAGTGAACATCCCAAATTCTATTTATACAAAGACTGAGGGTGTCTTTGGGTTTGTGTGTGTTTGTATGTGTATATATACATATGTGAACATGCGTACACGCACACAGGAAAGAGACCGAGCTAGACAAAGCAGCCTTGCTCAGCCATCCCAAATGTAATTCCTGATGAATTGTGCCTGGGGAATGATAAATGTGCTGCCTTCCCCATAGCCTTCCTCTTCATCTTTGTCCACTTCAGTCTTTACCAACAAATGCAATTACAGTGCTGAAGTTGAACTATTTGTGGTTCCACAACTGTCCCTCTGTAACTCAAGGACAGACAAAGACAAACCCTGCCCACCAGAATGCACCTGCGACCCCTAGCACTGATCCAACATAAATCATAGACTGAATGGGCTCCATGCCAAAATCCCTGGCACAGTATTGTGCAGGTGATACCAGCAATCCTCTGGCATTCACATCCGTGCACTAGAACCATGCTGGAAGCTGAGTCACTACAACCAGAGAACAACATGAAGTATGAATAGTGGAGGCAACCAAAGCAGAGCACAGGCTGCAGTGTGACAGCAAAAGCTAGAGATAGGTACAGTAGATTTAGAGGTAGTGGTTAAAGACTGGATCATTCAGCTCTGGTCCTGGACACTGCAAGTACATATTAAGATCTGATATTCCACCAAAACAATGTTTGGAAGTGATCTGACAAGTCAACCCGAAAATGCAGCAAGACAAGAAATCAATGAGTTTCATGGTTTGAGCTTTGAAACAGAACGTCTTTAGGTGATTATTTTCCTTAAAAACATCAGCCTTTTTTTTGTAAAGGATTGGATGACTGTAATAAGCAAAGCTATATATAGGTGAGTAATACTAAAACTTGAAGGATACAAGACAGGAGCTACTACTCAGCCAAGCAGAAGCCACAGAGTGTTGTTTTTGAGTCCGGAGATGAGGGCTGTTTTATTTCTAAACATGAGTAAAGCTGCGCTTCCTCATGCCTCCTTAGTCGAATGCCTGAGTGGAAAAATGTCGTATGAATGGAGATGCTCTTCTGCATTTCTCAGCAGCAAGTATAGGGTTATCCAGTTTCAATTTTTTCTGGCTACCCTAGCAGGTTCCTGTATTCTTGTTACTGTCCAAGTGGAAAGAAGTCAATCTTCTTAGTATACACAGACCTCCCATCTGCCAGGAGGCAGTCTATGTATGCAGGACTACATGGCTTACGCCTGGTCTCCGTGAGCATGCACACACAAATCCCGGTCTAAGCCTGAAAACAGTTCCCCACAAGATTTTAATGTTCTTGACCCATTTATATATTTCATGCAAGACTTCATAGCAGACAGCTAGCAAAACCCACTGCAAGTGACCCAATTATGTCCTAGAGGAAACTTATGTTGGGAGTAATTGCTACAAAGGAAATAAATGTTCAGCTGTCATGGTCTGAATAACTTTCAACCTGGAGCTGAAGGGGTAAGGGCAGACCTTTGTTGCTGGCACTTCTCCACAGCTGCCACTTTTATTTGCTCTCTCTCTCCTGACAGCCACAAATTCTGCACAGTGTCCCAGAAGGCATGGAACAACACAGTCTGATGCGTGAGGAAATGCATCACAACATTCTAAAGCACCTTCTCCCTAATAATTGCATACATATGAAACAGGCAACCCCAAACTTTACCTATGGAAAATGCAGACCAGCACTTCAAAACATCAGTAGCGGCAGCAGTTAGAGGTTCCTCCCCACCCCAATATAACAGATTGCTTAGCAGGAAATTACACTGTGATTTCCTTAAATGAAATATAATATCCTGATTAGCAAGCAATGCTTTGTTTAAAAATGGGGAGTTTCCAGCTCAGTTTTCTTCAATAATAATAATGAATACTGTAAGTTGATGATAGCATATAGTAAAGCAAAACTCCTGATCACAGAATCACAGATTTGTCCAGGCAGACAAAAGTCACAGCCCTTCCCTCATCCATGAAGTGGGTCACCCTATCATGGAAGGAGATAGAATTGGCCAAGCAGGACCTGCCTTTCACACACGCAATCTGGCTGGGCCTGATCCCCTGGTTGTCCTGTACGTGCCACATGATGGCACTCAGGATGATCTGCTCCATTACCTTCCTTGGCACCCAGGTCAGACTGACAGGCCTGTAGTTGTTCAGATTCTTCCAACTTTTCTTGTCGACAGCATCGTATTTGCTGACCTCTGGTTTACCAGGACCTCCCCAGTTAGCCAGGACTGCTTGATAAATGACTGAAGTGGCCTTGATGTTGTGCAAGGAAGTATTTGCTTAGGGGAGGGGCAGGAGGTGGACTGACTTTCCTAAAACTTTTATTTTTTTAATTTCCTTCCACCTCTCATATACATGTCCTTCCTCTAATAGTTTAGAAATAAAGGATGCAATCTGTATTCCAGACATTTTGCATGAATAATTTTCTCCTATCGCGCACCAGCCACTACTGTCCTTGAGTAACTGCAGGAATTGCTCCAGCTCCCAGCTGGAGGAAGCATTAGGTTTATAAATACATTTTAACATTTGAAATTCAACCACACTACAGACTCTCTTTTGCACCAAGAAAAAGAGGTAGTACATTCACCTGTATGTTGATTAAAAGGGAACACACTCCTCAAGAATTTTGATCCATACTGTCACACAGTAGACCGGTTACTGTGAGTATCCCACCGGCATAGGAATCTCTTTGCCATACTAACTTCTCTGCTTCTAAAATTACATGCCTTTGCTGGGATCCCAGGTGTGTCCCTGCAGAACTTTACTCTGCATGGGCCCTGACAGAAGGAATGGAAAGAAAGTGTGGCTGCCCTCATGCATTCCTCAGGAGTGGGGGCTGCTCTTACTTCCCCAGAAGGAATAGCAGGGTTGGCATCGGCAGCGCCATCCCACTTTGGGAGCAGAGGACAGCAAAGGAAGAAGGGAAGAAATGCGTAATTCACTGTTTTTAAATTTTGTGAATGCCATGATAATATTGGCAACTCATTGTTTCAACACTGTCCATCAGCTGCATCAGGATGCTGCCACTTTATTGATGCATGTCTGTCAAAGAGCTGTCAGACTCTTCCACTTTGGTAGTCCACAATGGTTCATTAGGAGGTGATTTCTCATGGATACCTTAGACCTGACAGCTGGCAGAAAACAAACCTTGCTGTCAATCCTGAAAGAAAGAACCATGACTTTCAGCTGTATAGACTAAAACTGGTAATTTTTGTGTAACTGTATAAACATTTTTGGAATAAACAGCTCTATGTAGTTATATCAATAGTGGCTGAGAAACAGCTTTTTTCTGAACTGTGGTCCAGGAAGGCATCAAGAGTAATACTAGCCATCATATTTGGATGAATAAAGAACTCCTGCTATTACTTAAGCATAAGCGGGAAATACACAGGAGATACAAGCAGGGTCAGGCCACTTGGAATGAATATAGAAAGGCTGTCATTGTAAGTAGAAATGAAACAAGGAAGGCCAAAACCCATCTGGAATGCACAAACAAATGCAGTACCGACTTATAACTAATCACAGAACCAGAGAATAGGCAAGGTTGAAGAGACAATAGTGGGGCCATCTGGTCTAATGTCCCTGCTTGAGCACTTTGCACATACAGCCTACCTAGTCAAGGTACTAACATTTTGCCTTAAATTTTCTTACCACCTTCCAGGATCTTTCAATTACATTTTCCCCCTTCTTCTACCCCGCTGGTATCTGGAAAACCTATAAAATCCCTAAACTACGAACCATTTCAAAAGAGCTATGAAATGTGAGGCCTTTTACAAAAATCTACGTAAGGCTGTTTTAAAATAGCTGGCAACTGTTTCGGTTGCTGGGAGCTTATGCTGTTAATTCTGTGAAAAAAATCATTGTTTAAGTATGAATAAGCTATCCAAGAAAGCCTGTAATTCTCTGTCATTTTTGATGGGTTATGGCCAAAACAAATTTACCTCCCCTCACAAAACTTTACTAGTTCTGTTGA
This sequence comes from Gymnorhina tibicen, assembly GCA_013399875.1. Taxonomy (NCBI): domain Eukaryota; kingdom Metazoa; phylum Chordata; class Aves; order Passeriformes; family Artamidae; genus Gymnorhina; species Gymnorhina tibicen. The sequence continues at coordinate 6,998,665 of VXAZ01009477.1, forward strand.
CAATACCACTTCTCTTTTCATTACTTCAGCCCACATTTGGGGGTTGTGTTTGATTTTTTCCCCCTTAGCTACATCCAAACCATCTCCAAGTCTTGACACTAATCTCTTCAGCATCTTCAAAATCCACTTTTTCATCTCCATCCTCAGAGTGCAATCCTTTACTTCATCTCTAACACATATTCCCATTTTCATTACTGCAGCCTCCATGCTTCCTTTCTAACTTCCTGTGTGCACAGAAACATACAAATCAAAGTGCTGCCAACTAAACATGTGTTTCTTGCCTGAAAATTTAATCAACTCTTTTCTTTCCTCCTCCCACCTTGCCATTTTTTGCTTCACCATTAGCTTTCCTTCAGAAACAAAACACCAGCATCCTTCAAGCTCAGCATAATTCTGGGTCGCTTCAATTTATCTAGTTTTTATTTATATATATATAGAAACACTTAGCTTTAATTTATCTTAACTTCTTGCTTCCCTCCACACCTTCCCCTTTCCTCCCAGACCTCCTGCCTACCAGGTTTTTGGATTTTCCTTGTCTTTTGCCCCGTATCACCTCTTCTGTCCAAATTTCCCCAAAAGCTCTGCTTTACCTGAACGTGGCAGATCCATTTCTGACATGCCGCTTTAAAAACACACTGATTGTTAAGCTGCCTTAGCAGTTTTCCAAGCTGTCATCCTCATGTTCTCAGGCAATGCCAAGCATACAGCTGGTACTCAAGCAAACTTAACAGCAGCAACTCGGGCACAACGCTGGAAACTGATTAAATAATATGCTAGGGGTTGCAGCAAACACAGCTATCCTCAAAATGCTGTCAAATGTGTGAAGCAAGCAAGTTGGAAGAAATATATAGAAGGAAAAGTACTTCACAGGCATTTAGTTATGGAAGTCTGGCTTCTATCTTTAAGAACAATTGCTGTTTATCTTTCTAAAGAATATCAATGTCATCTCTACCTCCTCTAGCAAAATTACAGAGTTCACCACAGTAATTAATTTCCCTTCCATGTCTTAACCACCTTTCTTCAGGTACCTGTTCCCCTTTAGACCCTGGAAAATTTTATGCTAAAGACACTGCCTCTAGGAAGCTACTCTTGGTTTGCAGCATCACAAGTGTTAACACAAGCTGACCCACACTCTTACAAGAATGGGACCATACGTCTATGACTCAGAGTATCTACTCAACATTCTACTTACAATTAACATTAATCTGCTGCAAGTCCAACTCAGAAGTTGCCTGTTTACAACAATACAAGTACGAACATATCCATGTGCATAGATGTTCAGGCTTCAGCCTCTCTGCCAGACTCTTGTCAGGCTACTGCTTCTGTCTGTGAGCAATCACTAGGAGTCAGCCCTCTATCAGACCAATATTTGTCTCTACTTCCAATGGCAGTAAACTTCAGCCATTGTAGGACAGAAGGACACACAATGTCTTATTTCTAACACGTATTTCTTATTTCTAAGGTATTTAGGGTCTCAAAGGGTCAAAAAATTAATATTTGTTAAATTATCTATCAGTCTCTTAACTAATAGGGGATACTTCAAAAAACCCACTGAAGGGCCACCTTTAGATGAACAAGCTTAAAGTACTTAGAGACCTTAAAAATTTGAACACACATGCCAATATCACATCACTGCAATCCTTTTCTCAATATGGCTTTTCAAATCTTGTTAAGCTGTATGATTTAATATCAAAGAGCTGTCCACTTTTAAGACCATTGAGAACCTGCAGAAGGTACCATCTTTTATTCAAATAAACATAAAATTTTATGGTAGTCTTTCAGCCCCCGACTGTAGCAAGAGATGAGTTAAACACTGTTTGTGTTGTCAAAGAGGAGAAATTGCATCAATCCTCCAAGATTTAATACCTCAGGAGCTTTCGAATATTTCCTCTTTCAAGCGTGAGGCAGCTGTTTCTCCTGGGAAGGTTTCTGGAAGACATCTGAGATGAATGCAGAAGGCTGGAATGTAGGATGGATGAAGGAATGCCAGCACAGGACTTCCACTCTCAGGCAGTATCCCCAGCTCTCCCTTTAACTGCTTTCAGAGCCCTGCCAGCTGCTCAGCTTTAGCCATTCTGCACTCCCACCCACCCCAGCAAATTGCGAAAACAGCTAATCCTGCTGTCAAGGGGCAGAGCTCTCCAGTGTGCACCTTCCTCCAGAGGTTGAGGAGCAAACAGAGAGGGTGGAAGGAGGCCAGCCTTGGCAAGGGTCCCACTCTGACACATCCTCACATGGTCAGCACTGCAGCTACCCAGGGTTTCTATCAGGAACCACACAGAGGAGCTTTTTCAATGAACTCAAGATACCTGGTTCAGAAGGCTCAGGCACAGAGTTTATCTTGCAGGGACATATAAACTGTACATGAAACATAGCTATGCTGGTAAAAAGCCATAGCACACACTTTTGGGGGCATTAGATTTGGGATTCTTTTAAAATATATCTAGAATGACTTAGAAAAATAAAAGACGCAACTAGTGAACTGGGATTAAAAGACAGTTTTCTATTATAGTAGTATGCCTCATATTCTGACAATACTGCTGGCAAAGAGAACTGTAAAAGGGAAGTGTGTGCTTTACAACAGTGGCATGGAACTGTAGGTTATTTCATTTCGGGGGGGAGAAAAAGAAAACCTATGAAAAGATATGACTACTTGTCTGGAAAATACAGTATTTACAATGACAGGAACAGCTGCTTATAAACTTGTGTCCTGAAAGGCGACTCAAACATTTGCTGCCCAGTTCCATAGCAAAGAGCTCGCTGTGCTCTGCAGCAGCTTCTGTGGGAAGGCAGCAGTTCCTCCTCTGATCCACCACTAGAGGGAACGGCATGGAGTGAGAGAAAAAAAAGGAATCTCTCCAAGCTTTTTAGGATCTCTTTGCTTGTTTGTTTTTAAGCATCACATGGTGATAACAACATTATCACCATGCGTTATTTATGTGGCACACTCATAGTCTAGGGTGATCCAAAGAACAGGTCTCCTCCCTTATCCCCTTTCAGACCAAGGATAAAAAGCTTTCATCAGAGGGACCTGATGTCAACTGCTGCCAGACACATATCCTAGAACTGAATGTTTAGAGCTGGTTTGGGTTGGCAAAACTCTGTCACTATAGCCAGTTTTACTCTTGTCCTCCCTGCAAAGCAAAACCTTCTTCCACATCTGAACTGGCGGATTGTGCCGGCAGAGGGTTAGGGGTAAGATCCAAAGAGCCCACTGGAGGCATGAAGATGGGAATGTGTGTATAAAAATGACTTAATAAGAAATTGCCTCATTGTCTCATATAAGACATATAAGAAATTCCTCCTGCAGCTTTAATGATGGAGTGGGAAGCTAAACCCCATAGGAGTTCCTCCCTCTATTTACCAGAAAGGCAAGATACAGGCTCCAGTGATGAAGTGTTCCATTAATATTAAAGCTAGAGGAAATAAAGTGACTTAATTGTAAACTAACGACCTCATCCTAATAACCAAATTCCAAACAGAAAAGGCAAGAAAAAACCCCTACTTTCAGCCATGCTGCCAACTCATAAATTAAGCAAATGACATTGGCATATAATTACACTAATTAGTACTGATGCCAAGCAAAGACTATTTATGGATATGCATTCACCCCATTTCTAACCCCAGAGCCTAAATCTGAAGTAGTAGCTCAATCAGCACACTTTGAAAACTCAGTGTTATTGTTTATGCCATTGTGGATCTAATTTAATCAATACCATATTCTCATTAAATGCAAGGTCTGTTAAAGATTTTTTTTTTCACAGAACCTATAAATGAACTCTATTTGATTCATCTCATTACGTTACTGCTCTAGGCTTAACTATGCATCATTAACAGAAACAATATACAAGTTAAGTATAAGGCTCTATAGATCACCTTAAAATGACACAGTCACACATGATTATGGTCCTAAGTAATTGGAATGATATAAGCCAGTATCCGCAGTGATTGTCAGACGATTGCTGGCTCTTTCACAACAAAAAAGGGTACCTCAGTGCCTGGTTCCCTTCATAGTACCAAAAAGGAAGATAATGGAAATGGGTTCCATTATCGCATTAGTACAGATGCTATACTACATAGGTTGGACTCTTTTCCATTTCCTGCTACCACTAGAAAACTCGGAGGATGCCATTTCTTTCTCTGAATTTACAGCTTTTCATGTTCCAGTCACAAAGAAAAGACTGTAGCACTACAGTGGAGTGGGTTTTAAGTGGTCAACACATGGTAGCTCTATAGTAATATCTGGAAGAGATCAGCAAGCTCTGTATCTTGAACTACTAGAAGTAAGCATAGACTTATTTCTTCTCTTACTTCTTCCTAATTAATACCAAGATGCATATTATACATAGGAAAAGTGTAGCAGTCTTATTTAGCTTTGTGGGCTGCCTCTCTATCTCTTCTTGCTTTTAGAAATACTATACATTTGCCATGCCTTCAACTGCTCTCCATTAGTCTGTGTGCTGTTCAGTGGCAGAGAATCACACATGACACAAAGGCCTCTCTGGTTTACCTCTGAAATACCCATGTGTAGAAAATTTTTCATTCATTTTGTTATGCTTTTAAGAGACACTGCTAAAACTTGCCTTGCCAGTAGCATCCATTCACTTAACTGCGCACTTAGTTGCAAACCTTCAGCAACTCCATTGACTTCATCAGGTTTGTGTTTTCTTTTGTGTTTTGTTTCACTTCAGCTTTTTATCTTTTTCTTTTCCTAAAACTGGCCAACTAGGTCTGTGATTGTCATCTAATTGTTTACTGGAAACATATATATGGATATAGAGAGAGTGCACGTAGAGAACAGCAGAAAATGTTTCCTGGTCTAAATTCTTTTCTTGATATTTCTGCTGACCATTTCCATGTAGAGCTCTTCACTGATTATAATTGCTAGAAAATTGCATGGTTTTGCTTGTCCCTTTGGACAAATGGGCTGAAATTAGTGGTTGCACAGATCAGCAGCTGACTCATTACAACATAAAGCAGCCGACTGTGGGACTTGGGGTTTTTTTGGATCTGTTATTTTAGGATGGAAATTGCTGAGTTGGCAGCCAGTCTGACCATATAAATCAACAGCAACTGCATACTTTTAAAATGACATGGTGCATAATCAATTTAATATGTGAGGTTTGAGGAAAAATAGCTTTATTGGGGAAGTACTGATAATAAAAATTCAACCTATGGTACCTCTCAGGTCACTAAGGGCAAAGCCATAGGCCAGTATTTATAACACCAGACAACTGGGTCTTTCTTAATTAGCCAGCCTTTCTTTGGATTGCTTCTGAATGAACAATAGCACCTAAAAGATTTATATAAGTGACAGAAAGAGGCCGCTGATGTATAGTGGAGTTATTGCTGTTATCATCCCTTGAGGAGAAAATAATATCAGACTGCAAAACCAGCACAGATAGTCTTGCTGTAACTCTTGAAGATCTTTCTTCCACTTTGCAACAGAAAGTCATGAACACTTCCACAGCATCATCCCCTAAGTCTTCTGGTTCTGAGGATGCTTTTTGATTAATGCTTTAAGAGAAGCAGAAAGCCTGGAGGGATCATACATAATTCCACTCTCCCTGTGGTGGAGTGGCATGAACTGCAACTTCTCTTTCTGAAGTAATCCCAAGAGGAGCATGGAGTCAAGATGTCACATCCCACTACGGAGTAGCAATTGTCAAGTCAAGTCTTGGGACAAGTTCACGACATTTTATGTTTGGGGAAAAGCTCAAGCCTCACACTGACACAGGATACTCTGGGGCAGAACTGACATAAATCTTCTTGGGAGGGTCCCTTCTGGGGGGTGGGGTAGGAGACGGTTAGAACCAATGCACTGGAAGGTAGTTCACAATCTTGTCAGTTATGGATGCTAAGGCACTATCTGAGGACAGGAATTTTCAGATGGAAAGGTATATAAAAAAAAAAGGAACCAGGCTGGGGGCCTGCAGAATGCGTAGAGCCACAGCCCTTTCACCGTGATTAACTGCAATGGCTCACCATCAGTAGGGCTCATGAAACTCTCACTGACTGTCTTGCTATCAGGTCCTGTATTCAGGAACTGATTAATGGAATTGCTTACCCTTATGTTGCAAATAGAAAAGCAAAAATCTGCTCATGTGTAAATGGAACATATGTTTTCTATTCAGTTATTTCATAGGTCTTCACAAACATGGCTGGAAAACTAAAACCAAAATTTTTCAAGTATTATTTTTCAAGTATGACTGAAATTGGCAAGGTTGTCTAAAATTTGCCAAAGGAAAAGAGCAGAGAATTAACACGAAGTAAAATTTGCTTTCAGTGGTTTTTTTTTGAAACCTGATTAATTTAAAAGCACAAGGGATGAGCCCTTTTCTATTAATCGAGCATTATGGAAAACATAGGGGCTGTTATAAGACAAGACAAAACTGGCTTCTCATCTTGCAGAGACCAAGGTGGCATTCAGTGTTATCTCCCTTGGGTTTTGACATCAGAGGCATCAGAACTGAACAGATTAGATACAATCTATTTCTTGAATTCAAATATTGGCATATAGAAACAAGGCAAAAATCCTGCAGTCATCAGTGTATTTCTTTGAAATGCTCCAGGGATTTAGGGGAGGGGAAGAGGGAAGAAAAATCAAAGGAACAGAAAAAGTGTGCCTTAATTAGAAAGGACAAAATAAAATTGACAGATTTTGAATTTCAAAATATGTTCTGGAGTAATTTATTTATTTCTAACACTGATTTAACTACCAAATAAACATTTAAATATATGGAAGTGTTTTAGTTTGTTTTTTTTTTTAAAGTCTTCTGGAAAAGCAAAAGATTCTGGAAAAAACAAAGGACCAGGAATTCAACAATCCATTTTGCTTGAATAACTTATTTTAAACTACCATGTTCAGTAAAAAGATAAAAATGAAAAATCCTCACTTTTAAGCAAATGAAAGTCCTCCTGAGAATCAGCTATTTGCTTTAATTCTCCAGAGAGCCTAAAAATGCATAAAGTATATTTTAATGAGGAAAAAAGGTTTATTTCTAAAATATAATTCCCAATTAGCCATTCAATTTTAGTGTAGGTAATGGACATAAAACAAACGAAATGTTTAGAAAATGACTTCTAAAAATAAACTGCTTGTGCACCATTTTATTTTTTTTTTTTGCATTAACACCATCATTCTCTGTTAACCAGAGGCAAAATAATTTTAATATAAGAGGCTTTCTTCATAATATAAACAAATAGGAAGATTGAAGGACAGATTTGTCAAATGCTGTGGGAATACAGCTCTTACTGTTTAATGAAAATGTACAGCTTTTAGCCTTTAGAATGGTTTGATGATGTGTCCCCTGAACAGGATACGATTATTGACAACCACTGATACCCAGGAAATCAACTGTCACCACACACAAATAATAAGTCTGTACAAAAGCTACTAACTTCTTGGGTTTTTTTCCAGCACTCAACAGTATTGTCTTTTAAAATCATATTATCTTTTTATAGCAGTTGCTTTGCAACTTCTGTTGCTACTAAGAATATGTACCATGAAAACCAATTAATTGGTAAAATGAATTAATTTTAAGAATCCAGTGCAGGCATATCTTGTTCTTGAACTGGTTTGATCTCAGTTATTTTAAATCATACCTTCAAAAGGACAAAATAAGCAGTACCTGTTGATCAACATTTGCTGACTCTATATGGTGCAGTGGAAATTACTGCACGTTTGTCACAAACTTGACACTCCAGTTCAAGGAGTGTAATTAAGCCTGTTATTTAAATTACACTTGCTCAGTGCATCAGCTCAGTTTCTGCCCACTCCACAGGACCAGACATGCATGTGTATAAGCAAGAAGGCAGCTGGCTCTTGCTCATCTAGGTGGAGAACATTTTTCTCTAAGTTCAAAGGAGAAACTCAGGCAAATCATACCTGTTGTACCTGCTTTTAGATGAGATTTCCTTCCCTCTAAACTATTGCACTGATGATAGATGCAGAATTCTTATTCACTACAGATGTAACTCAACATTCACATATTTTTTCCAAACCTTTCAACTGAGTTCTCAGGATTGTTGGATTCAGTAGGATGAGTTTTACACTAACTAAAAGTATACATCCAAACCCTTGTGTTCAGCCACAGGCATCTATTACAGAGGGAAGAATAGCAACTATCACATTGCACGAATACTTCTAGTGGAGCTTCTTGGTCTTCATACCTTTACAACTTCAATTTTTTTGTAGTTGTACAACTACAACTTTTACTGCTACACTCACATCATCTGTATTTCTTGTTCTTGAAGAATGAATTTTTCATAGTTCAAACATTTTGGAAAACCTAAATGCTATTTTCATAATTATTACAATTTTTAAAAAGATTTTATCCCCAAATACTTAGTAGGAGAAGAAAAATATTTGGTACAAAAATATTATTTAAGGAGGAATAAGATGCAACTTTCAGTTTTCTGGTGAAAATATAGTTTGTCTTGTCTAAGCCTCAGATTCCAAACGTACTTAGTGGCATACAACTTGCAGACCAACCACATGGTAAAATGTTTAGCAAAGCTGCAGTGGTGAAAGCAGGCTCAAGTAACACAGCTCAGAAGGTACTCAGGGGAAGCAGCATCCGACAAGCTCAGCATGGTGTGTTTGGATGTCTCTTCTCGAGGGTTTTCCCACCCATACTAAGGACTTGAATTTTACTTGGAAATCCTTTCACTTGAAAAACGAATTTTAAAAGATCAGATATGTATGCATGCCATTTAAAAGATGTGTTTGTCTGAGACTGTCTGGACCACTGATTTCAAGAGAAAGAGGTCGGGGGAGAAGGAAGGGAAAGAAGTTCTGAGAATTATAGAATCATCTAGTCTTTAAGGATGGAAAGACCTTTAAGATCATTGAGTCTAACCATCAGCCTAGCACTGTGTCCATCATTTAACCATGTCCACACATTCTTTGAACACTTCCAGAGATGGTAGCTCAACCACTTCCCTGGGCAGTCTGTTCCAATGCTTTACAACCCTTTCCATGAATATTTTTTTCTTAATACCCAATCTAAACCTCCCCTAGTGCAACTTGAGGCCATTCCCACTTGTCCTGTCACTTGCCAACTGGGAGAAGAGACCAATCCTCACCCGCCTACACCTTCTTCAGGCAGTTGTAGAGAGTGATGAAGTTCTCCCTGAGCCTCCTTTTCTCCAGGCTAACACCCCCAGCTCCCTCAGTGCTCATCATAAGATTTGAGCTCCAGCCCCTCCACCAGCTTTGCTGCCCTTCCTCTTTCTTCTCTAAGAGCCTTGGATTGTGGCTGGTTTTAAGAGGCTGGCTGACTTCAGTCTATAAATTGAAAGAATAAAAAATTCCTCATAAACTGAAAAGTGTAACCCAACTGGTTATATACCCCAATTTCTTAAGCCTTGAAGTAAATGGTAGGAGGTAACTTTCCTTATTTTGTCACTGTTGGTATAAATATGGATGAAGAAAGAAGCGGGGTGGAGAGTGAGGTAAGGGACGGGAAAGGAAAACCAAAGTTATTCTTCCATGCACTACGGAGCACATACATTCTCTGTATGCCATGAATTACGGAGTCATGACAAGCATCCCACTGTCAGACAGGGGAGTTGTACCATTAGGGGAAAAAAAACCTTAAAAAATTGATCACAACTGACGTGTGTGAAAATCCATTGTGGTTAACTATTTCATCTTCTCAAAGAACTGGTTCCTTTCTTGTGCTTTTTTGTTAGGCGAAACAAAAGAGGTCCAAATCATTACACTGATTAAACAGAATGAGGATGTTTTGTGGGGTGGGTTTTTTAAAGTATCATTAACTAATAAATTTCTGATATATGTTGCCATGCATAAGGCAGCACCTGAGGCAGTCTTTTTGCTCTCAAAAGAAAAAACAAGGACCACATCTAAAAATTTAGAAATTAGACAACAACAACAAAGTGATTAAGAAATTTAAAAGAATTGGCATGGGGAAAAAGAGTAAACAAACAAAAAGGATTTTCAGCTATGCTTTGAAATTAGATGGTGAACAGATGCTTCAGAAAGATAAAGAAGGGCTTCTTTCAGGCAGCACAAGTTTTAGACAGCCTTTGGTAGGACCAAAAGGCCTCTGATGCTAGATGAGAGAGGTGAGATCAGACAAAAGCTGCATGAAAGCAAGGTGACTTTGAAAATGAGGGCCTTGCAGGAGAAAGAGAAACCTTTTGAGAGTTGCCACACATCTGTCCTGTTTATGCAGTACCAACTACATCCTGCTACCTTCCTAGCTAAGGACTGAATGGAGGGTCTTTGACTTTCTCTGGCTCAGCTGTCCTATGTTTCCACCAACTCCACTCTGACAGCTCCTTATGCTTAACAGTTTCATAGGAATCATATCAGAAAGGCCCTTTTTTGTCAGTTGTACCTGAAAAAGCCTTTTCAATAAGCCAAAGTGATCCAGTAAGCACCTTGCAGCAGAGGCAGGGATCATCACACATCAGCTTCCAGAGGGTATGTACAGGGCTCCACTTCTCTTGACTGGTGCTTGCTCAGGCTAAAAACATCTGCTTGAAATTTTTGTACATTGCATCCAAGATCTAGATACATTTTCTGCATGTTTGAAAGGTAAATGAAACTGCCAGAAAGCCTGTCAGATTAAAAACACCGAAATCCTCTTGAACTGATGACAATTCCTTCTCTTGCTTTTCTTTATACTACTACACTGCACACAATGAACTTTCCTGCTAAAAGATAACCAACAGCAAAGAAATTCTAGGAAGAAGCAACTTGAGCCTATTCAGTCATTTTCAGGAGGTGGATTTTATAATTAGTTCAGAGCAAAACCTGCCCTTTATTAGCATAGTAATCTTTTTGAACAGTATTCATCTTTTTCACATCATTTTATAGTGTGTTATTCCTTTACCAATCATTCAATTATAACACAGTGGCTTCCTGGAATTTAATCTAGGCACTTAACACAAGGTTTCTTGGCTCTTCCTTTCCCCCTGGACAGGGAATTTTGGAACGCTTTGGGCCACGTGCTATAAAAATCAATGCCATTGCTCAACCTCGATTATACTGTAGTCTAGTCTATATAACAGGTTTTCATCTTGCGTTCTGAGCCCACGGGATACAATCTACTTAACCATAGTCCAAGGTAAGAGACTACCAAGGGGCCTTTACCTGCATTCTGCATGGATTTAAAGGGACTATTTTCAAGAGTAAAGTTGAGCCAACTGCAAAGTTTTTCAATAAACACATCCTATCTTTATAAAATATTTCAGTTTAGCAAGAACACCATTCATTGCAGAAGTCTGTATTTTCCATGGCAATAATTTTTTAAGGATTAGCAACTTTAGAGGGAACAGAACTGGCAAAACAAGGTGCAAAATGGAAGGGAAAGGGGCAGAAAACACAAAGAGATATTGTGATTCATTTTTTATTTAATTATTTTAGTTTGTGAATTTATAATGCTTCTCAGGAGTAACGTTTTTCCTCCTATTTGGAGGATGAAAAATGTGTTATACTATACTATAAATTCTCACTGCCTTAAAAGATTACTTCTCTACCATGAGTAGTCAGAAAAAACCACTTTTCTAAGTTCAGAAAGCTCTCAGGATTTGTCTATGTTGCAGCAACCCATTAATGCAAACCTTGCCTTGTTCTGACATACTGGTGAGAGGACCATCCCTGCTTCTGATTCCTCCTCCTTTATTGAATACTTCTCTCCAAGCAGTTTTCAGAAGCACCACTGCTGCCAGCCTCTCTTTCCATTTCCCAAGGGAACCTTAAATCTTGGCTTTGCTTCACTTTTTTTAGTTTGGCAAACATTTTAGGTAAGCATTTCATCACACTTTTTGAATAAAGATGCGGACCGCGCCTAAGGGTGGCCAGATGTGACATGTTAAATGTGGCTGAGGAGTTATAAAGGGCCCGGCAAGATTTAACACAAGCTGTGACTTCACTCTTTAAGTGCAAGGAGTGACCAGTACATATGGTGACAGAGTGGTTCTGTCACCTCTGGCTTTGACTTTTTGACAGAGCAATTTGGAGAGAAATACTAAATGAAGTCCAAAGGCAGGGTATGTCTAACAAGGCAGAGATCCTGTTTTGATTTACAGATAAGACGGACACCTTGACACCTCGTTCTCTGCCTGAGTTTCCACTGCAGCACATCACTGTGGGAGCAGGTGCTTAGATGAAGTTTCACCTCTGTGTCTCCGAAAATAAAACATATAGACCTGGAAATGGGAAGAAGACAGTTCTTTCTTTTTTTTTTTTTGCTTTGTGTCGCAATAGTAAAAAAGTACCTCAGAGTTCCTGAACACATCTACATGAGGAATGGGGTACATCCACTAAAGATGGCAGAGAAATTCAGCACCTCATCACAGCTCTGCTTTGTACAGGGATCGCTGTTAAACAGTCAAAAAAAGCACACGTGAGTGGTAGTGTGTCTCCTCACAGAGAAATGTCTGCTACAGCTAGGAGAAATTAACTGACTTATCCCAGCACTTTCTTGCATATCAATGTCTAACTTTTTAATCACAACCACCCTGCATAATATGGAAATTAAGAACATCATCATTTCCAGTAATTACCAGAAACATACACATTTTCCAACAGGCTGACATTATGTCATGAATTCCCTTGTCAAGAGGAAAAAAAAAGACAAAACATATCATACTTGTTTGAGAAGGCAAGTGATAGATTTGTCACGAGGGTAATCATCTATATAAAAAAAATTCCACTATTATCAACTTCCTGAATTTCTGAAAAGGGATTCATTTTCTGCCTGAGCTAATAATGAACATTTTTCTTCTATTCATCATCTTCAGCTATTTTGTCTCTTGAGATTCATTTATCACTAACTACTGAACCTGAGAAATAAAAAATAGGCAACATGCCTTTTTGAAGTAGTGGCTTAGAAGACTATTAAATCAAGAGGCAAAAGATGGGTTTTGAAGATGTACGTTCAAAATTCTTGTAACAGCTGCAGGTTTTTAAGAGAGGATCTGCACCACTGGTTTAGTAAAGGTACTGGGGAAAGTAAGTTTATCCAGTGACAGAACAAAGTGGGGAACAGTAATCTTTTTTTTTCAGATGAAATTCTCAGTAAAAAGAATGAAATTGAAGGAATAATCAGATCAATGGCACTATAAAGTGCAATTCGTGCTGCAGGAATTAATCTAGGATGATCGTTCAAGTGCATTTTAAATCTAAAATGGCCTGCATTAAAGCAGATCATGCAGATGCTTGAAGTCTTCCTAACCTGTCTGCCCGTGCACAGTTCTCAGCCTGTCAGACCATCAGTTGGGCCACTAATTGACTGTTTTGTGCTATCAAGATACGGAGTGACAGCCACGCTGGGGGAAATGGCCCAAAATGCTTCTCCTATGGTACAGTGGGGCCTGAGGCTCCCCGAGGATCTCAGAGTCTCAGCAGTGCTGAGCTTTCCCTGCTGCTGGCATCCCTGCTCTTTGGCAGAGCTAAGATGGGGCACCTCTGCAGGGGAAAGAAGGAAGATACAGGATTTGCACTTTAAGTCTTCTCTTCTAAGATTCTGCTGTCACATTGTCTTACTATGCCTACCTCGTATTTCCCAACAAAATGAGCCCTCATATCATCAGCCTGTGGAAGCACAGGAAAGAAGATCCCTTACACACAGGAGATGGAAGGAGTAGGACTTTCTTTGCTTTTGAGAAGGATGCAGAGAGAAGACCTCCCCACATGCCCTTTTACCTCATCCCTTGCTCAACCTTTCCTGGCGTGGCAGGAAAAACCATACAAACAACCACTGTTGGAGGCGCTTGCCTGATGCTACTGGGTGTGCTTTCACAACGTTACTGCCTAAGTGCATTCAGATCTCTCACTTGGGTCCTGGCAGAGGTCTCTGGGCAACTCAATGAGTCTAACTTCCAGAAGGAGGTTTCTGAGAGGTGGGCTTCAGTAGCAATAGGATTCACATCAAGGTACAGGTTTCTGACATTAACTGGTTCCATACTTTCCATGGTGTCTCACTGGGATGCTGTCCAAACACAGCTTCTTGCTCTAACTTGCTATGCTAAGCAAGTGTATGGGATTTGAGAGATTACTCTCCAAGACTCTAGCTTGCTGGTCTGAAGCCAAAATGCAGACAACACCTATGAAGTCCCAAAGCAAAGCAATTTTAGTGCGCAAGGCTGACTCTGTGCAGGAGAGGCTCAATTCACTGCCTTATAACGCTGGTAGTAAAGCACAGACCCTCTGCAATTTGTTTCTACAGTGTTTCCAAAGCCATAGGGCAGCAGAAAGAAATGAATGTAAATTCAGTCTCCACTCATGAGTTCCCTGCTAGGAAGCAGAAACAGCTTTCAACAGCAAATTCTCGTTTCAGTGTTGTATTAACTAAAAGCAGGATTGGAGGAAGAGCAGAAGCTTCGGTATCTGGTATTGAAGGCATCAAATCATGTCAGAGGTCAGCAAAACAATTTTATTCTCCAGGTGATGTCTTGACACTGATTGCTCTAACACAAAGTTGCCAAGAAACTCAGCTATCCCTAGGCAGCACCCTAGAAGTAAATACAGCTGTTTCTAGAATTTTGCATAGTGAGTATTGAAATGGATTCTCTGCTTAACACAGCAGACAGCTAGCAAGAACAAAGCATGAAATCAAATTCCATCAATCCCTTAAATTTGTTTATGCAACCCATTGTTACTGCTCACAGAACAGCTTTGGCAAGCAAAGGCCATGACAAAACATAGCTGTAGTTTGTACAGAGAAATTCTTCCCATCTGCCATTTTTGTTGTCAGTTGTTTTATATTGATTTCTCTCCATGCAGTTCCAAGTTTAATCTGGGCACAGCTGCATTGAACCAAGGAAGCTGAAGTAATTTTTCTCTTCTAGTGAAGCAGAAATGGGAGAGAAAATGGCACCTATCACCATTCTTTTTCTGGTAGGAATATGTTAGAACTTCTTTGCTGTAACACTGATGTACATTAAGCCTGCGCTTATGGCTTTTGATACAAATATTTCTGGTTAATTTCATTTTATCTGTGATGAGCAAGATGAAATTCACACCAAGGAGCATGTTCTCAAGTAACTCCTTTCTTCAAATGGGAATGAGCTGATTCAGCACATGAATTATGGAATCACAACTACATGGTGCCATATTATGGTCCTTAGACTTAGAAAGATTTCTCCTTAAATATAAGCAGTATTGCTTGGGCAATTAAGGAATTTAAGCTGTATCTACCTGGAGTTCCACTTCACTTATATACTGAAATGGCACATGGGATGTGCCATACATGTCATTTTCAGTGATCACAAGGATGTATTAATTCCTGTGGGGTCTCTGCTTCAAAACCCTTCTGGTCACTGCACAGCCATGACAGAGAAATTGTAAGCAGGCAGTGTAGTCACGGCAGCAGAGCATCTATTGTACACGAGGACAGGAGCAGAAGCTCTTGACCTTAGTAAGTGGAGTCTGAGATGGAGACTTGCTCATAACAAGCAGAGGGAAGAAAACTATTTAAGTTAAAAACATGTCTCTGTGAGATGACTGTGAGGGCATCTAAATTAAGGGGAAGCAGTGAGGTTTGGGGCTGCCAGCTTAACTACCAGTAAAGCTCAGAAAGTTCCTCTCAGTCTTTTGTTTGTACGGTAGCTGTAGCCTTGACACGAAAAATTCCCAGTGGCACAGAACTACTATGGATACATTAAAAAACCCAAAATGCAAATGTTATATATCATTATATGCTGTGAGGGAATTAATCCGATTTAATTTTACTGCTTTTCAATTAGAAGGGTTCAGCGCAACAGAAAATGCTGCTAAAAGGTGTGTTCATTTCTATCCATAGCCACCTTTCAATGCACTCTGAAGTTAGACAAAATCCAGTGGGTTTTATTTACCAGCAAACCTTCAAGGCAGATAAAGCAACTGCTGCAAGAAACCTGCAACTCTTCTTTGCTAATGAGCATTGCTAGATTATTGTGTGACAGCAAGAATACATCCAGGGAATACCCTGCTGAACATTTCATCCTCCCTGGAATATGCTTTGTGAGGTAAGTCATAATAAATATCATGTGCCAATTGTCTAAGCTATTGGGAAAGAGCAGGTACATGAGCAACTTGCTGCAAATATGGGAGAACCTGCTGACAGGCATGGATGTGGTTTAAATGCCATTTTCAATGAGAGCACTATAGGTAAAGGCCAGGCATGTACATCACTTGTGTCATGTCTGGAAACTGTCCTGCTGCTGTTGACAGGAAGGACTGACAATGGAAGGTCTATTCTTATAACGCCTGATACAAAAAACCAGGAATTACCAAAATGGCCAGCACAAAAATGCAGGAAAATGAAGAGGTTCAAACAGGTAATTTATAGGAATCCAAAATGACTGATACTATCTGGGGAACGCAAAATGCATCTTTGTAATATGGAATTCCAAGCTTTAAGCATGCCATCAATGAAGGGCATGAAGTGACACATATTTTAATGTTCTAGACACTACCGGGTTTATTCTTCCAACTAGAAACTTCTAATTTATTGATTAGGAGAGTCAACTATTTAGAGAGTCAATTGGTTTTCTTTGAAAGGTGTTGGAGCATGATTCATCTTCTCATTTTGCTGAGCACCCAACCGGAATGTCCTTCCCTTCTCCCATTTAGATAGTCATTATCGAACACAGCTTCCCTATCTGTTCCCAAGCTCCTAAACAAAGCTGTCAAAACTCTCCCCATCAGCTATGAATATAAGAAAAAAGCTCCAATGGTTTCCAAGAGGAGAAAGATAGACAGGATGCTGAGTGGTAAATGAGGATATTTGGAATACATCTGCGGACACACACTTTGTCATTCCCTACTCAGCTCATCTCCAGCTCAGAGGAATGGATTCTCTTACACAGCAGCAGCTGTTACTGTTTGGATTGTAAATAGTCATAAGCCATATGGTGTGGCAGGAGAAGAAAACTTCACACTTTCTCACATGGACAAATATTATTATTGCAAAGCATAAACACATCAATATATATGTCTTTTCTCTGGGGAAGAATATAGTCTTCAACCTGATGCTAAAAAAATTACTGGCTTCCAGATGAGCAGATTACCTGTTAACATTTGGATGTCTCAACAGAAAATAAACATAGGTGTGCAGTAGATACAGCACTTTCAGATTGATAGATGGGGTGAAAGGGACACAAAATATAAACTGAGGTAATAAAATGGGGGACAAGATTAGGAGGAAGGGAGAAAAAAACCAGTCTATATACAATTACTATGGCAGAATATATCGCTATCTACTAACTAACTACATAAAACCAGTGTGATTGTGGCTTATCATGCAAATGGATCAGCAGTTTCTTCATGCATGTGAATTTGAACTTTCCACCTGGTCAGCGGTGCATAAAGAATTTCAGATGTTGGTGGATTATATCCAGACAAGAACAGGCCTCTCAAAGACGATGGGACCTCTGCTTGGTAAAGGAAGTTGATACAATCAATGTGTCCCAAACTCGGAACAAGGCGAAGATGCAGTCCACTCCCTTGCTGCACCCGAGCTAAGGGTTGCTTTAATTTGAAACCATGATTTCTTCAGCATTCATGTTTAAAACCTACTAGTGCTTTTATTTATGTTATTGCTAAAGAACTGTTTAGCTTATCTTTTTGCTTTAAGCACTTTAATTACAGGAAAGTGTAATCACTCTTCCCATTGTGTCGTGAGGCTGGCAACACACAGAGTTAACTTACAGTTCTGCAGAGCCAAGTTTCTGAGCTACACCCCAAAAGTCTTAGCAGAGTGACACTGCACTTGCCCATAGCAAACACTGGCACATCCTATTCATACGGTTCGACAGACCCCATAACAGAACCCATGACCTGGCAATTTACAGTCCTGTTCTGTGCCCCTCTCAACCTGTTTCAAATGCTGCATTGACACCAACTGGCACAACAGAGCGGTTCTGAATTTACAGGAAGAAAATCTCCATCAGCAAGAGATTTTGCTGGTGACTAGCTGCACCCCAAATGAAATGATCCAGCCAACGATAAGGATGGCAGGGCACTTCTGAGCCCACAAGAGTGACTCCTGACCTCAGGACACCAGCAGGCACAAAGGATGTCAAGAGACCTTCCACATCATTCATCTCTTGATGAGAATCACAGTCCAAACTCAACCCATGGATATAAACAGAGGCAGCTAATCAGCATCTAATATGAGACAAAGAAAAAAAAAACCCAATCTTTCCACAGGATTTGGTGGCCCTGCATCAAACAGCCATTTTGCTCTAATGATGTCCCTACCATGCCCAGTTTTCAATGAAAATGACTATATGGTTAAACACTTTTCTACCACTGTTACAATTTCTATCCTGACATCATAAACCACATTCTGTTATTATGTATTTTGTTACTAAAACTCAAAAGTGGAAGCAAAATCCTGTGGATCAGGAGAATGGGTCCACTACTGCCTTTGAAACGTTCAGCATGCCTCAAAGTGTTTTCTTTTTATCTTTGACAAGGGATGTGGCTCAGACCAATGATCCAGTAAGGACCAGATATCCTGACCCACTCTCACCAAGCTGGCTAGATAACCCCATAGTCAAGACACATGGGGAACCAGTTCACCAGGTTCCAGCGCTGAGATACTTTGCAGAGCAACTTGAGAATCACCTCCAGATGTCAGCTCAGCACAGCAGTGTTACTGCAAACCTCTCTACCAGTGTGAACACCAGCATATCTTCTTCATGACAATCAGCTGGCTTCCTCCACAGGAACACAATGCATTTGCTGTTCTCTTTTGAAATTACAACCAACATTTCCAGGCACCTTTCTTTTAAAATACTTCTTTAAAATAACAATGTTCACACTAACATAGCCCCATTTTGGATTTCAAGAAATGGGAAATCCCACAGACAGAAGATTTCATTGCACCTTTTTCATGTAGTGTTTCTAAAGTTCAGTCTTGAGTGCAGGGCTCTGCTCTTGGCAGAGAGAGCTCATCTGAGAAGAGAGTACAGTCAGACGATGATGGAAATGTTACTGTTCTGGGAGAAAGGTAGTAAAAACCCCCAGTCACTGCAAAAAAAGAACAAACTGAGATTTTCCTAGTTTTATTTTTTAAAGAGATATTTAAGCGACTTAGCAAATAAATCATGCAGGACACATATTTCCAAAGTGGTCACTGGACTGAAGTTGATACAACTAAGTTGCAAAGGTAACTTCCATGCATGGGGACCTGCTCAATATATATGTTCAGACAACCACAGAGGATGTCCTTACCCACAAAACTCTTGGTTTACAACCAGATTACATGATTGTGGCCTAAAGGTTCAACAGGAAAATCATTTCTACTTGCAAACCTGCTGTCGTGAGCTAATGACATTTGCACGAATCACATATAACAGATAGCAAAATGAAGAACTTCATAGCTTGCAGACTTTAACTAAATTATACAGAAAAAGATTAGCTTAACTCATATGTCCCTAATATGCACGTTGTTTGCATACTCCTGTATTTTCAGCAGTGGGACAGCCAAAAGGCTGTCACCTTTTAGTTGTACTTTAGTTGCCTGTCATACTTTAGTTGCCTTTTTTAAAACAAGGAACTACAAATAAGCCCTCACAAATTTGAAGAAGTTTTATATTAATCACACTCTCCCAACTGCAGTGCTGCCCATGCAGGAAAGACCTAGAGACAGCAGAAACAGTGTCCGACTAAATACACCAGTAGAGTAAGAAGAAATTACTAACATTTTAATAATATGGAAACAGAAAGATTTTGTGGGAATACTGTACTACACCAACAAAGTACAATTCATTTTGTAAGCAAGTGTAGTAAAATGTGTTTTACTGTGGCTTCCTCAAACTGGTTTAAGGCTGCCTGTGGCAGTGCCTGAGACAATAAGCCAGACGCACTGATTATAAGCTTTACCAGATAGATCAGGCTCCCTTTCTCCCTCAGAAAAGAAAGTGTTCTTTAAGTTACTTTAGAAAGCCTCCAGTTGATTTTTCCTTTTCGTCAGGCTAATATGAATGTCCCGATTACCATCAGCAACAAGAGAAGGCACAATAAAGTTTACTTGTCCTAACCTGCAGCTATGCATGTAAGAACCTCCCTTTACTTAAGCAGCATTATTCTGTCTGGCCTTTCTGCTGTTATGGGCAAAATTTGGACTCAAAAACCCCACANGATGCCCCAGAAATCCAGGCATGGACAAATTTGTCCTGAAATGAATTTATTTTAAGAGAAAAAAAAAAAAAAAAAAAGAAAAAAAAAGGCTACTTAGAGAACATGCAGAATACAGTTCTCATAAAGAGAACAGTCATAATTAGTCACCTCTAAAAGTTATTTCCCCCATCTGAAATAAAATTAGGTTTTGAGTTTATTTTTTCCTTTTTTTTTAAAAGTAAAAACCCCACCTCTTTAAATATCAAGATAGCAATACCACAAATGATTTTGAAAATCTAGGTTACACTTATCTTAAAAGCAGCTGCTTAGACAAAATGCATCTGTTCAATGACCTGACACGTTTCCCCTTCAGATTCTTCTGAAAGCCATATGAACTAACCGTGAATCAGATTTGTATCTTGATATTAAAAGAGAAATCACATTCCACTTCCCCACGGAACACGACAGCAAACGTGCCTGTTATTGTCTGTAATGGCTACATTATGTTTTCCGCTTAATAAAAGACACATAACCCTGCAGACAGAATAGCAAAATCACTTCCATCTTACTTTTCAGAAACTGCTGAATAAAACTCAGAACAATAATAATCCCTCTTTCCCCACTCATATAGTTTACTCACCATCACTTTATTCCAAAACTCAGTTTCACTTGAAAAATGATCCATAACAATGAAATGATTTCTTCCTTGTCAAAAGTATCACTCCAATAATTTAAATTACTGAAGGCAGAAAAGGAAACATTGTGCTCCACAGAGCACTCTAAACACGCTCTGTTGTTTTTGCTGATGCAATGAGGCTTCTAAGCAAATGAGCAAGTTTGCAAGCAAGCTGGGTAGTGGCATTTTCCTTATGATTCAAAAGTGAAGTATGCCTCAGCTAACTGAATGCTCACACAACATATAATAAAGGAACTCAGGGATTCGTACACGTCTCTAACACAATAATTTGTAAAACTTCTACTCGTATTACCATCTCTAAGTCTGCCACACCTCAAAAACGACGAGCCAGATATAAACTTTTACTAGGTGCTATGTGCAGCCAAGTGAAAGACAGCTTCAAGCCAGAGGCTTGTATTTAAAAGTCTCTTGAAGTTTAAGTCCCTAAGGTGTATGAAGTTACATTCTGTGTACGGAATGTAACTGCGGATTCCTGCTTGCTGCATATATAAACATGATAAAGTTCATCATAAGCCACACATTAAAAACATAGAGTCTGCCACAAGACCAGATTAATGCAATTACCAGATTAATGCACAAAACTACTGTGATAAGAAGAAATTACAATATTTAAATAGGTTTATAATTGCAAATTTTAACAATTAACACCCTCCTCCCTCAAGCGCCAAGAAAAGCAAAGAAGAATTTGAAGGGTAATTTTCTGAGAAATGAGGATAACAAGATCTGGGGAAAATCTAAAAGCTGTGTCTTCCTTTCCACAGAGGTGCAGACCTGTCTGAGCCCTGAGAGGCAGATAAGTTTAGAAACAAACCTCTGCCTTAAGATGCAGAGGGGAGAAATCCATAACAACCTAATGACCGCCTGATAGTTGGGAGCCTCCAGTGCAAGATGTGTCATTTATTCATCAGTTTTTAAAGCTTATGTCAGCTGCCTTGACAGGTAAACCTTGTGAAGGTTCAGAATCTTTCAAGTTCCAGACATCAGCAAATAAACGCTGATGCAGACCTTTATATGACCATCAAGCCCTCATCGGATTCATCGGATAACCTTTTTTCCTTTGCCAGCTTTTCCTTTTCCTGACACACTGAGGTCTGAGGTAGTATTCACTCTACACCACTTGACATTTCCTAATGAGCTGGGACCACTGCATGTGCTTCAGCCCATACTACCTTGGAAACTGCATCTAGATGAACGTTCTCCACAGCTACAAGTTTTAACATTTAAAAGCTCATGTTTTCTTCCAAGCTTCTATCTTTAAACTCTTCCTCTGATGCCCTTGCTGTGCTTGCAGGTTCTTTTCACAACTTCGAGAAGCAGACAGGCAAAATTAAGTAAGGACACGGATTAAAGCAGGGAGTGGCTCTTAGGGGAGCCCCAGCACCCTCTGCTGGGGCTGGAGTGGTGGGAGGTAGCTGGGCCAGCCTGTGGCACTTACCCTCATGGCTGGGATGACCCCTCAACAGCTGGGGCATGAAACTCTTAGCCGGTGGTTTTCACTGGGTGAGAGAGCAGTAATGCTACTGGCCTGTTTAAATAATTAAAAACGTAAGAAAAACCTTCCACTTTCTTACAGCCTAGGAAATTATATATATATACATACATAATTATATATATACACATATATATATAAAACAGCATATCTATGCTACTATAACCTGAACTGGTTACACACTTGCAGGCAGCATTTAATTAGATCAGTGGGCCAAAATGGAAAGGAGAACAGAAATGCCATGTTTACACCCACTTGAGTTGCCCAGGCTACTGAAACATCCATACTGGACTCCGACTGTGCACTTTGGCCTGGGATATACTTGGGCTGCTTAACACACTGATCAAATTTACAATCCAACTACCTGACTTCAGATATCCTGGATCTCTGTCATCCTCAAACAATGTGGAATAAATTTAGATTCACCTTTAATCAGCACTTTTCCCAGTTAATAGTTTCCGTGTTCTACTTACACAAATAAAACTAAATAAAACAGGATACTGATCATCCTGTATCTGTCCAGAAATAAATAACTTCAAAGGATGTCATTCAGCAATAAATCTATTATAAATGCTTTTCAAGCTCTTTTGATTTGCAAAAACTAGCAAACTGTTCCTTATCAGTATGTACATTTTTCTTGCTTTATTCTCTGAATCTTGCAACTCAGCAAATTAATATAATTCTCCTGGCATTTTGTGGAACACAGACATCTTTTTCCTTTTGCAAAGGATTCTTAACCCTCTGGGCTTTCCAGTTACAAACAGAATGTCTCCAATACCTTATCTGTTGTCTTGAACCATGTTCATTGAACACAGTGGGTTGGAAATGTCTCCACTGTAAGCGCTAAGGAATTTTTGTAAATCCGTTACATTACCATGGTAATGTTATTTTATTTTCACTTAGTCATTTTATTTTGAGAAGCATTTGAGACTGTGTTATGAAATTTAATTTACATGGAAATCATAACTCAAATTAGCTATTTAAAAAACTAGAAAACAATTTCCACAGTTAGAAATATTGTGGTGAAAAACTGTGATGTTAATGCTAAGTGACTGAGTATTTAGTTTTGAACTAATATTTGGAGGGGAGGGTGGAAAAGGAGAGCAAAGAGTGAGTGATGGCAGCTTGTGCACTGCAGGATCCTGTAAGCTAGAACTCAGGATAGATACAGCGAGGAAAACCACAGAGGTGAAATGGTGCATGGTAGAAGCCATCTTTAAAAGTCTTATTTTTTTCTTCTTTTTTTTTTTTTTTAATCTCTTGATTCTCATGCTACACAGCATAAAATCTTTCATCAGGATCATAATAAACATCTATCAAAGATCTTTCTCTGCTGCTTTAACAGAAGGCCAAATAATTCAGAGACCAGTTGAAGTTCAATTACATTTTTCTGCAGTAAGCCAGAGAAAGGTGTGAAGTAAATCACCTTTATGTACCCTTCCTGAAGTTCTTTCATATTGATCCCCTCCGAAAACGTGGTTTGAACATTTTCACATGTTCATCATCTAGCTCTGAGGTTTGGTTCCTGTAGTAAGCACAAGTGTATTCTGTTTTGCATGCTCTATTTCTGAAGCAGAGCTTGTTCCTGCAGTCACATACTCCTCTCTGAGCTGTGGAAGTGCAGCAGTTCACCCCAGCGAGGGGCCTTCTTCACCCACTGCTGTCACACTTCAGAATTCCCTTATCCTGCGGGTGATTAAGACAGCCCACTGTAATACTACTGTTCTTAATGCAAAACGTACACATTTCTCTCTCCCAAAATTTTAAGTCACGTTATTCTCCAGAATCTTCACTCCTGTCTAACAAGCAGAGGAAGATTTCATACCTCATTTACTTAGGGAGGTCTGGGTTTTGCAACATGAAATAAGGTTGCAGATGGACTTTCATTGACTGAAGAAGCATTGCACCGGCACAGAAGCCCATCAGTCTGAAAGTCAGAATCTAAAGTGAAATTCTAGCTGCTGAAACAAGTCTATACATTGGTTAACACGACAGTTAATCATTTACTAACACCAAATTATGTGCTCCTTTAAGGCAAACAGCTGAGTTACAGTTAACTTGCAGAAGAGTTCTATGTCCCCTGCAGCTCTTCGAAGAAAAACTTTGATCACCAACAAAACTAATTTTAACTGCCCCATAGGTATTAACAAAGCTGAGATGATCACTGTAGAAAGTATTCTCTCTCCTATTTTTATACCACTGGGGCTCTGAACTTTCACTCAAAATGCAATCAAGTATGACTTGAATATTAAATACTGATTTAAAAAAACTTAAACCCACACATCCTGGGCACAGGCAGATCCTCTAGTGACAGGACAACATCTGACACTGTCACGATAAACAGCTGGGTCAGAGCACTGCCATATGTGCGTGACCTGCCGGTGTCCTGCTTCTGAATTGCAACTGCCTGTTTTGTGAGTGCTGATCACACCCCCTGAACAGGGCTTGATGAACTTATTCCAGCATGTGCCATCAGTACTTTGATATTCTTTGTCTTTAATGTTTTACACCCAAATCAGTGCTGTCAGGTCAAAGCCTTACCAGCAGAAATGCAGGGTGCATCTCACTGTGGGATGTGGAGAGGAATGTGAGGCACGTTGCGGCCCTCACTTTGCTCTGGCTTGTAAGAAATGCCACCTCACAGAAGAAGAGATCACAGATTTGGAAATTATATAAAGTGGCTGAACTCTTCCAATGTACACTTTAGGGGAACTATAACACAAATACAGACTATTCCACAATACGAAGTGAAAGCACAACTGAAAGATTTATAACCTACAATACTAATTTAATAATCAAGTCCTTATAAAATAACATCTAACACCATCTGACACTGGGAGCTGACAGTACCTCCCCAATCAGTGCTAAATAATGCATCCATAACAATCGTCTCTCACTTGATTATGTTAATGTAGTTGATACTAGACGCAATTCAAAGATTATTGAAGTCAATGAGTGTTCTTCATTAATGCCAATGGAATTTGAATCAGACTCATCAAACGAAAATATAAGAGAGGAGCTAAAAGTGTAGTATGGGCATAAGAAACAACAGTGGTTCTAGACACTGGATATTAAAAATTATTGTGTTCTCACTATGTACCACAGTAGAAGATCCTTGAAAATAATTATTTTTGAATCTCTGTGACAAAGGTAAGTGGTCAAACACAACCCTGCTATAGGTCCCCTCCTGCTATCTGTGCACATGATCTCCTTTGACATCCCAAAATACAACTTGGGTCACAAAATACCAAGTTTTGATCATAAAATTTACAGTTCTAAACTCTAATTAAACTCTCTAATACTGGATTCAATTTCACAGCTGAGAATTATTACATGAAATGGCAACAGTTCTAACTAAAAAGTCTGAGGGGTATGAGAGGAATTATTTTTCCTATTTATTACAGAAGAGCATATGATAACAATAGAAAGGATTCTGGTTATTGATAAAGACAAAATAGGGTAAAAAAAGTCTCCAACATCTCTGATGGTGACTCCAAATGCAAAGTATATAGTAAATCTTGACACAGTTGTGCTAAGGGAACCTTAAATCTTACCATTTGTTCTTGCTTGTTATGCTACAGAGACTTGTAAGGATCAGGAGAAAATTTGCCTAGGAAAAAATTTATCACCCCTTTACTCAATTTTCTTCAGTTACTGTTTTCATTAATTTACAACACTGTAAGAGCATGGAGGCTTCAGAGGGGTTGAGACACTAATGAGGAAGGTAAAGTTCGTGGCAGGTTTGGGAATTCAAAGCAGAGGTCAGCATGTTCACCCTGCAGGAACCCTACACAAGTCTTCAGCATTGACAAGTACTAAAACTTGTGTCAAGTTCCCAGATACTTCTGCCAAAATCGAAGAGCAGGGAAGTGCTGTTTTTAGTTTTCTATCTGTTTATGGGGTTTTTTTCTCTCTTCCCTTGCAGGAACAATGATACTTTTGAAATCAGGATGCTGACAGGAAGAGTTCCCATTGCTCTTTTCTTCTTTATAGACTCTGTAGCAGAAAGCTCTGGTATGAATAAGAATTTGGAGTAGCAGGTAACCTTTCCCTGCTGAAACGAAGCTGGGACCTCAAGGTCAACTCCTGTGTGAGACGTAAGAAACACTTAAGAAATACTGCAAGCAGAGGAGCACAGAGTAATTTCCTTGGATCAGGTCTATGGTTTTGGGGCTGTGAGTTAAAGGTAGCAGATGACATTGCTCTCCATCTGCAGCCAGACTAACTCAAGAAATGTATCTGTGCACATATGTCCCATGCAAAGACCATGACACTTGGACATCAATACAAGCAAAGCAGGGGCTTGTCTCGAACAAAGGAGTGAACAATGAAATACTTAACTGCTTAAAAAAATGCATTTTTAGCAGTTTTCCAAGCAAGTGGCTCCATATTTCTTCCTTAGCAGAGTTCACCATCTTGGACAGACTGACAACAGGAATTTTAAGCTTAGGTAAAAATCAAAACAAACCAAATCAGAACAAAAAAACTTCTTTTGAAAACACTTGATGTCTGTTAGCTGCCTTATTTACATCTGACCTAAGTTTTGTGTACTTAGGTTGTTGACGATATACAGTGTGGTGTATGTTGCAGACAATGTACACAGGGCTCTGCCATTTCAGAGGGGCAAGAGAAAAATCATTTTACAGCTCTGCTACTTCTGCAGGAGCGATGCCAGCAACCTCTGGGAAAAGTGGGTTTGTGCTTACATGAATTTCTTATACAGCACATTACTCTGTAATTTGCCTGTGCTAGAAGGTAGAACAGAAAACCACTGACACTCTGCTCAGTCAGGTCTACCCACATACGAACATTTTGTGGTTTTTGGGAAAAATGCAGTTGGGAAAAAACCGGTTGATACCGGTTTTTTAGCAGAAGCCACCAGTTAATTTACCAAAAAAGACAGAAAGAGAGAGGAAAAAGTCATTTTATTCTGAACTTTCCAGTGGCTCTGTAAATTATGTTGTTCATGTTGTTGGCTTCCTACACAACTTTTTTACCCATTTTTAGGAGGCTGCTGCCAATTACTGGGTTTACAACCCTAAATCCCAGAAGATAAAGTAGATTTCAGTCAACAGCTCTTGACTGGAAATAGAAAAGAAATAGATTTGTTCTTGTGTAAAGTCCCCAGTAAACAGCAGTAAACAATATTCTTCCTCTTGCTCAGACTTGAAAACAGAGATTTTTAAACACCATTTTTTCATGCAGCATCACTTTCTCTCCATCACAAGGGCTGGCAGACAATCTTTGTGTTCAACTTAACACAGCAGCCTGGCAGCATGAGAAAAACACTTAAAGTCTAAGCTAGGTTACAGGTAAGACTGATTACTTGTCAAAAGTAAGCCAGAATTATATAAAGTATATAAATAATCAGCAAGATATTTATCAAACTCCTTGACAGTACTATTTCAAAGCTAAGTCAGGGTTTGATAGTTGATGGGGGAAAAAGCGTCCAAGGCTAGATGTCAATATAGTTCCAACCTGGCTCTCGCCTAAAGCAATGGCTGTACCCCCACCCCTCCCACAGCATCTGGCTTTAACAGAATGAGATTTAGCAGTATTTTTGGTAAGTCTCATTTCATTCCTATTTATCTAGATATAACATCCGTAGAGGCTTTGATAAGTAAAAATGACACACAAACCCCACAAACAATAATGCTATCATTTAATTAATATAACTTTCATAACTTTGTACTTTCTCATCAGCATATAAGCAGAGCTTTATTTTTTAAGCTTCAGCTCCTGGAATCACACTATTTATGAGAAGTTCAGTTTTCACAAAGAAAATCATGTTGCTTTAAGTACTTAAGGATCACAGAGAAGGGACTCTCTGTGATCTAATACCTAAAAGGTATAAAATGTAATAAGGTTAATAAAATTAGGGCTTTTTTTCCTATCTGGCATTAGTAATAGGGAAATCAAAATCTCTCAGCACCAACAGAACCCCTCAGTATTTTGTTTATATCCACAATTCTCTATCATAAACCACAATGGACTTGGTTGCCTCATCTATTTTTTGTCCAGATCTGTGCAGAATATCATAAACAGCTCATGATGTCCTCTGTCTTCCAGTGTGCTGAGTTCCACTGATTTCAGAAAGGTAGTGTGGCATAGCGGGAAGCACACAATGAAACAATTTTCCTGTGCAACAAACAGCCCAGCAATCTTGCAGTGGTTAATACCAAAATACAGTGCAAATGCTAGCAACCTTAGAGTAGGGATGTTTTTATACAAAACAACTGTAAATGGCTAATAAATGTGTAGTTTAAAATCTAGGCTTTGAGAAAAGCCAATGGCATAATATCAATTACTAGATGCCAGATAATTTGAAAGAACAGTTTGAATGGCTAAATTGTTTAAGCCACATCACCATCCTGATCAGAGGCATTTCACTTTTTGAAAAAAAACAAATTGCAAGTAGAATTCTGATTATTACGTCAGGACAAATAGCGGCTCTTTATGTTGTGTTTGCGTCGTGATCTTGTACATTGCACAGAAGCAAAACATGGTTTCCTTTCTTCTTCAGCCTGTTTAAGTTCTACGATTTTCTTCCCTTTTCTTTCAGTCTGTTGGAGTTTGGAGAGGAAGAGACTATTTGGCACGGACTTTTCCCGGTGGGCTTAGAGTATTCCTTCAGCAAACATCTACTTCATTTGCAAATACAAAAGCAAATAGCAAAGCCAATCCCTCACCTGATGATGCGGGAGCTCCCAGAAGATCCCGCCGCAGGGTGGGCAGCCCGTAGAGCACCCCCACCACCCAAGGAAACAGGCACAGTGCCCGCGGGAAGCCTGGGCGGGGGGCGGACAGTGAGACCGGGGTTTTGCTGCCTTTTACAACTCCTTTATTCCCGTTCCCGTGGCACCGGGTGCCCGAGGCGGTGCGCAGGCCGCGGCGCGGGCCCAGCGCGGTGCCCGGCGGGGGCCGCTAGGTGGCAGCGCGAGCTCGCGGAGCCGCCGCTGGATCGGGCCCTGCCCGAAGGTGTGCGGGCAGCACAGGGAACGCACCCAGGCGTGTCCCCGGCGCTCGTGTTCGCGTAAAACTCGCTACAAAACTTAGCAGTGGTCCGGAGACAATTCCTTATACGGCTGCAGAAATACCGTGTGTGTCTGTTTTGCCTATTTTTTTTTTTTTTTTTAGCAGAGCAGGTTTTGAACAAAACGTCCCCACTATCGCTGTTCAAGCCAAGAGAGACCAAGCATGCAAGCGCCACTCAAGAAATCCTACAAGAGCCGACTATACTGTGGGCTTTCCCTTAAATAGCTTCGTTTGCAAAAGCAGCTCTAGTTTTATGCACGTGTCAGTTACAGAATCAATTAGGTTGGAAAAGACCTCTGAGATCATCGAGTCCACCCTATGACTGAACACCACCTTGTCAACTACACCATGGCACTAAGTGCCATGTCCAATCTGTACTTAAACACCTCCAGGGACAGTGACTCCACCACCTCCCTGGGCAGCCCATTCCAGTGTCTCATTACCCTTTCTATGAAGAAATTCTTCCCAATGTCCAACCTAAATGCCCCTTGGCACAGCTTAAGACTGTGTCCTCTCATCCTGTCGCTGGTTGCCTGGGAGAAGAGACCAACCTGGCTACATCCTCCCTTCAGGGAGCTGTAGAGAGTGTAAGATCACCCCTGAGGCTCCTCTTCTCCAGACCAAATGCCCCCAGCTCTCTCAGCCTCTCCTCACAGGACTTGTGCTCCAGACCCTTCACCAGCTTTGTTCCCCTGCTCTGGACAATAATGCCTATTGGATTGGGGTCTGACTGTGCCCCCCTGGGCTGCCTCCGCACAAATCTGTCACTGGCCTGGAAGCACAGATGCTTTGTTTTGCATCTTGAAAGAAATAAGAGAAACAAACTATTTCTGGAGAAAAAAATTCTCAGCAGAGTAAGAATAAAAGAAAAATAAAAGGGACACTTAATCAGAGGCAGCTTTAAAGAGAAAACAGAGGTGAGTGCCCTCTGCCCCCGCTGGACTACTCACTAACCTGTGGAGGGAGAGAAACCTGACTAAAGTCTGGATAAGGAAAAGGACTGGACCCAGCAGTTCCCCCCTGCTAAGTGTTCTCCATCACCCCATCCATTACTCTGTCCAAGGATCAGACTGGAGAGCCAGCACAAGCTCTGTACTGTTAAAAAGCTATGGCCTGTCTGTCCCATCACCAGACATCTAATGCTGAAAAAGCAGTATGGCTGCTGGAGGGAACACAGATGATTATAGATAAAGCATTAGCCTACCCCTTCCTTTTTGTGTGGGGGATACTGTATGCCTACAGTGACACAGAAACAGAAATTCTGAAACACAGAATTTGACATCAGCATGTAGGCATGTTCATGAGGATCTCTTTCTTTCTAGGGTGTGCAAACCACAGCAGAGCATGTCCAAGCCTGTTGTAGGCCAGGGAAATGACTGCCAGATTACACTGTAGACATAAAATGCCATCTAACTTCCAGTGTTGTGTTTGAATGCCTTTTTTGCAGTTCTTTAGGACAGAAATCTGAGGCTATATAAAGACGTTTGATTACCCTCATTGTATATATCCTTGAGCTAAACTCACAACCTGAATTGTCCCATTTGAAATGAAGGAAAGACTGGATAGTAGGATTCAAACAGCAGCCTTTATCAGCTGTATAATAAAGTTCCCACATAAGAGATGCTTTTTTTTTTCTCCTCCGACAGAGATTGCTGTAAGATAAGTAAGAGGAAATTATGCAAGCTGATAAACACAATTATTCAGCAGTTCAGGAACACCCTGAACCAAAACCCCACTAACCAAAAAAGTAACTACAGTCCAGACAAGGCTAAGAAGGGATGCTGCACACGGATGAGGAAGAAGTGAAGAGCAACCTAGTGTGTCCCCCCCACTCCCCACTTTTTCCTTTTCTCTTTTTCAGTCTGTCTCTCTGAATGAGTTTTGTCTTTCTCCAGCCAAATCTCATTGCAAGACAAATGACCTCAGAAGTTTCATGAACCTTCCTTCTTTAAAATCAATTATTTCTTCAGGCTGTAATAATCAGAGGTCACAAGCAGTTCCAAGGGACATTATCCTTGTTCAGAAAGGTACTTTGGAGTGCATTAGGGCAAACAGAAACATGCTTTGGGCAGTTAAGGCTCTGGACGACTGCTCAGCAGGAGAAGGGGAGGGGGTACAAGCTGAACTCACTCCAGAAAAGCAGCCTGGCTGGGGAATGAACAACTTTTCAGTCCTTATCTCCTGTGAAATGCAACACAGAACACAGCTGAGATACTGAATGCATCTCTCATCTTGCACAGCCTGTATAACTCACCTTCTCTGATGTGGTGAACCTGCAACTCTCCACAGAGCTGTGGACATGTTGCTCCTCGCCCTTGCAGGGCAGAAGTCAAACCACAGAGTTTGTCTCACCCAAGACCAAACAGAAATCCTGCAGCAAAACAAGGACTTGGAGCCAGGTTGCCCATACCTGCAGCTAGTCACCTCCTGTCTTTCCTAACCTTTTCTTCAGTCAGGAGTCATTCTGCGGCCAAGGGCAAGGTGGAGAAAAAGAAGGGTGGTAGCAAAGAGGGGCGGTGAGAAACTGAGTTAAGGATCAAACTTCAGAAGCCTCTTGAATATTAACAGTTACATTCATTTTTTTCTCAAATTGAACTGCAAAAGAAAGCTGTGACTGGAGGTTTTCAATGGCAGCTGGAGCTTCTACACTTAGGGAAGGGATTTGACTTGTGATTTAAAATGTTTATTTTCAGGGCATTGATGTGAATGTGTGTCCTGCCTAAAGCCCTGGCACAACTCAGCAACTTTTTTCACCATGAGCAGTGCTGTCCTGAGCATCTCAGATGGCAGCCACCTGGCACACACCAGCTGGCAAATGGCCTCGCTGTACTCGTAGGGCAGCGCACTGCTGTGGTTACTCTGCTGTAAACTCCCTGCCTGGGCGCTCCTGAGACAAGAGTGACTGAGCAAGGAGTTATACCTGTGTAACTAGAGCGGTTTAATTACACTGGCAAATTTTCCCTGCAGATAAGCACTAAGACAGCTAATTCTGACTCTATTCCAGGAGAAAATCACTTTGGATAGCTCTGCACCTTTGTGAAGTGAGTGTTAACAGTGCCTTCACATATGGCAGGAATAACCTGCAACCCTGGACTTTACAGTCCCTATCACTTTGGATCACACCTGAGTTTCCCATGCTCCCACTTACGCAGTAAGTATTAAGAATAATATAAGAAAATATAAGAAAAATAGAAATATTTTAAAAATTAAAAAATATTTTCCCCCAAGTACTACATAATCCCCCCAACACCAAATAGTTGGAGAAATGAATGCAATTTTTTCACTACTGTTGTTGTAAAAGGCTTAATTTATTACCTATTAAAGCTTTTCCATTCTCTTCAGAGAATTACAGGAAGCCAATAGAGAAACTAAGGAAACTGATAAAAAAAGTCCCCAACGCCCCCAAAAACCAGCCTCACAATACCACTGAGGAGGATGTATGCAGCTTCTTAACAGCACCCCCAACTTCTCTCCCAGCCTGGCAGTGGTCCAAAGCAGACTCAACTGCAACAGCATGTGCCAAGCGGTGTCACAAGATCATAACAGGTCTCAGGTGATCCCCTGACATTTTCACTTGTTCCTGCTGATTTAAAGGCAAGCGACCAGACACATACTCCCAGATCTTGTGCCTGAGCCTGTTCAACATCTTCTCTCATGATCTTAGAAGCAGACCAAGGTAGATTTGAAGAAACTTTATGCTGGATGTTGTACTGACACTAGCATTTAAGTTATGACAGAGGATTTGACACCTCCCCCAGTCAGCAGCTTTCAAGCAGTGCTGGGCCTACTCAAAATCTTGAAGTCTAAAATCAGCTACACCAGATGTATCAAAGACAAAATTTGTTTAATTTCATCAGACTACATCCAATCTAATCCTGCAAAAACATGTGAAAAAAAAATCCCTTACTTGTATAATTGCACCTTGTTATTAACCAACTTGAAATACCTAGCAGAGACTGAGTGAAGGAAAGGTATCAGGCTTTACATAAAATAACCCTTTCAACTGGAATTCAAGGTATGAACCCTTGATCGCCAATATGTGCAACACAGGGACTACTTCTTTCAAGTAACAGAGGTATTTGTGGGGGAGAGGAGTGCTGATTCCCATATGGCCTGGGAGTTTGAGCAAGTAAACTGCTTATTCTATAGTGCCAGAGTTTGCTGGCACTATTCCTGGTTTGAGATGATAGCTTCTGTGCTATGAAAACATAAGAGAATATTTGCTTTCTCTGGAAACTAGGTAGGGTTTGTCAACATTTCACTTTAAGGAAGCATTATGGGACCCTTTTCACTGTTTTTGTGTTTCTTTACAGGTGAAGAAAAAGCCTGCCACCATTCAGCCCTAAAAGCACATTTAGAAAATAATGAAAACAAGCACGACTAGGGTTAGCCTGAAGGAAATGGCTTGACTGCACGCGCTGTACACTGACAAAATTACAAGGGCCTTACATGCAATTACCAAAACCTGCAGAAATACTCAGACTTTGGGCCAAACCATGATTCATACTATAGTAATTCTACTCATTTCATTGGATCATTCCAGTTCCAAAAGAAGTTTATTTTAAGATTTTTACATTTCTCCCCATCGTTATGACACTCATGCATCTTCCATATAATGGCAACAAATTCAGACAAAAGTCTTCAAGTTCTCAACTATCTGACGTCTTCTTTTCAAAATAAAAAATATTTGGCAAGAGTAAAAGAAGCTGAGATTTATGAATATAAGGCAACGCCAAGTAAATATCTTCTTTTGACAGAAAATAATTTTTCATGGTGAACAATGGTCAAACTAGATGTTCACCTAATACTTGCCTTTCCATGACCAGATGTTCTTGACTTTCTCACAGAGGATCATTGATGAATACTATTTTTATGACGACATTATAGAAAAATGCAAAGTAATTATTGCTTTTGAACATCCTTCCTCTCGTTTTGGCTTTGAACTGGAAGATTAAAAGATTCACCTTGTTTGAGCAAGGTGAACAGACAATGTGCATGCCTACAGTGGAAAAGGGAAGCAGAAGGGCTGCAACTATGACCTCTCAGATGCCCCTTTGAATTGGGAAGGGAGTTGCCAAAAAGCAGTAAACAAGCTTAAAACTAACAAGCTGTTGCTGCTGCCACTACACCCTTCACACAGAAATGGGCACCAGATCCTTGTTAGCAGGTTTAGCAAAGGGTGACTAAAGCTGCTGGAAGGAGTCCAGCCTGAGTGCAGGCCAAGGGGCTGTCCCAGAAGGCAGCTGGACAGCCTGCCAGCTGGGAGCTGCACCGCATTTTCACATGCAGCTAACAAAGCCTATAAATTAGGATTGCTGAGCCTGGAGTTAGTATGTGCGTGACTCACAAATATTTATTAGGGAGGAAGGCGTGACATCTCAAAGAGAGCCTGAAGGAAAAAGAACCAAAACCAAGGCACTGAAGTTTTGTGGGGAATCAAAAAAGGAGCTTGTGCTTCTCACTGCTCAGCTGAGTAGAGACTGAAAGCCCAAAGTAAAATATTGGTTTAGTTTTTCAGTGTTTCGCCTTTTCATCCAGTCATTTTAATGTTTGCTCCTTTTCACTCAAAGCCTGACTTTGTGTGTCGATTTTAACATGCTGGAAGTGGAGAAGATTCCTGTCATTTGGGAATGTGCCATTAAAGTCTGTGGGCTGTTTTAGTAATTTGTGATACTTTTATGAGTAATCCACTGGCAGTTGAGAACCATTTTTTCCCGATAGTTCTCCCAAATATACATGTAGAGAAATTTGAAAGGGAATTATTTGAATTTACATACCTTGTCTTTATTTCAGAGTTACCATTCACCCTCTTTAATTAGACCACAGAAGTAGTTATTTGAGCATGCCATTGTTAGTCTGATGAATTTATTTTAGATCAGAACAGCTCACATATATATGTATAATCCTATTTATTTGAGGTGTTTCCATGAAAAGTTGAAGCAGAATATCTTTCTCTTTTCAGTAATGTTAGAAGTCTCTCCATTAGCTAAACATGGGGAACAAGATCCTGGCTGCTCTCTTTCCCCATCAAGGTCAGCTGAGTTTTACCATCAGTCAGCTTCAGTAACACTGTGTTACCATCGGGTAACAATTTTATTCACAAGACCAATTGTACAGCAGAGCTACAGCCCAACTGTCTTGTGGACTCTTCATTAGCTGATCTCAGTTAATAAGTAGTAGAAATTATCCGGGCATTTAATTACAAAGCATTTGAAAGGGAAGAATTATTTGCAGTTCTTTAATTTTCCTTTTTCATCATTCTTCTGCCATTCCATCTCATACTTCAATGCCTCTTCAATAACAGTAAAAAGGTGTCTACTTTAATGAGGATCTAATGTTTTCAATAGCTGGTCCCGAGTATTGCTGTCACTATGCCTAGGTCTAGACTGTTCTAAAGTAATGCTTTCATTTTCCAAATATATTTAACCACTCCTCCAGCAATTTAACAGTCCCACTAATTTAAGTCCCACTCTTTTTGAGTTGTAGTTTTTTTTTTTTAAATCAGGCCTGCAGCTACTCTACAAATACAGTAAGAATTACAGTAACAGCTTCAGTTCTAGATTAGGGAATCAACAAAAAAATTGCTTACAATATATACCACTCACTGAAAGAGACCTTTTTCCTTGCTGCAGTGGAGCAGAGGGGCAATGGACAAGAAAGACTTAAAACATGAGAAATCAACAGCTCCAGGCTGTGCCCACTTGAACCATGCTATAGGGCTGTTCTCTTTCTTCTGCAGATATGCCAATTAATCTTTATACCTCTGATAGTCCTCATATACCTTAATGAGTGCAGTAGCACTTGTCATACACCCCCTCTCCACACCCCATTTGTTTTTTTTTAATCACAGGTACTAACTGGTTCGCAGATTCACTGGCTGTAATAATGGAATATCCCGAGTTTGAACAGATCCACGAGGCTCATCAAAGTCCAGCTCCCGGCCCTGCACATGACAGCCCCAGGAATCACAATCACACCATGTGCCTGAGAGCATTATCTAGATGCTTCTTGAACAAGAAGAAAGACAGTAAGCAGCAAATGCCAACTTATGGTTTGTACCTACAATCTCCTTGCTAAAACAACCTCAACTATTCCAATAGATATTCTCTAGATAGACTATAACTCTGCTCTTTCCATCTCTCCATCAATGCTTTTAACCTTGTCTGTCCTATCAACAACTGCCATTAGGTTAAGTCCTGTTCAGTTTGTTAAAAGAACATATACATCAACTTTGGAAACTGACCTAATTCACTGTAAAAAAAACCCAAAAAAACAAACCAAAAAACCTCTTTCCTATCAAGAAAAAAAAAAAATCCATTCTACTGAGATAAAACGAAAGACTCAGGAATAGAGATGCCGCATTGGTTTGCCCAGATCACTGTAACTGCACAGTCTTTGCCAATGTTCTGTGACAATTTTCCTTTCAAGAGATTTCTTCCTACTCACCCTTACAGTATATTTTGTGTCCTCTAGCAGAAGTACTTCAAGGCACTTTCACATGTGTGAAATACACCTGTAGATCTGTAGTACGTAAAATAAAGTTGCTGCTGTAATGCAATGACCCAAGGTGCCCATGTTTGCGGTAACCTCTGTGAGCACATGAAATGTCTGCAGCTCCAGTGCTGTCTGAGCCTGGCATGAGCTCTGCCACTCTGCTGACAGCACAATGCATCTCCTCCCGCAAGCTGTCTCTCTGCTCTGGGCAGACCATCCTCAAATACAGAGCAACATAAGCAACTAAAGGTCTGGGGATACTTAATTAGTTATAAGAAAGAAATAAAACATGTCTCTTTTCTTCATATCAGTTTAAATGTTTGCCAGTCTGGGAATTAAAGAGAACTGATATACTATATCTGATATCTGAGATATCACTTATAACAGTATTAAAAAAATGAAGAAAACCCTGACAAGAAACTTTAAGCCAACCCTTTTCAGCTTCATTACTCTGAAAGTTCAGATAAAATCAAACTAAGAAGCTTTGGTTCATTTGGAGTTTTTCCAAAATCAAACCCTGACTGACAAGGTTTTACAAACATGAAAGCTCCCTTGAGGCATCCTTAAGTGCTCTGATTTATTACAGCTTTGTAGCTAATAATTACTTTCAGAGGGGAAAAGAAAGGTAGTTCCAGTTTGTAAATTGTTGCTTTGTGATGTAGAAGAATAACAATAGCCATTATGCTTTACTTAGGTGTACTGTTAATTAAAAAATTACGAAGTTAGTTAGTTAGTTAAAGCTGTTAATCTAAGGAAACAGCTTTAACTCCAAGCAAACCCCCAGACTTGAGAGAGCCGCTAGACAAAGAGCAATACTGCCTGCCTCACTGGAGATGAATGCGTGTGGGTAGGGTGACAGCAAGCCATAAAATGGATAACAAAAATTACAGGTGCTATAGGAATCTGTTTGGTTGATCTACTGCTAATAATTCCTGAAAACACAGTGCCCATCAAAGACATATAAAAGCTTCATCCATATTATTTTCTCAAATAAGGTCTTAAGAACATGATTTGTTAATCAGGATATATGCAGTAAACATATCAAAGACACAGGTGGGGAATGTGCAGTGCTGTTAAATGAGTCTGACCTTCCTTCCTCACATCAAAACAAATCACATTCCTGAATAACAGCTATGGAGTTAGAAAGGTTTTAGACTTGGTCATCAAATGTATCATGAAAGAAAACGGCATACAATGAGCTCTTTGCACACACTATTTTGCTTTGGGCAATCATTCATTCCCCTGTGTTTATGAGGGTGACTATTACACAATCAGAACCATTAACAACATTGTATTTATGGGAGCTTGATTCCAACCCTACCACTGGTACAGAGCCCCTGATAAACACAGTGTCTGGGTTTTATCTGGTATACATAACTTGCTGATTTTAGAATAACTGACTATAATGGTTTATAAAATCCAGTACAGAGGCTGTTGCAGAATGGTGCCTGACTAATGGATTTATAGAAAAGCAAATGCAAGAATACAGACATTACCGGAAGAAGCAGCAGCCTGTTTGGTGCTTGTACATCTAAACTGTTTTAAACTGCGTGAACTAATAAAAGTCCATTTACGGTCTTGGGTTTTTTTCAGGTTGTAAGGACACGTATTTTTGATTTACCGTTTTTGAAAACGTGAGGTTTTACTTCTGTATGAAAATACTTCAAAGGGTTCATAGCTTTATACTTTGTGTAATGGCTTTTGTCTGCTATCCATTGGAACACAATCACAGAAAATATTCCCAAATCATTGGGCAGCCTGTGTCAATACTGAACTGCCTTACAGGATTCATCACACCACTTTCCAATCACTAGAATAAGAAAGTGAAATAAAACTTATTACCACTAAAGTAAATACTTCCCACCACAAAATACCAAGCAATCATCTAATCACTCTAGGAAGGACAATAACTGCTCTGAAAAAATGCTTATTCCCTTACTCCTTGCTAAGAAGTTGCTCATATTGTACCAGAAAGACTACCACTTTTCAGATAGAATCTGTAAGAATTGTCTTTCTTGTAATGCTTGTGGTCATTATCAATTTGGCTATAAATTAAATTATAAACATCAGATAAAAATCAACATTCTCTTCCACAGAAAAATGGCAAGTCCGACCAGACCAAGTAGATGAAAATGTGGTAAGCGAAGCACATATATACATGTCCCAGGGGAAGAATACCACCACTTTCTTTTGCTTCCTTCAAAGACTGCAGCTACATAAATGTTAAAATTTTCTCTTCCATGCAGAAAGAAACTGTTCCTAGGACATGCCATGAACCACTACAAATAAAGTTCTAACTCTTTGCTATGGGCCAACTGTTTGCAGAGGGTATTCCTACAGGAATTACAGCACTACAAGCAGTAGATAGAAACGAGGTATGTTTGTATGATAGACAGTACTACCTAATAAAGCCTGCAGGCTGGATAGCAAATATTTTATAATCACAAATTGAATGCAATCCAAAGAGTTAAAAATAAAACAAAAAACCCCAAACAAAACAGTGCAGCAATTCTCAAGAATAACCAAATTTCCAGAAATTACAATATGTTTGAGGCTATTTGGTGAGCAGACACAGAGGCTAAATTCATCAAGAAAATTATTCACTCAGCATTAGCATTACAGCTGTGTTTTGCCTCCCAAGACTTTTGCCTTTATTTGCAATTGTGTTGATTATGCATATGCAAAATATTTTATCTATTCTATCTATTCCCTTTCCCTCTAAATGGTGCATTAATCTGTAATGACAAGCATGGTGCTGCACATGGAAAACTCATCTTCAGGGCAGGCAAAGGCACTTGATTCATATCTAGTAACTTTAAAGATCTGAATGTAGGATGAAATGGGTATAAATTTTCTCTAACAATATAAATGTGGCATTTTATACAAGAATAATGCTCTGGTTTTAGGAAACAGTTGTGCTATGTAGCCGAATTCATTACTGATTATTCCAAAAGCATGACTGCAGCAGCAAACCGGCACTTCAATTTTAATTTGTGAGCCTTGTGTGGGGTGACAGACATTTGCATAAGAGTGACAGTAACTTTAATCCCCCTCTACCCTTGACTTGCGCCTTGGTTTCTTTGAACGCATTTCTAAATCG
Organism: Gymnorhina tibicen; assembly: GCA_013399875.1. Taxonomy (NCBI): domain Eukaryota; kingdom Metazoa; phylum Chordata; class Aves; order Passeriformes; family Artamidae; genus Gymnorhina; species Gymnorhina tibicen. The sequence goes on from VXAZ01009477.1 coordinate 7,038,563, forward strand.
GCAAAGCTTCAGCCAATTAGGAATTATAATACTTCTTGGGAAAGAAAAAACGTTTTCAATCCCAATACAATTTCCACGAAATAAATTATTTGCATAGAGCACAGCCAGTGCAAGTTAACTGTATTAAAATGCCACTGCTAATTAAATTGTATCCTTTAAAGCTTGGCAGTTTGGAGCAGAAAAGGAGGGGAAAGTGTTAAATATATGTGTAATTTTGAGCAATATTCTAAACACACTTTACTTGACAAATATTTGCTGAATATTTCCTGACTAAGACACAGAGTGATAGCTATTTTCCTATTCCCTTATACAGAAGGGCAAGACAACAAAAGCAGCTGTCTGATTAGGGGCACTGTTGTCCTGAATCAATTACATCCCTGCAGCAGAGAGCTCCACTTATGCACCTGTTTTTAAATAAAAAGCTTCTGTAGCTCCCAAGCCTTGTACAAGAGAGATGGGGGTGGGGTTGGGGGAGAAACCATGAGTGAAAGAAACAATAATTCTTCTGAAGGTCAGCCAGGGCATCCTTCATCCCTCGCTCTCCACATTCACTGATTGCCTCCGAATAGGAAATCTGCCCAAATCTTCTGTTACAATCAAGAAGGGGGGAGGAGATCCGTGTTGAACATGTGCCACTTTCACTCGCTTTTGAAGGAATATAATTATTGTGTTTAACTGACTGACTTATCTCTTTCCCAGAGCTTTTCAAGTTGAAGGGTGACAGAGATGAGGAGCCTGAGAATTGGCTGCTCATCCTGATTGCAGTGTGCCTCCGGGTACCCATCAGTGCCTCCCCACCTCGCTCCCCGCCTCTCCTACACCCCGGACAGGGCTGCTGCTTCAAGCTCTGCTCACAGCAGCGGTACCTGGGTCCTTGCTGCCTCTCTGCAGGGCCTGCTAACACAGGTGGGACCTATTTACCTTCCAGCCTTAGGTGCTGTTACCTGAAAAACGGCTGCAGACTCAGAGCCCACAATCTGGTTATTTTGATGAGCTCAAATCCCAAACAAGAATCTTTCTGCAATTTATCCTGTCCCATAGCTTCTGGTAGACACCTTTCGATACGAAATTCATTACCACTTACTACACAGAATAAAAAGGAGCCTGTTTATGCAGTCTTTTACTGCATGCATAAAGACTTCCTTATAATGTGAAATACTTCTCTGGAGTATTTGCATTTACTACCTCTGACCTGTCTAAGCACACTTTTTTCCTTTAATATTAATAAAATCTTAGTCTTTAATTAATACATATTTCTTTTTTCAACAGGATGAAGAAATTAGAATACATTGTTTTCTTATTATCTGAATGCATGAAGAAAAATGCAATTGAACTGATAAAACAGAGTTTTGGCCAAGGCAGCTGTTCTGCAGTTTGTGCATATGTTCTGTTTTCAATTCCAGCTCTGAAGTGTCCAAGCTCTGTTTTCTTGCATACATAGCAGAGGACAACCAGATAGCTACCCTCATGAAAATTGCCACACAAACACTACAAAAGGAAGATCCCCTCCAATATACATAGAAGTATGTTTTAACATAATTTATGAATGCTTTTTAATTTTTTCCATTTTGCTTTTACATGCAAAAAGGAGTCTGCAAGGTCTTTCAGAATTAGAGGTCAGGCTTTTGCATATGGACAAATAAATATGGACAATAAAAATCAGGGCTGAAAAAATTCTTAAACATGATTTTATAAACGCTTACAACCATTGAATTTTTCAGTTTTTGAAATATCAAATTATTAAGTAGCTACAATCATTTTATTTGGGCAAAAAATATAATATTTGATTGCAGCACCACTATATAATCTAAAACTGTACAGCACACAAGCTGTCTAGGAGGTATCTGAATTGCATTGAAGAATTTACTGTGTGGTGGATCTGTCTTTCTCTCCGGATGGCTGGGGAAATCTAGGATACTCTATTTGTCTGCATGCTTAAGATGACTGAAGTTGAGACAGGTAAAGTATGATGGAGATAGATAAACAGATGCTTTCAACTATCTCAGTGCTTGCATAAATCCTTTGGTACCCAGGCAGCTTTAGAAGCCTGACCTGCAGTGGCTACCATTTTGGGAAATGAAATTCAGGTTCTTCAGTAGTTTGGTCTCAAAGACCCAAGTTTTTGTGCATGTACATACAGACATAGCGGAGTTTCTTATTTCCAAAGATTACAGTCAAATCCCTAAACCATGTAATTTAGGGACTGAAATTACTTAGAAATTTTGTATTCTAATAGGACTTAGCTGGACAGGATATCTGTAAGAACAGAGGTAAAAATCAGCCTAAACAGAGTCTACCTGAAGGTGAAGAATGACTTTTTTGAAAGATACTACTATAAAAGTAAAGCTTTCCATTAGTTTGTCTTGTAATTTGTCTTTATAATTAATTGAAATAACTTCCATTACAGATAGGCATTTTTAAAAAGCCTAAAAGAAAGTCTGACACAGCAAGTCATTATTTATTGAACAAATGATGAAATTTTAGTACTCCTTTTCATAACAATCTCTGTTTACTTCTTTTATTAAATCTTAACTATCAGTCATTCTGATTTTCAATCAATAAAACTAAAGTGAAAAGTCACTCATTGGAAGAAGACATTCTGATCCAGTCAGTCAAAAGAGCTGCTTCAAAAATTTCTGAAGAACAGGGATGCAGAATACCAGCGAACAGCACTTAAAACACAGAAACAATACAGATACTTCTGAAGAAAAAGGCCAAACAAGGAAACAAGTGGGCCCATTTGGCTTCAGTAAGGCTTTCAAAACATCTCCCACAATACTCCTGAATCCATGTCAGGATGTTACAGCCTGTAACAAAATTACAAAATTTACTGGCTGGTTGGGCTCATAGAGTTGGGTCAATGGTTGTGCTCTACCAGGAGGTTGGTTAGATGCAACCTGGGACCTGTTGGTTAGATGCTATCCTGGGACCTGTTGTTAACATTTGTATCAGTGACCCAGAGGAAGTAGCAGAGTTCACTGCCATGAGGTTTGCAGCTCACTCCAGAATAGTGGGAGCCATCAATATGCTTGGGAGAAGAGCTGCCATTCCAGGAAACCTAGGCATGTGGAAGGAGAGAGCTGACAGAAGCCTTATGAAACTCAGCAAGGACAAATGAAAACCCCTTCTACCTGGGGAGGAATAACTCCTGCAACAGTAATGGCTGGGGAGCAGCTCTGAGGGCACTGGCCTTGGGTGTGTGCAGGTGTGAGCTGACCAGAAGCCAGCAGTGTCCTGCCAGGAAAGACAGGGAGCGGCACCCAGGGCTGTATGAACAGAAATCCCATAACCGCAACCCCTCTCTAGCCAGCGCTTCCTCCAATACACAAGAGACACTGATAAACAACCAATTTCAGAAGATAACATGGTCAGGCCTGGAACACCTGCATCATGAGGACAAACTGAGGGAGCTAGACTTGTTCGATCTGGGGGAGAGACAGCTTTGGTGAGACCTGACAGCAGCTCTTGGTACCTACAAGAAAGTATTGAGAAGATGAAGCCAGCTCTTCACGTGGTGCGTAGTAGGAGAACGGGAGACAAAAGGCATAAACTGAAATGGGAAGTCCAGATTGTTTATGACACAAAGGTTTTTTTCACTTCTTGGACAATGAAGCAGTGGAACAGATTTCCAAGAGAGGCTGAACAGTCTCCATCCCTGGAGGATTTCAAGACCAACTGGAAAAAAAATCCTGAGCAACTTCATCTGAAGTCAAAGTTCACCCTATTTTGAGCAGGAGATTGGAGTAGATGCCTCCTGATCTCTCTTCAGACTTGAATTATGCTGTGATATGTTCACACTTCAAAAAAGGAAAACGAGATCAATCTATTCTTGAATATTAAACCAATTCAAATTTTCTAAACTAATGATAGTAACTGTGTAATTTCATATTTTAATGTCTTGTCGATAATACTCGCCAAGAAATAAGGCACCTTGTTAACTTCGCACCAACTGCCATGCAAAATCTCACATTTTATTGAGAACTTAGGCCAGAGGCAAGACAAATGCACTACTTGGAAGGAAGAATACATTTTGACTTTTCCAAAGACTCGTGATGAGATTATTTTGTCCATCCTTCTTTGCCTAGCAAAACTCAGTAAGACTGAGACCTTTAGTGGGTTTTAAGTGCCATATATTCTAAATTTGTGCAGCAAATACAAACTACATGTCAAATTAAATTACAAAGGGTTCCTCAAAGCTCCTATTATAGTAAATGCAAATTGAAAGAGGGGAAAATCTGCTTGACTAGACAACAAGAAATGAAGTATAAATACCTATGCTTTTATGCAGACTAACAATTTAAAAGAAATCTGTAGGCATTTTGCCCTAGAAAAAAACAATTTAAATATTCTTTGCATCGTGTTCTATGCAAATTTTTTTTTTTTCCTGGGGTGGGTGTTGAGTGTATTTTGTCATTTGGTAAGTCAATCTCAAATATTGAAAGTTTTGAGCTTGGGAATCCCAGGCAGCATACAGCCAAAACCAATATGCACAGACCAGAGATAGTTCAAACAGTGGATCGCTCACCCTCTCACAGACACGTCTAAGAAGCAATTGGTAGTGCACCTATTTTAACACACATGATATCACAACGTTGCTGTATGCAGACATAGTAATTTAGACACAATGTCCTAATGCAAGTCCCCAAATTACTTAAAATATAGAATCATACTTCAAGAACAATACATATTTGTATCATTCATTCACTGGAAAATGAGCAGTTTTGTATATCTCTTTGTAAAGAGAGATTTCTAGTTGCCTATTTAGACTATTTGAGCGTCAATCTTTCTAGTAGATGATAACCAACATTCAGCACTAACTGCAGCAGCCTAAATTAGAAAAGAGACATTATATTTCCTAGGTTATTTTATCTTCTCATCTATATACACCAGTTATAGCCCATGCATATTTTCAAGAGCAGATCAAGCAATTGACAAATTTGTAAAAAGAGTTCTAGTTCTAAAATATTTTGGAAAATCTATTCACACCAATCCTTTGAAGAAAAAAATCCCCATGATGCAATAACCTAGGTATTATTACAGTTCCCTAACTGGGAAACATAGCTCATATTTCTTTATACTGTCTGCCAAGTGAGCAGCTGACACAATCACAAAGTGCATCTTAAACAGTAAGTGGCATTTGAGACTTTCAATGACTCTTCATTAACTTAGTGAAAGGAAATGAGTAGAATAATATTTTCTACTTTAATCATCTGTACATAGCAACTATTATAGCAACCATGCTACTATTTACTTTTGCTGTAACAATGATGAAACATGTCACATTGAAATGAAAATAAATTTAACTAAAATAAGAGAAGAAGAAGAGGAAATAACCCTTAAAATTACAGCTCGAAAACAATACCTAAAAAGTCATTCTCTCAGTCAGGGGCTCTGAAGCTGGGCACGCACCAATGTATGTGTTTCACACGTGCTGCTCTCTGTTTTCTTAAGGCTTGTTTGACCTGATGAGGTTGCAGCAGTATCTGTATTTGACCTGGAAGAAAACTGTGCAGGTGCATCCAGCGCTTCTTTACTCTCACAGAGTGTGATAGCCCTATTTTTTTTTTTTTCATTTCAAGTGTCCCTTTGTGGGAAATTATGCCTGAATCACAAAATAAACTGGACAGACTGGCAGCAGGTATTTGCCAAAGGGCAAATTAATGTGAATAAGAGAGTTAGTAAGATTCAATACTGTCCTTCTATTAAGCCTGTACCACAAGCCTTGGTACTTTCACTTGAATATCAGGTATGTCCTCATAGTTGCAGTACAAGTAGTTGCAGTCAAGTGAGCATTAAATGAAGCAGGAAACGAGTACTGTTAGCTAGCCAGCACTATGTGGCCACAGCAGCAAATGCTGATCATGATCTAAACAGGATGTGTCCCAGAGCAGGCTTCCCAGGCAGTGCCTGGCCCTGTGTGGGCACCTGCCCCCAGGGCTTGCAGCCCAGCAGGTCTGTGACCCACCCTGGACACTGCAGCAGAGAGGTGAAGCTGCACTGCGGATACCAGACAGGTCAGGCCAGGCCTACCATCAGAGCAGGAGTTATGGCTTGGAATAGGTGTGCCCAGCAAGGGTTTATAACCTGAAATTCAACTACAGAAACACACCCCAGAAACTGACAGGTTGGGATTAATCACTGAAGACAAGATACTCTGCAGACTGAAGACTCATTCCCTGGCTGAACGTTTTTTCTTTGCTCTGACTGCTCTGGTGGATAAATATCACCATGCTCAGAGACCATCTACACCCGTTTTTCACAACTTTTACTTCTCCCAGACAGCAAATCTCTTCTTCCAGTGATATATGAGGATGGAAAACATCAAAAATAAAAGATGATAACTACAATATCTCAGTCCTGACAAGATTATGTACTTTCAGAATTCACACCATTCCCGAGAGAGCCCAAAGCAGGTCATACCACCATATCTCCTTTCCTTCTAGAATCATAGAATAGTTTGGGTTGGAAGGCATCTTTAAAGATCATGTGACATCTTCAGCTAGATCAGGTTATTTGGAGTCCTGTCCAACCTGACCTTGAGTGTTTCCAGAATGGGGCATCTACCACCTCTCTGGGCAACCTGTTTCAGTGTTTTACCGTGCTTACTGTAAGAAATTTCATTCTTTGAACTAGTCTAAATCTACCCCCTTTTAGTTGAAAACAATTACCACTTGTCCTATTCCAACAAGCCCTGCTAAAAAGTTTGTTCCCATCTTTTTTATAAGCCCCCTTTGAGTACTGAAAGGCCACAATAAACCCCAGCTCTCTCAGCCTGTCTTCATAAGAGAGGTGCTCCAGCTCTCTAAGCATCATCATGGCCCTCCTCTGCTCCAACAGGTCCATGTCTTTCCTGTGCTGAAGACCCCTGAGCTAGACACAGTACTCCAAGTGGAGTCCAATGAGAGTGGAGTAGAAGAGCAGAATCACCTCCCTCACCCTGCTGGCGATGCTGCTTTCCATGCAGCCCAAGATCCAATTGGCTTTCTAGGCTGCAAATGTACATTGCCAGCTCACGTGCCACCTCTTATTCACCAGCACCCCCAAGTCCTTCTTGGCAGGGCTGCTTTTGATCTGTTCATCCCCCAGCCTGTGTTGATATGGGGGGTTGCCCTGACTCAGGTGCAGCACCTTGTACTTTGTGTTGTTAAACTGCATGACATTCCCATGGGCCCACTTCTCAAGCTTGTCCAGGTCCCTCTGGATGGCATCCCATCCTTCAGGTGTGGCAACCGCACCACAGAGCTTGGTGTCATCTGTAGACTTGCTGAGAGTGCACTTGATCCTACTGTTTATGTCATTGATAAATGACCACCTTAAATAGCACTGGTCCGAATACGGATCCCTGAGGGACACCACTTGTCATTGATGTCCATCTGGACTCTGAGCTGTTGACCACTACTCTCTGGATGTGACCATCCAAACAATTCCTCATCCACCAAACAGTCCACTCCTCAAGCCCATATATCTCCAATAGAGAGAGATGGATGTTGTGGGGAACTGTGTCAAAGGCCTTACAGATTCCAGACAGATGACATCCATGGCTTTTGCCTTGTCCACTGAAATAGTCACTCCACCATACAAGGCCACTAAGTTCTTAAGGCAGGACTTGCCCTTGGTGAAGCTGTGCTGGCTGTCTTGAATCATGTCCCTGTTCTCCATTTACCTTAGCATATCCTCTAGGAGGATTTGCTCCATGATCTTCACAGGCACGGAGGTGAGTCTGACAGTTCCTGGTAGTTCCCAGGGTCTCCCTTTCTACCTTTTTTAAAAATGTGTGCAATGCTTCCCTTTTTCCAGTCACCAGTGAGTTTACCTAGAAGCAGTGAACAAGTCAGATGGCTGCCTTTGAAGTCCAAGTTTGGTTTCAAAGCTCCTCTTCTCCTTTCCTCCATGTAAATGTGTTATGCCTTCTAATTCTCTGTACTCTTTTCAACTCTGCTGGTTGCAGCTCCATAATCTCTGGAAGTTGCTTAAACACCTGCCTCCTACACCAGCCAAAACAACACCATCTGTTGCACAGTCTGAAAGGTCTATGAACCACAATGTTTTCTGATTTGCCTATATTATAATGAATCCTTTCTCCCCAAACACAGGCTCTGACAGGTACTTGTTTTGCTCCCCTAGTTCCCTTTGTTCCCACTTGGGCATGGGGGCCAGCCCCACACCAGTTCACAGCACTCGTTGCTTGAGAGGTCAGAACAAAAGCTCCCTGAAAACATCTCACAAGCACTTGCCAAATCCACAGCCAAGGCTGCAGGAGGTTTCTAACTCTGGACCATGGGTCATTACTCTCCAATTGGGTTTTTCAGCAGATGTCAGGGGTAGGTTAGTGACAGGCCAGTTCTCACTGTTAGCAGAATGCACGTACAGGATCTAGGACCAAGGCTCACCTGCACTGCTCCTCATTCTCATTCAGCCCACGCTCTTCTCCCTGGTCCCTTCTTTCCTTTCCAGTACTGCCCTTCTCGCCTGCAGTATCTCAGGCCTCTGTTCTTTTCTCGCTTTTAAGACTAACTGGCACTTGAGTAATCAATTCATCTATCAAGATGATAAAAAAGAAAATGGATGGGATGAGGGAGGCGATACTTTCAAGTACTGTACTACAGACCATCAGAAAGATTATCCTGATCCTGTGTCTCAGGATTGTCCTTGTATTACCTGAAGATTTCTCCTTTGTCTTACTTTATGATTTATACTTAACTCACTTTCAGATTTGGGAAGTTTAAGTTCAGATTACCAAGCAGCCTGAGAAATAGTAGCATTCTACAGAAAATAAAGGTTCATACAAACCACCTGGATATTAAACAGGAGTGAGAAGTCCAATCTATTCTCATTAGTGTGTCTCTGTGGACATTTTTATTTGCTGTCTTTTCTTCCTATTTACCTCAAACTAGGCAGGACAACTGGAAGCCAACCAGACAAATAGCCAGCCCAATTACCTACACTTTGTTTCCTTAGTGGAACAGGGATAAAGAAGTGGTCTAAGCAAAACTGGAAAAAAATCAAACAATTCTCAAAGGAAACTATAATTTTGAATTATAGTGACTTGTTTGAATTTAGTGACTTATCAGATATATCAAATATTACATTTAATAGGGACAAAAATTAGCATTCTGTGATTCAGTTTGTCTGAACAGGCAACATTCAGGTTGGGATAAAATAATGAAAGAATGAGACTTTTCAGAAATTAGCAGTACTTTCAAGGGAACTGGAAGCCAGAGTCCTGAGATGAAAATCAATTGTCACAAACAATTATTTCAATAGACAGACTTTTCTGCTTCACCCCTGGCTACCATGTATTTCTTGCCTGAAAACGCAGGATTGTGAAACTTTCCATCTTTGCCAGGATGAAGGAAGCTCCCAGCTGCATCTAAGAGACAGTAATCCTTAAACACCCACAGTTATTGGTTAGGTAATGCTGCTGTCACGTACCATCATTTCTTTCCTACCCGCACTCTTCAGACTTTATACATTAAACAAAAAAGGAGACCACTGAAAGCTGCAGGACTCCTCACAAAGATCATGCAATTTTGCTTTCATCAGTACTCGGGGATGAGGAAGTCTGTGTGGAGACATTTGTTATTTATGGAGGCTGTTCACACGTTCAGCTGGCACAGTTTGGAGGTAATGGGGAAGTCTGTGCTTCAGCCTCAAACAAATGACTCTTCTATAACACTACGGTCCCGGTTTTCTGTACATCTGGCCCAGATTCTCTACTGCAACCCACATAGGTGAAATTTAAACAAGTTTCTCGCTGCAGCTTTGTGTCTACATCATCTGTGATTAGTAAACAGCAATCATTTTTAATGTTCTTTGGAAAATGTTTTGGCTGCATTTCAAGCATTTTTATGTATTCTCATCATGATCTTTTTCTGTAATTAAATTTAAGATAATTAGCATTTCCTTACAGTCTATATCTGCACATCTTTTTGCCCATGTCCTAGACCATTAAATTACATTTAGTAGGCCTTCACTGTGTCCTAGAAAACAACTGAATCACTGAAGGTCAAAGTCTTATTTTTATTCAGTGCAAATAATAAATGATAGTGCATAAAATAATGCAATATTTACTCCAAAGTATGAAATGACATTTGACTGGAAATTGGTTTTATATACCTATTTACCTCCTTTAATATCTAAGATATACCAAATGGTCTTTGTAAATACTGAAGGTGAGGTGAGTCACTAGTTCAGCAGAACAACCCACTGAGAATTTGATGATAATGCAACTAACCCTGGTACTGCTACTTTTCTTTTTTTAAAGTGTTAAAAGATCAGAAGAGGAAAATTTGGTGTCATCAAAAAAATCAATAGACACATCAGGAAGAACAAAAAATGCAATTACAGGCTCCAATATTTGCATATTTCAGTCTTAATATTTATCTAATACATATTTAATATGTGTATTCTAATGTCATTTCAGCTTTAACAGATCACAGCATTTCCAAAAGAACCATAATGAATTGTCTTTGTTGAAGGAAAGCTAATTCCTATATCAGTATTTAAATTCATAGACTTCACCCCCATATTTACAAGGCTTGTAAACTTATTGTCAACATAATGGTCCATCTGCATTCTACAAAGCACTAAAGCAAACACAGAAACATTTCTACTAGTAATTTTAAGAATAAATAGTTTATAAATGTGCTATATTTTAAAAAGAACAATTTCAGAGTGATGCTGTTAAGATTATGGAAGGAAATAATTTGTATAAACATCACTGATAATTCACTACTGGAGGTCATCTGGTCGAACCTCCCTGCTGATATCACATGACAAACTCAGCCATTATGACTCTCATAAAGAGGTAAAACTAAAGAGGTTGCCCTAAAGAAGCCATGTGGCATTCTGTGCTTAGTTAGTTGACCAAAGGTATTTTTTTCCTACACGCTTTTTGCTATGGAAACAAATAAACCAGTAGCACTAGTAGCAGCAGCAGCTTGCCATCTGCTGACACATTTTCATCTGACACTGTCCTTTGTGCCACGTTTTATCTTTGCATTTGCATAGGAACACCTAGCCACCCTCCTCCTAGACCCAGTGTGATAGCTTCACAAATTTGCCTGTATGGAATGTATCAAGTACGGCAATAAGTACTCCTTTAGCAACACCTTGGTGCATGGGCAGGCAATCACATACATTTGGGATTCCACCACTTATTTTCCTGGCTGGAGAAAGCAAAAGATCACTGAAGCTGAAGAGCCATCACTTGAGGTGAAGTGCCTTACTTTAAGATCAGAATGCTCTTGAGCTACAGCCAAAGTGAAATGTTTAGAAGAAGCGAAAGGAGGAGGGAGACTCTGATGTTTGGAGCAGTGGAATGTATTCAGAATAATACAAAGCTGTAATTCTTAGTAACAGATTTTAAAAAATGAGATCCTAGAGTTGCTGGGATGACTCACATACACTTGCCTCTCAATGAAGGAAAACCAGAGTGACATTTTCATAGCAGAAAAAAGAAGAAAATTGGGTGTACACAGGAAAGAGCAAGAAATTAAAGACACGCTCTATGGCTTGGATGAAAAGATAGTTGCAGAAGTCTGATCTAACTGGTTTATACCTGGCTCTTTTTGGGCTGATGAGCTCTGTGCAGCTCTGCTGATGTCTCATGAGGAAAGATTTCAGTCTTCCCTTGCCAGATAAACTGGAGAAATACTGATTTGTTTCTACTATGGCATGGATACAACCTCTGAGACTGAAAAAATCCCCTTAGGAACATGTTATAGTGGGATCTTAACATGATAACTGAATAACTGTTCAGCTGGGGGAATTTTAACAAGGCTGTAATAAAGCTCTTACTATTGTTCAGTCTGATCTATTAGAGAATCTTTTCTCTGTCTAGCTTCATTTAAGCTTTTTTCCTCCGTGCTCCTCCACCCCTCTGTCCTCAAGTAAATCCAATCAACTAAGCAGCCATTTAGTTAAAACCCTCTGAGGGTCAGAGTCCTCAATTCCTGCAGGACTCTTACAGTCCTATCATCATTTCTTCAACTCTGTTTTTCTAGATCATTGATCTTTTTTTTTTCCTTAGAGCTTTTTGAAACTGCTCCTCTGGTACCATTTGTGCAACAGCCTCTTGTGCAGCGAGCACTGCCCAGGTCTGACACACACAGTTCCACACCAGACTGTGCCTCTGACAGGCCATTAGAGCCAGCCTCCACTGTGGAGAGAGGTGCATCAATTTTGATTGTTTTATTTAATTTTTTTTCCACCTTTGACACTGAGATTAATGCTGTAATTCTCTGAAGTCTGTTGGATGGCCTGGAGAATGCGTATGGGTCTAGCTGCTGTCTTACAGCTGACAGTTGACTCTCACAGTAATCCAGTGTGAAACTGGAGGGCCCACTTAGCAGGAATTCACACAGCTGTTTCTGGCACTTCAGTATATCCAGGATCTGCACAAATATTTGATGTAAAACATGGGCTGAGGAGAAATTCTCTCAATAGCAATCGCATTTTGCGCAACAAAAAACTCCAAACAGAAGGCATGCACTGCTGGAAACCAACATCCGACCCAGCCAGGACTTGCAATAGCTAAGGAGAGAGAAGGCAAAAGCAAAACCACGTGGCTCCTGGAAGCTGTCATGAAAACAAATGCCTACAACAGGAAATGATGACTGCAGACAGCAGGACATCACAAGAAGTTGGTGGCATTGCAGGAATTTGCCAACCAAGGCCCTTTTTATACAGAATTAGGTGGTGGTATCTTTCCCGCATCCTGGGAGAGCAGAATGCTGTTTTGTTCAAGGAAGCCTCAGGTGAGAACCTCGCCAGGTAAAACTGCTAAGTTTGAGGCACAAGCAGAATTGCCACAGTAGGACTGCTCACGCTCTGCCTTTACTTCATGGTAGCCCCGTCAGTCACCACAAACAGTGCAGGGCTCCTCAAGAACTGATTATGTGTTGCCATTTAGTTGGAACTGATGGATTGATTGTAATTGTTCTCTTGTGTTTTCCAGTGGTATTACTGTTGTGTTTGGCTGGGAGATAAAAATGGGAGAAAGTGCTGTTAATAGGTCCTGGCACGAGCTAATTGGAACAATGTGTTACACAAAACTGCTTATTACACTGCACTGCTCTGCCTGTTTTTCTGGTATGGCACAAAGTACATCTGCCAAAACCTTGGTTCCAAGTAATTACCCCCTAGCATGAGAACAAGAGTAGCCACAGCAGAATTTGATAGGCTTTAGCACATTTGTAACTCCATATAACACTCTCCCCTTCAGCTACACTTCTGGAGCAGCACTGAATGATGAGCTACAGGTTGAAGTTCTGTCCTCTCTCAGAAAGAGCACAGTAGATTAAAACCCAGGTATGGTAACAGAAATAGTGTTTTGCCACCGTAGTTTAATTTTCCACTCTTGCTGGCATTGAGATGGTAAGCAATTGGTCAAGTCTGAAGGGCAACCTTTAAAAAACAAAGTGCTTTAATGCCATACTTAAGTTGGGACGATGATAAAGTTGATTAATTTTCCCAAACTCACGTCAGAAAAAGAGTATATGAAAATGCTGTTTTAAAAGAGGGGATACTATCATTCTGGCTCCGTGGCCATGTACTCAGAAGCATTAGGTTGCTGGAATTTACTGCCCATTACTTCTTTCCTGTCTTGAGTATACTGCATTTAAATGCAACAATGAGCTAACATCTGTATATTCCACAAAGAAGAAGGCTGATAAATATTAATGAAATTTGCTCCTCATGTATCTTATGAATTTTTATGTATTCTTTCATCTAGGGGCATCATCGTACAACTTTCACATAAATGACTGCAGAGATCCCATTTCAACCTTGAATTTCCACTTTGCACACAGGCCCCTGCAGAGGGAAAGCAAACAGAGCACTCACATGGCTGACAACTCTGACTACTGAAGAGCCTCTAACCCTTCACAGAAGTAGCCTTTTCGTCTGTTTAAAGAACAGTAGTAAGACAAATTCTCTCCCTAAACAGATTAATTTTAACTCAGCAGCACCGGAATGAGTCCTTACTAGATTGCCTTCAGCTAGGCACACTGCCTCCTGCACCTCCCCATGCAGCCAGGCACCATAAACACCATGCAATAGATCAGCAGTATTAAGCCACATTTCATGGAGTGTAAGAGGAAAGGAAGTAGAAAATCACTACTGGTAAATAAGGCCATCCTTGAATACACCAATATTTCTCAAGTGCAAAATGCTTACTCTTTTCTGTATTTTTCCCCATTCTAAATTCATGAGTTCTTCGCTCATGAGCCTTTTACAAGAAAATAGCAAAAACCTCTTTAGATAAATGCAGCCCACTGTGGCCATCTGATCCCTGCAGAGAGAAGCTTAAACAAAAATCTGAAGTTAACCCTAACCAAATGCAATGTGTAGGTTGTGGGTTTTGCTGTAGGATACGAGGTTCACTCCCCACAGAACAACAACTTAATTACCAAAGAAAGTATGTGGGGTTTTTTTAAGCCTCTAAGTTCTTAAAATAAACAAACAGAAAAGAAGAAAATATGTACCCTATAAAATGCAGTAACTATGTTATGATAATTTCTGTAGTGTCTTCTTTAGTTACAATCCAATCTTAGCATTTCATGCATTAAAATACACAATTTTAAAATTGCTGTATACAAACTTATATGCAACCATCAAGATTATTCCACTGAGTATTGACTGCTGTTTCCAGTCTTTCCTTGACATTGGTTAATCATGGCAGTTGAATTCTTTAACCCTAGAAATCAGAACTAGGTTTGGGGTGACACTAAGCATAAAATGTCCTCATCACACATCATCTTACCCTTCATCTTCAGTGAGTTCTTGGTGTTTGGTCCTTTCATTACCAGGTGAACCACATGATGCACATGAGGGAATTATATTTCTCTAGTCTTTGCTAATTTAGTTAAAGCTCCATTGTATTACATGATTGCTTTGCAATTAACAAAATCATTTTTTATCCAAATTCAAACTAAGACCCTGAGGAAAATCTCGGCCATGCTGCCCTGCACCAAAGTAGCTCAAGCACTCAGTTGAGAAAAGAGCACATCCCCCTGAAAAATCGACTAATGCCTACAGGAAAAGGCTACTATGAAAGTAATAACTCAACTTCAGACATCAGGAGCAGACCTGCTGGTCATGAAAGAATCAGAGCAGACAATTAGGAATCTCTGTAAAGGCAGCTGCACACATATGAGTAAGATTACAAGGGGGAATCTTCCTTGCACATCTTTAAAATATATGTACTCATACAGAACTTGCCAGCTCAAAATTATGTTATTGTGCCATGGTGTTTTCAAAGGCAGCAAAAGCCTGAAGAAAGCGTAGTGGAAGTCAAGAAATTAAAAAAAAAAATCCCATGCCAACAGCTATAGAACAGAAAGGTTTGTTACACAGTCATGGCCTTACAGCTGGTTAAATACCTTCTAGCCAGGTTCAATACTTAGGCTGTTGAATGATTTTTATTTTGATACAGAAATCTTCTGTCTCTCTAAAAATGTGATTTGATGCAATTTTTTAAAATGTCACTGATCTCCACCCCTGAAATATATTCCTTCTTTAATGGAAATATATGAGAAAAAAGAAGAACAGTTGTCATACTTCAGTGTTCAGCCCACCACTACAGAAAATTTATTGAAAATTACAAACTCATAGGCAAAACCTACTGAAGACCTTTCAGCAAATTCTAAGATACTTTGATCTTTAATTCTTCCAAACTGAAGATGCTATCATAGTCTTTGTGCAGATATCACAGTAATAAAAAAAATTTCATGAATTATTATTATCATAAAGGCTGAAGTGTGCCTTATTAAGGACATGACTTTTTAAAACAAAATATTGGCTGTACAGCTGTCGTTGTCACCTATTGCAAGAAAAAAAAGGCAAAAAAGTAATGCATTGGTCTGTGTCTGCATGACTTCTCCTAATGGCTGGATGGTATATTGGGAAAGCAAAAATGCCTAAGAAGTCTGATAGTTCCATGCACAAGATGCCAGCAAACCCAGGACCACTCTCACCTGTAGCAGAAATGGGGTATTTCTTCTTCCATTAGATTGCTCTCTGGGGTAACAGAGAACAGAAATGTTACTGTCAGACAGCCATTGTCTTCTTCCTACTATCACTGATGTGTGCCACTGAACTGAATCTCTAAATATTCTTCAGTTGCCATGGAGGCTGTGGGAAGAGCGGTATTACCCCAATGCACTTAAGGGAACTGATAACCGAAGGTCCTAATAGTGGGCTTCCTATCTGCTTGGAATAATTGAGCAAGTCAGATTGAGAGAAAATACCAAACTGCTCAAACGTTCTTATCTGCTGACATTTCCCCATACAGATTCTCTAGTAAAACTGCATCCAAATTTTCACTTAAAAAAAAATTTGCTTGAAGGGCACTAAAATGTTTCCATTTTTTTTGGGCGGTTGGGATTTTTTCCATGGTTTTGGGGTTTTTTTGTTTGGGTTTTTTTCCTCTTTGTTTGGTTGGTTGGTTATTTGGCTTTTTGGGGTTTTTTTGGTTTGGTTTGGTTTTGGTTGGTTGATTTTTTTATTTTTTTTAGCTTTAGATGCACAGTTACTTTGGTACTGTGCTAAACTAGAAGATTTTTAGTAAGCTGATTATTGAGCTGGAAAAGGCTTTTTAGAGATGAGTTTGGCACCCAAACTCATTTCAGAGTTGAAAGGCCACATCTTTATACACCTTCACAAGGGCTGAGAAATCATCACCACAGACCCAATCCTAACAGGAATGGATGTGTCACATAGCCCGTAGCCTGCACAATAGACAGCGTGTTCAGAAACTGAATAGAAAAGAATCATATTTTTGCATAAAACCAGTGGGTAACAGCTGATTTAAACATACTTACAGTATGGATAGTTCTGTTAGGAACATATTTGTGTTTTATAATGATGAGAAAATAGATTTCTTAATATAGAACACATACTGTCCAGCTCTTTCCTTATGCTGTTACATATTCATGAGAAAGCAGTATCAGCACTACACTATCAGAGAAAAAGTTGTGTTAGAAAAATCAAATCTACAGCATCTAAACTATGCAGTGTAACCTTAAAATATGCCATCTTAGATAAAAATAGATGATGGTATTTTTCACCACCTTATGGTACAACATAGGTCTTACTGGTAAGATCACTAGAAGGTTAAAAACCATCTCCCCACCAGTCCTGGAAAACCGAAGCCAATGTAATTTTCTTTTAAAAGATCGCTTGTGTGTGACACCATTATACATCTTAAACAATCTTTCAGGCATGCATTTATATTGAAATTAGACATAGGATTTAGACTTGGAAACTGTGCCCAGTTCCTGCCAGTTCAGAATCTGTGGTAAGTCAGAAAAAAAATTAATATTCCCACAGTGTGCTCCTACATTGTCTAATCCAAGATGACTACTAACCTAAAGTCCTAGTAAATTAAATAATGTCAGCATTATAAAACTTATAATTTATATCCATTTGAACTTACAATACCCTTTTGATTAATCATTCCTGATCTATTGCACATCAATAATTAAATGTCTTCCGAAATGTCAATGCTTATGAGAAAATTACTTAGTTGGGAACACATTAGCCTCATAATTTACCTAATATTTATCTTTAATGCCTGAATTTATTATCCTATTTCTTAAAAAGATTAGTAGTGAATTACATGTTTAAAACTTAGATCATGAACCTGCAGGAAAAAAAAAAAGGTGCATAATGCTCTGAAGAGAGCATCTGAGGTATTTTTCAAAGGATTAGGGAATGGGTCTTGTACAAAGAATTATAGGAATAACTGGAATGGGTAAATAAAAAGCAACATTAAAAAAAAGTCTCAAGAATATTCTCTCTAGCAGCAACATAATTTATTCCGTTTCCTACAACCAGCATGAATTATCATGCTTGTCTTTCAACTGGAACGTATCAGGCTAGCCATGAAGAGAAATACATTTTTAAATTATCAGTTAGATTTTGTCCTGCTTTGAAAACAGAAAGAGGGGTTTTTTTTAAAGTTGAATTTCTATTTTTTTGAACAGCCACTGTGCAGAACTGACTTTTAAAATAACTAATCTTGCAGAAGGATTAATAAAGGGATTTGGCATTTATAGGACTAATATGAAGATCTCCAATTACATTAAACAGAACAGAAATACTTCAAGGCATCCTGCGGTTAGGAAAGAACTTTTCCTTAGAGCAGCTTATTCCATAATTGTCCACTGTGGGAGTTTTAGCACTTTTCTCCAAGATCTAATACTCTCCACTGCTGGAGACAGAAACACTGGGACAGATATATAATTGTATGGATCAAATTTGGAAATACTATTAAAAAAATAAAAAGGCAAAGGCTTGTCTAACCACTACATTTTTTTGCAGGAATTGCTCATACTTATTTTGAGGGCTCAGACCAAATAGCAACTCAGCACTGCTGAGAAAGTTGTAGCTGCCCTCCTGGCTGCTGCCATTAGTTAAAGCCACTTGTCAGCCAACTCTCCATAAAATGAGGGTGTTTTAAAACAAATGGCACCAGTTGTAGCTGGTTTATACCATTTACACACAGAGCAGATGAAGCTTTAAAATTACAGAAGCTCTGATACTCAGGAGTTTCCTATTTTTGAAAACTGGGAGAGAGGATATACAAACTGTATGTCTAAGAACATAAATAATTTCCTACTCATTTCTCAAGTGTATTTTTGGTTACGTTAATCAGAAGCAGACCCAAATTCTGCCACAGTCAATATACTTTTAGAATATTCCTTTTTTTCTCCTTCCCTGTTTCTCAACCTGCTAAGAAACTTCAAGTTGGTAGTTTTTGCTGTTGCCGCTGCTGAAAGTTCTAGGGGGTATTCATCAGAATATGTCAGGACAGGCAGAGATGTAGCTAATGAAAATGGAAGTTATTATTGTCTTGTTTGTATTCACCTCATCATAAAAAAAATAACCTAGTGCAAACATCCCTGTTTTGTAAAAGGAACCCAAGACATTAAGACCTCCTGAGAAATAAATATAGATACCACACCTCCTAGCCCTGGGGATTAAATATTCTGATGCTTGCTGGGAGGACATTGCCATTTTCTCAATTCTGAGCATGAAGTATTGCAGGCACTCAACAACCTTTATTTAAAATAAAAAAAAAAAAAAAATCCCACATCATAGCTGCCATCCATAGGCCTGGAGAAGGCTCAGGAGACTGCCTGGAGAAGAAAGGATTGTTTTCAAGAAGTCCATAAAATGAGTATATGTGAACTGTAAAGTGAAGGAATGGGCTTCAGGAATGATTATTTAAAAACTCCCTGTTTAATTAAGGTAGTTTAACAGAAGGCTTTATGTACCTTTATGTTACTAGTAGGGCAGTCTAGTGATAACACTTCACACCTAACACTAGCACAAACTTGTTTGTCAAGTAGGATCTGTGACGGGTCTGAAAAAAGGATAAAAAGTGCCTTCATGTGCCTCTATTCTCATTTGTCCTCTAAGACAGCAGTTTCAAAGCCCAAAAAAATTCAAGTAATTATGCTCACATTTTATATTGCTATTTCTGCACTCAAATCAAACCTGGTCAGGATCTGACTGCCCCAGATATCCAATACAGACTCTGTGCCTAGCAGAAAGAGAAGCTGCTAGGGAGTCTGGAAATACAGCATTATCCCATAGTAAAAAGAACAGAAGAATTAAAGAGAAAGATGGAAGGCGTATTATGGATGATTTTTTTAAAGACTTTCATATGAGAGGTTAGAAGGAACCTCTGATATTCCTGGAACTAATGTATGTTTGAATTTGAAAATATTGAGTCAAGTTCTACCACTGACATCATTCAGAAAATCTGTCCTTGATTGTGGCACATTTTACCAGTGTTAATCACAGTATTTCTCTGAATTTTTTCTAGCTTCCAGTTGTTAGATACATTTGTCAGCTGGACCACAAGGCCCTCTAACATCACATTTCTGTTCTTTGTGCAATACTAATCTAAAATAATCTGCTTCTTTCTTAGCCATTTCCTTGACCAACTGAACCAATTGAGATCCTTTAAAAAGTCACAACAAGGCTCTCACCTGAGACCGTCTCAAATTGCTGGTTTCCTTCTTGTACCAGGGACTTCAGGACTGGATACAGTACTCCAGAAGCTTTCACACCAAATTCAATATCTAAAGGTGGCAATTAGCCACATTTTAACTTCTCTGCTGCCTTGGGAGATTATGTTCAGCTGATAGCTGCTGTGATTAAGAGATGCAGCATTGCTGTTTGCCCTGATAACATCACCCAGCCAGAGGAACACTGCATACATTCCTTCTCTTCACCATTTGAACTCCCCTCTGCAAGGGGAGGAAAGATTTTGTCCTACTTACCGCAGTCACATATTCATCTGTTTGTTCACCTGTCACAAGTTTGTTTTGGCAAAGGAAAGACTGACCAGCCTGAGACTCAAAAAGTATGAGGCTCGTTGAAATTACTTGTCTAACCCCATCGTAACAGGGAAATCTCAGGGCTTTACATTAAACAGTAAGGCACTTGCTCAGCACTGATAAGGAAAAAATACCCATATGAAAGAGGGGTTCTCATGACAAGACCTGACAAGACAGAGGAATGAACAGGTAAGTGAGATCAAAAGGAGTTTGTCATTCATACAGAGCTTTTCAACAAATTGCTGAACTAATGTTTTAAAGCTAAAGTTTTTCTAGAGGCAAGGTAAAACTTCAGCAAATTAAATTGCTTTCACAATTAAATGCTGTATAAATTGAAAAACTGCAGGCAATTTCCTGAATATTTACAAATGGAGCAAAGATGAAGGCACATGGTATGGAGAAAAAACCCCATTGTTATGTGACCAAGACAACTCTAAAATACAACATTCCCTTCTTCCATAAGGCAGGTAGCAGACTTACAACCTAAAAAGTCTGATGGTCTGATGACACATTTACAGCCACTGGTTTGGTACAGCCAGGCAAGAAACCAGGTGCAACCCAAAAATCTGCACGAGGGTGATAATGAAGTGATCACTCCCAAGAGAGGTAAGCAGAACCCAAACCCCTGCACCCTGACAGGGACCATCCCCCACCAGGAGATGCCCACGCACATGTTTGCAACCTTTAGAAACTGAATTTTGAATTCTGAATTTTGTAAAGCTGAAGGATTATCGTAGGTGTAACTAATATTTCTTTGTACTCAGACTCTAAAATAAATGCCAGTCTGAGGCTGGTCAGATTCTCTATCAACCCATCAAGTTAATGTGGATCAGCACGAACAGTGCTGAAAGTAGCAAACCTCATTGCTGGTTTGGAGTGCTCAAAACTGATGAGAAGCACTTTAAACCTAAGAAAGGAAATACTAAGCAAGTACTTCACACTGAATTGCAACATTTTAACAGTTCAGGAAGGCTGCAAATGTTAGAGGGCTCTGCAGTCACCTGCCCAGGAAGGGACGTTTCAACGTGTACACTCCTAACTTTATGTACAGGGCAAAGTACAGTCCCAGTGCAGCCCAGTTCCACTCTTCTCTTCCAAAAAAGGAAGTCACTAACAGTTTGGGTACAATCCAACATTTACAAGCTTGGCATTTCTCCTTGAAGTTTCAAAGGTAAAGAAAAAGCTAGGGGTTTTGCTTTGCGTTATACTATTTACCTCTATTCTTTTACGTTATAAGGGAAATAAGCTGTAGGGGCTACACTGTAACTTGTTGTAATTTTTCATTTGGCTGAAGCACAACGTTTTTCAAAATAGAAGCTATTTGATATTTATCAGCAAAAGGATTTTAGCATGCCTACCCCTGCAGAGCAAAAACTCCTATATTCAATACTGCCCCTTCACCCTTCTATTCCTTTTTAACCAGCTGTCATTCATTGTCCTCAGGGTGCTCATTAATTCTGAAGTTTAAAAGATCTCCATCAGCAGTATCATAAATTCATAGATAGCTACAACAGGAATGTCTCCCTCTCTAAGCATGACTTCTTCCTTTATAGTTTAACCTCTGTGATTAACTTCCATTTTTGTGTCTTGTGGCATCTTTTATGCAAATGGCAGAATTTCTCATAGAAAGACCTTTCCTTAATATTTAACACATCCTTCCTTGTCACTCATCTCCAGACCACATAGAAGTCACATTGTCTAACTGGCAGCACAGTAGCTGTGCAGGTGAATAACTAGTAAAATATGTAAAAGTGCTTATGTATTGGTGAATTTTTACTGCCATGTCTGGATTAAATATGCCAGAAGGCAGTTAAAGCTTTTCAAAAACAGTCTGCAAATTTTTAATTAATCCATGTTTTCAAGCCATCAGATTGTGACTTACAAGATATGATTACTATTTGGACCATTAATACAATTGTTCCCAAGGTGAAGAAAAAATGGTTTGTATAGGTGAGTGTAAAGACTATTAGAATGGCTCAAAGAGCAACGTAATAAAAACAAAAAAGTTAAAGCATCCAGTGTTTTTTACACATCTGTTAAGTTTCATGAAGTGAAAAATTTTCTGCTCCTCTACCCCAAGTCACAGCTCAGTCCTGTTGCTTTCCGAGTACTTGGTGCTTATCATCAATCTCTGTAGGTGAACCCAAACTGCAACCCAAAACTGTGCATCTCCAGCTCCCAAGATCTGCCAAATTCTAGTAAGATGTGTCAAACAGTGGCATTCAATATAAGCAATATTCAAATTGTGTGATCACCCATCCACTTACAGACTGATATTGTAAAATAAGCTTGCTTTTTCTGCCAGTTCAGCCACAGCTTCAAATACTTATTACCAGAGATGCTGGAACAGTAATGGCAGAGTATTACTGTCAACTAAAGATGTAGCAACATAATTATAAAAGCTACATACAGCATCTATATTTTAGCAGCACTAATGGTATCAAAATAAAAGTTCAATTTCAAGCAGGGTACCTACGAAATTTCCATTCAACAGAAGCTAAGCATCTTAGGGGGTGGGAGAAACAATTCCACAAGGCTCATCCGTGTTTCAAAATTGCCAGTTCGTAATTTTCCACCTCTCAGTGCTATAATGCTTTACTACATACCACTGATGAAAATTGTTAAACAACATGAAGGGCTAGCTCATGCTCAGTGAGGAACTACTGAAGGCAGTGGTGCAGCTGTACAGCCGGAGCTGCACAGATTTTCCCCTACCTTTGTGTTTGCTTGCAACTTAATTCTGGAATGTTAAATTCTTTTGAAATACCCACACATGACATACACAGCTTTCCCAGCTTGAGACCTTCGGCTGAACAGCTTGCTTCAGTTCAATTATTATTCAAGCACTGATAGCCAGCATTATCTTAGATGAAATGCAAACCAAGTGAGAAACAGATTCCACATAAAAAACCTTGAGAGCTAGAAGAAAATGAAATCAATCCCCAGCCTTTCAACTCCTTAAAGTGATAGGCAATAACAGGGATGTCAAACCGGGGTAAACCTGAAAAGAAACATTTTGCAGCCCATGATTGAAAGAGAACATAAAAGGATGTCAGGTAGATGGATGCTTTATTGCTATTTTATATTTGAAGTCAGAAAACAAGGCCAGGTTGTAGCTGAAGATGTGAAACTGCAACTCTTCCATCTATTTTAGGAGACCTGAATGATACTGTTAACCTTGCTGTCTGATCGTGATCACAGCCCTTCATCTTCCCTATACATTGATCAGCTGTTTCCTCCGAGAGCAAGTTGTCATTAACACCTCTACAGATTTATATTTATATGCATGTCCTTTTCTCGCCATTACGTTTTTATTGCAATAAGCCTACGAATACAGCAAGTACGTTAGTAGTAAATATAGCTGTATAGCAGGGAGGAGCTGACACGGAGTTCTTATCTCCAACAGGAGAGACAACCTTTTACATTATTTCCAAAGTTAGGTAGTTACAGACTGGGTGGGCTGAGGCTGCTTGGCAGCTAAGCCCCCACCCAATCCACTCTATCACTGCCCCACAATGGGACAAGGCAGGGAATCAGAAGAGCAAAAGCAAGGAAAACTTCCTCTCACTCTTGGTAGTCAAGATAAAGACAGTCTGTTACATGAAGAAAAAAAACCAAACAACAACAAACCAAACCAATGCCAAGGTATCAGAAGTGAAACTTTAAATTTTGTTTAAGGTTTCCTTTTTCCTCTCTCTGGATGACTCTCAGCTCAGTATTCTGTAGAACAGCTTTACTTTCAAAGCTTAGCATTTCTGACTGTCAGGTGAAAAGTGTTACCTCTTTTCTTTACTGGAAAAAAAAAAATCTTCACCTTCTCTTTGACATATTGCCCAAGTAGTAATGTGAAAAACAAAAAAACCTCAACTCCACAGATAAAAGAAACGGGAAGGGGTAAAAAACTAAGAAAGGAGAAAAGATTTGGGAAAAATGGAAATTGACATTATAGTTTGGAAATTTCGCAAGACTTTTTAATGAAAATTCCTTTTCAGAAGGGTAAAACTTTTTCAAATAAGAGCTATGAACATCTACAAACTACCTTTACTACCTTTTCTAAGGAATCATGAAAAAGAGTATTTCCTGATAATTTCGGAAGTCCTAGATCAAGCTTTCAGATAATAGACTAGGAAGGAAAAAGCAAAGCATGGCTGGATATCACATCTTTTATTCTACTCATCTAAAGCAAGTAGGGAACAGCCAGCGAGTCTCCACAATTGGACTGAGACTTGGACTGGATTTCTAATGCTAAATTGATAGGTGTTCAGATACCAGTGTGATAAGTAGGCTATAAATACACAGAGGCTGACAGCTTAAATAGTTTGCTAAAATAGACGGCTCTAAGAGCTATTCTGGATAACTGTTTATCTATCCATCCATCCAAGCTCACTCTTCTCAGCTGCTGGGCTGAGTTTTCAGACAGGATATTCTAGCGGGATAGCTTGTTGAAACGTAGCTATAAGAAAGAGATGGCTACAACAGATATGAAGGCCGAATTCGATACTTGACAATACAGAGAGAGCTCCAGGAATCGTGGAGGGAAACAAAAATAAAGAAGATAAAAGGGGTAAGTATGGAAAACCAAAGACTAAGTTGGCACCTTACAAAAGAAATAGAAATAAAAATCCAGCTGATGGCAACCACATTTCTCATAGCTTTCTGTTTTGGACAGAACGTGCTTTGAAAATCAATCTTCAAAATCACCCCAATCCAATTCTCTCAGTACTGACTCTGGTGCAGATACACCATTTCCATACACAGTGTAGAGTGAGCATGACATGGACTTTACATCTGCAGTGCTGCTCCAACTGAGTGACAGAAAAAAATCATGATTTCAGTTATTCCCCTGCTTTAAATGTCCAACACGTCCTTCAACCCCCAGTTTTGGGGTATTTTTTCAGGTATATTTTTCTGAAGTTTGCTGTATTTTATCCTTCTGTTATATTTACCATGTGGCTTCCTGCTCACTAATAACAGTGCAAATGTGTCCACTGAAACATTCTTGTCACAATTTGGAAACAGAATTTCCAGAACAGAGTCCATCCCATCCTCCCACCCCCTTTCAGCTCTTCAGACTCATATCCCTAGCAGAAACCTTAAAACAATTAAAGCCATAGCAGAATTTTACCAGCTAAATGGAGTTCTGGGTCTTGAATAAGCTTGTGCATTCAATAGCTACATTTTAAAGTAAGTTGCACTGAATCACAGCTAGATAGAAGAAGACATTTAGAAGTCTTTTTAATAACAAGTTGATAGTCGTCAGCTGTTTCTCTGATCTTTATGGTAAATCCTGCACTGAAAATTAGCTGCCTAGAAGGCAAGATCTGATAACAATTTGGGTTTACTGGTCATCTCTCTAGCTCAGATGCCATCACCACCAGTGGAATCAGTATTCCATTCACTTGCTTTTATTTTTCCCTCTTGGAAAGCACTTTGCAAGAAATAACATGGAAATACATATATTGACAGACTATGGCTACACACGCTGTGTTAATCCGTTTACACTTTTCAGCACAGCTTTCTACTGGACTGTATGCAGCGTGCATACACACTCTGCATCCTACCATAACATAAGCTTTTTAATATACCTATCTTTCATATAAATGATACAATAAAGGTGTTCATTTAGTGGATAAATACCAGTATAGTCACTGGAATTTTGCTCCTCCTTTAGCAGTTCTTTATAATTTTAAATATAAAAGAGTATTACAAATACAAGATACATATAAAGCAAGAGCTATTCAGGGGTACAGTGTTGATACTTAAGTTTTATTATTATTCTATACAAATCAATTCTGAGACAGAACATTTATGGATTTGCTCTGCAAAAAAACAAACTAGTGAGAAACAAATACATCTGCTTAATATAGACAGCAGAAAAGACATAAAATTGTCTTAAGATGCTATTGTTAATTTGAGATTATACATCAAGCAAAATAGAGGGTTTGAATTAGAAAAAGACCAATAAAATTTCTGTCTTTTCTTTTGGCACACCAAGTGGCATTACAGTGCATTGTCTTCAAAATCCTGACCACTTATAATAGTGAAATGCACATGCTGATCAAATTAATATCTTAGAGGTCAAAATTTTAGAAACAACCATCATAGCTAATAAAATTAAATATTTAAATAACCCCCTCATAAATAAATAAATCCTTTGTGTATATAAATAAATATTTATATATTTATTTTTTATAAATAAAACCTTTATTTATATAAATAAAACAGTGCAAGATAAAAAGATTTAATGTGATATGTACATAGTTCAGAGATGGTCAATGTGTTTGTTTCAGTTCTCAGATCAGGCTTTTAGCTAGAGAATCTTGAAATAGCAACGCATGTGTGCTTAGATATAAATGGCAAACATGAAATATGTAAGTGTTAAAAAATAAACCATGGAAAGAAGGTAAAAAAATATGGAGTAAACAAGGCACTATTCAGATTTGGTTTGTTAAAAATTAATTTTGCAACATTAAAAAAATACAACTCAGAGTTAATAAGAAACCAACCTTTTGAAGACAGCAAATCATTACAGGGCGCTAAAGATTTCTAAGTATATTAGCCCACCCTTAGGGCTTATTGAATATAATCCATTTCAATTTTCTTCTCCATTTTCTAGCACAAACAACACTGAAGATTAGATCAAGCCATTTCTTATGCTAGTAGTATTTTCTGTCAATACCCAGTAAGGGGTAGAAGCCTGAGAGGAGGAGCGAGTCACAAATACACTGCACAACCTGCTTGCGAATTCTGCAGTCTGTGCTTTAATGTGAGCTTACGCCATGAACGCAACAGTGAAAGAAGGACAAGGCTACAGGTTAGACGCAGTTTTTAATTCAGTGCATCGTAAGATCAGTATTGCCCAATGGAGGCAGTGGAATTTCCAAAATCAGCAGTATTTCACAAGTTTCTCTGCCCTCCTCAGTGACTCCTGTTCAGCATATTTCATTTTACCTCCAAGTTATAAAAAAACTTGGCATCTTGGGTCTATTGCTCTAGGGCACTGCATTGCTCACGTCACTATCCCTCTGCATCAGATGTTCACGCTCAAGCACACTTACAAACTCCTTTGCTCCTACCCTGGATGCTCTCCTTTGGCACCACATCATCCCCCATTTCTTGCTCTTTTAATAATCCTGGACTTTGCTGTGCCTCACAGGTACTTTCTTTGTGCTTCCCACTGTTACTGTCCCTCATGAATGAGGTGCTTTCTCTCCCCTGACTTTCACTGTAGGACCATGAACTTCACTTCCTGCAGGGCCCACTCCATCGTGCCAAGATACGGTTGTAAGGTGAAGGAGATGGTTAGCAGAGAGATGAAACCTTATTTCTATGTTTTAGGTTAATTATAGAAATAGTTAAACAAGGTACAAGAAGAGCCTAAAATTAATATTAACTAGTATTAAAGTATTAACAGTGCTAAACATATTTGGATACAGGGTGTGATGAACTACAAGGGTACAAGGAGGAAAAATGTCATTTCTGAAAAGGAAGCTGTCCGCTGAGCTGGAGTTCACTCAACTGCAAAAGCCTGAAACTTGTCACCTGAAGGGGAAACATCTACAGAAAGGGTTGTGGAACAACATTACAAAACAAGGAGTAGTTCCTTTAAGAGACAACTACAGCTATTTCTCCTTCTCTAAAAATGAGGCTTTCCAAAATATGTTTAGGAGGAAACTAAGCTGGAAAGCTGCTGTCAGTCTTGTATGTATTCCAGAAAACTAGAGATAGAAGGACGTACATCATCAATCTTTTATTCTGTGGTCACTGGTAGATTATTCCCTATTACATACTCCTGAGCTCTTTGTCTACTATAGTTTTAAATGACTCAAGCGCTTGGACTTCTATCACTTCCCTTGGGAGACTTATCTATTCCACAGTCTAATAGATCTCACTGTCAGGAAACGGCCTCCATTTGCCTTTGCTCAACCTTATCCCATTAGTCCTAGCTATGGTAGTTTTTTCCTGTTGTGCTCTGAAACACCCTTATAATGGCTCTTACCCCAGAATCACAGTGAAATGACAGCCATAAATGGAAACCTCTCGCTTTCCATTAAGAGTTCCCTCATCCCCTTGCTCCCACAGCCTGGCACAACACACCAGGAGAGACAGGAGCAGTTGCAGTGAGCAGGACCTGGACTAATGCCACCTGGGACAGGCCATTGCACAAGGCTCAGCCATAATTACGGCACAGTGGGGCAGAGGGAACAGTGTGGCATAAAAGCGGTGTCAGCAGGCAGGGACACTTCTTTTAACCCAGGCAGTCTTTAAGGTGCACGCTCAATTTTGTAAATAGTCCAATTTTGTAAATGGGCATTAATCATCTTGGTGAAATGTCTCATCAGCACCAGCGCTCCTGCATGGTGTGCCTGTCTCTGCCTTGCTCCTCCCTTCCCAGCTTCTTGCTGAACTGCAGCCAAACAATGCGCTGGGAACTGTATGACCAAACTTTCAGCCCTGTTCCTGCGAGACTGAACCCAAAGTCCAGAACCACTCATTTTCCAGTGTGGCAAAGGCGAAGGTGTGTATTAATGTAGCTTCCCAGTTTTATACTGCAGAGACCTGTTTGTGTTAGTTAAGGAGCATACTTTGATTTTAAGATACTTGCTTTCATCTTTCCTTGGTCTTGAACAGTACTGACAGCAAGAGTAATGCTAAGACGGTGGATGGCATAGAAAGTCTCCAAATCAACAGATGAAAGCTCAGAAACATTGTCAGATGAAGAAAAGGACGCTGTGCTCTAACAGGTATAAGTCTTTCATCTTTACGTGAGATGAAGACACAATGTCATCCATGTAACAAACATGGCCAATCCAAAGTTTAACTACCAGTTCACGTTTTCTGCTGGACTGATTTTAGGCAACAAACTAGATACAAGTAATTTCATTTATACCACCAAAAAACCCAAACCAAAAGAACAAACAAACAAAAAAATCAGAGAAAAAAGAAACTTTACACAGATTTCTCAAGAAATTCAGACACAAAAAAATTCATTTCATTTGTGGTTTTCTAATTTAAGACAGCTTCAGTCACTTCTGCTGCTCATTTCTTTCATTCATTATGTTCCTTTTAAGTATTTTACCGAGATTTTCTTATTCTCAAGCTTGGTTATTTACATGGCTATTTTTTGGACAATTTTTGTTTATGTCCTACCAAAGTCCATTTTGATTTCTCTGCATGTTTCCCTGTGGTGTCCTTGGAAATACCCAATCTGTATATTATAAACTGGGGACTGTCAGAGTAAAAGAAAACATAAATATTGTTGCTGAGTTGTCTGCAACACATTATCCCGTTTTTACAGACCTGTATTTTTATTAACTCCTGCACTGCTTTGCTCTTTCATGTATGGAAAACGAAGTACCCAATGGAGAGCTACTGGAAAATATGTCCTCGAGCTGTATTTTCGGCCCTGACTAAAAGCTATCAAAGCAAACAGTATATGCAAGGCCTCTCTCTCTTTCACACAGAAAAAAATGCAGATATTTGCCAACTAATTTATTTCCCAGCCCCTAGAAGGCATACAAAGTCTTTGTGTAGCAGTACAGATGCCAAGTTATTAATTGTCAAAGGCAAAATTTTTTAATTGCAAAAATCAAAATACTTGAAAAAGATGACCGTGAAAAGCACCTAAAATGGGAATGGTCCAGGCCAAGATGTCTTGCACTTGAAATGCTGTGCAGGCAAAGGAAAACAATACCCCCAACACTCCAAATTCCTGATATATATTTTCTTAGGTACATTGAAAAGCAACCAAAACAAAAATAAAAATGTTTTCTGCTCTTTCTCAGTCTATTTCATCAAAAGTGAGGCATGACTGCAGATAAAAGTATTCAACAAAAATTTAAAAGGCATTATTAACACAGAGTCAGAGAAACCCCATCATAACCATCTCTCCTAATATGCAGCACAACTGGAAATACAAGTAATTCGGTTCCTTATTAACATAAGCTTTTTTATGGCTATGTATTTCACATCATGGTAATGTTCACTGATGGTCTGAAGGCCTGAAATATCCACATTCTTTTCTCATCCATCTGTCAGAAACCCCCTCATTTTCCTGCAGAGGAAAGGTGACTCCTGTTCCCATCAAATCCAACCACTAAACTTTCATTATTTTCACTTGGCATAAGGTCAGGTCTATAAGATTCAACAAGCAAATTCTGATGTTGTATTAGAAAAAAGATTAGAAAGCAGCACGACTGCTTTATGTTTTGGCTCCTTAGCTTAGCATGTCTGGAGGGCACAGTTTCACAACTGCTCTCCCTTAATTTTCATTCATTTACAGCCTTGCAGGTCAGAAAAGCGACAATGTTGTTGTTTTAGCACCCTGTTCTGCTTCTCTGGCACACATAATAAGGAATAAATACAGTCCTGGTTATCCATGTATTTCTAACTGCTGTAAGCACTTGACACATACAAACTGTACTTCAGGTACCATTGCCTTGCTTCTCTTTGCTCATCACTATACCGAAATTTGGGGTTACCTCAGCTCCAGGCCAGCTTCCCCACAGCAGAATTATCGTGTAGGGTGGGATCTGCACTTAAACTGAGGCTGTTCCACTGCAGAGAGTGAAGGCATTAAATTAGTGGATAACTACCCCTTTGAGGATTTGATGATTTGATGTGTGAATTGCCTGTCATATCAGTTCACCTAGGATTTGCAAACTGACTCTCTGTTTTTGATAAGAAAAACGGGGAGTGTAGTCCAAACTAACAGGAGAAGTGTATTTTTCTTCTTCTTTTTTTAAACAGAATTTTTTTACATTTAGTTGATATGTATAAATAAACATGAGAACATTGTGGTAGACTTCCTTATTAGTCTAGTGGAAAATACTGTATTGCAAATATAAGCTTCTTTGCAGAGTGCTCCTGACTGGCCAGCAAATCCAATTAAAATATGACTTTTGCTTCAGCTTAACCATATAATACACTTTATCACCCAGTGTCTTGTGTAATAAATGTTACTGAAAAGACTAATTTAGGATCTGAATTTATTTTAATTAGTCTTTGTAATACTGCAGCAGATGTTAGCCTGTATAAAAGCAAACCTGCACTTGTGAGGAATCTCAATGAGAATGCCCCCAACATTTGATATTCTCAAACATACTGCCCGGGATTGCAACAGCAGACAGGAGGGGAGAAAGGAAACTAAAGAACGAACAAGATTCAGGTGGACGAGGAAAAAAAGCAGCAAAGATTCATTTTGTTATAAACAGGTCCTGCTATCAGTCACAGCACTGTAAAGGTGAGGCTGCAGAGCACCATTAGTAACTGACAGTTGTTGTTAACTACCAGGGAACACCAGATAACCTTCCCGAGAATATCTATACCCCCATCTTGGGCAACACAGTAATGAGTCCCAGTGGAAAGAATGCACTGGCCGTCTTTGTTGTAGCTATTGATCTCCTGATGTGATTTAGATAAGGGAGGAAGAGATAATGGCATTGATTATTCTATTTAGGAGCCAGACTGAGACTAAACTAAAGTATAATACATAAAGAAGAGAAATCCACACTCGATCACTTCTTGTCTGTTCTTTGCAATTCAAGCCAACACCAGGTGGTCACAGCAACAGGGAGACACATCTTAATAAACATGTGGGGTTTGGTTTCTGGGGCAATTCGATATAAACTAATATATGACAGTGGGTTTTTGTTTTGTTTCCTCTTCCTTACTTTAATGGACAAGCATTGTTTTCAAAAAGCAAAACACGGGAAGGATAGATTGTTTTCCTGCCAAGGAGGTTTACAGAATTCAGTGATGGAGATCTCAGGCTGACAGCAGGACATGCCTAGCTAATTTTGCTTTACGCTCCTCGCCCCCATTGTGAAGAGTAGCGAGCTCAGGGCAGGTAGTTTACAGAGAAGAACCTTAAAAAAGAGAAGGAATGCTTATCCCTATCCACAGCAAGATATAATTATTCTGACAAGCCTTTACTGCAGGTCATGGATTAGAGCCTCAGGCCTTGCCTCAGAGTAAAAAAGAATCCCTGTTGCATATAAGAGCAGACACCAGTGAGATTTAGAAATACCCTAAATATGAAAAAATTAAAAAAGAAAACCATTTCCTATCTTTTTAAAGATGCTGAGCTTAAACTGCCTTTAAATTTGTTGACAGGTTACAGAAGTCACTGTTCTACCAAGGGAACTCAGTAAGGGGTATATGATGGATTGACAACCATATCCTGGTCTATATTCTCTGTTATACTCTCCCATATTCGGAATACCACCCTAGACCTGAAAACCAACATAAACTTTTACTTCTGTCCTCAGTGAGGTTTTCAGACATCAAACTGAGATTCTCTTAAAAACATGTGCATTTAGATTAAATATTATTCATCTTTTCTTGGTGTGATTAATAGATATGCTTTGCAAATTATAAAAGGAAAATCAGATAAAACAGAAGATGTAGGAGCTAAAAACAAAATAAACACGTCCAGTTCTTGGATGTCACCATATAGTTTCTACGTGTGATGAAGACAGTACGTTCACGTGTTTGTGACCCTGCCCTTGCCAGTGTCAGAGAGCTGCAATTCACATCTGGCAAGAACTGGCCTAAAGATTCTTCAGGGAAGCACAACTGATCTTTTAAAAATGAAACCGTAAAAATCAATCTTTATAAACCTTTTTTTCGGTGGGATTCTGGTTTGGTTTTTTTTGTTTTTTAAAATGTTTTGTGTTTCTTGAACATAAGGCTGTTTAAAGAAAACAAGCATGGCTTCCTTACAGGATTCCCTGGGCTGGGTGGGGAGAGAGACACTCGAACTCCCCGCACCTGCTATAGTAAATTAATGCTTTACAGTGAAGCTAAAGAGTGGATTTGAAGCATCCAAGCCCAATTTGACCTAATACAAATGTTAGGCCCAAACTGGTTTCCCACAAACTGGTAACTTTGTCTTTCTGTCAGTTTTAGAGCAAACCTCTAAGATCTCATGTCTTAATTAGACTGGAAAAGATTATTGTACGGAATCACAAAGCACTCCCAGCACCTCTGTGTACCGTGGTACTGCTCTGTCAGTGGACCTCAGCAAGCTCAGTGTGAATGACACGCAGCTCAGACACAGAGGCAGCACTATGCAGAGCACTCAAAACCTGCTCTTCACCAGTGCAGGTTCTTCTTCTTCTGCACAGGGTCACTGGAACCCAACACACCGAGTAGCACTGGTTGCACAGAGCCCTGCACCACCAGTGCAAATCTGTATTGCAGAATTGGCATGAGAGAAGAGAGCAGAAGTAGTGAGAACAACCAACCTTATGCAGGCAGAAACACAAACTGCAATGCTAAAACCAGTTTTTGAAGGACTAATTGTAGCATACTTCAAACATCAACTTCGGAGCAAGCAGACAGTGTGGGTCTAGTTGGTTTATGGGCGAAAAAAAAAATCCCTCTAAATCTACTGTCTATATAACACAGTAGAAACACTGACATATTGTCTGAAGGTAAAAGAAGCATAGGTTTTCCCTTTCAAAAGGAAATCAATTGAGCCATGAAGAAAGGGTAGATTTACCCATTTCTTTAAAACAAAGTTGGATCACTAGTGTCAGTGTTTGAAACAAAAAGCATTTCTGTGCATTTCCCCAGACTTTGGCACTTGTGCTGAAGAACAATGAAAGATGTAATGGTGGGAAAGAAAATGCCTGGTGTGAAAAAAATACAACCTGGGATTTCACTACTGCAAATGAAAATAAGAAAATACACAAAATCATTGGCACAAATAATTTTTTCCCCCTATGTACAGGTGTAAAATACCATGACAGAAAAATGACTTATGATTAGTACATCCAGGATTTAGATACAGGTTAAGGTGCCCCCACAATCAGAAGTCACATCCTATATTTCCTGTGAAAGACCACTACGATAAGCCAAAATCCTAGGCATAGAACACACCAACAATTGATAGGACCTCAAATATCTGAGGTTAACTAAATAGTTTTAGTTCTGCATAAGATAGAATCCTAATTTCAGAGCATTTTTATAGTAACATTACATCACCTGTATTGGTCCAAGCAACTCAAACCTGATCTGATAAAGCATTTAATTCTAAACTTTTCTTCTGATACAGAAATTTATTTTCAAGTGAAATTTGCCTTTATATATTTTTTTGTGCTTCTAGCAATTTGAAAGATGATTTTGTAAAGTGTTAAAATGAAGCTGTGGCAGTTGACCTGTCTGTCAGCAGACATAAACCAAACCAGCTCATTAGATTAAATCCAAATCCCCCCAGCTGCATCTTTGATTCCATTCAATATTTTCTTGCTCTAAGGCTATCTGTGAGTGCTTTGACTGTATTGACACTTGTTTTTATTTTATTGTTTGACAGATCTTCCAGAGCTAAGTGAAGAGATAATAAAAGAGATAACTAAAGAGATAATAAATGAATAAACTAAATAAAGAGATAATAAAAATATTTTAGAATCATTAAAGAAAAAGTGGAATTTCTCTACTATTGTTTTAGAAATACATTAATACATTGCAGCTATACATACAAGAAATTCTAATACAGGTATATCCATTTACTCCATATTTCTCAGCCACTCCTAAGTCAAGATGACATTTTCAATATGAACTGTCAAAATAAGACAGACAAATCCTAGTAGAAGTGATTACATTTCTAGCAATATCTTTTGGGAATTATCTTACAGTATTTCTTTCATTCCACAAGGAAAATATTTTTCCCTTCTTCTCAGTATTGCAAATCTTCAGCAAGAACTCACAGGTAAATGGTTAAACACAAATTGGATATCAGCTAAGCTTCATTTAGCAAAATTAACTCATGCTCTATCTTCCTCTTAATCGCCAGTTAAGGTGCAGTGTCAGTTCCTCCATCTTCTGCTTTGTGCTGCTGTTCTGTCTGATGCTAACTGACCAGTCTGCATAAGTCTTTCAATTATTTAGGGAGATAATTAATATCTAGAAAATACTTTTGTTGGCAGGTAAATGACAAATTTCTACAAGGAAGCTTCCTAGTCCAGTTTGGTTGTAGTTTCTGAGCAAACAGCGGAAATGCTGTTACCTGGCACCTTTACCAGCTGTTGGGTTTAACTGGCAAATGTTCTTTAGGTAATTCCTGTTGTTTGATGTTCCAGCCCTTTCTGGTTTCTATGTAAGCTGAACAAACACTGAATCCAGTACGAGAAATGTGCTTTTATGAAACTCCCCTGGGCCTGCCCTCAAGCCAGCTACAGGCGGTTGAAACCACTGTTCAGTGTTTACAGGAGAAGAGGTTCTGATAAAGATGGTACTAGACAATGGCATTCCTTTTAAATGCATGTTGTTTTGTTGGGTTTCTTTCAGGAAACACATGTCAATTGTCCTGGAACCATTTCAGTAGGACATATGGGAAGTCATATATATGGAAAATAAACCAAAACCTTGAGACACAAGTGTTAAGGTTGAAGAGAAACAAAAGTACATCTTTCTCACTGTAAGGATTTTTGAGAGGGAGGGAAACTGTGCTAGAAACATGTTTATTTTTTCTAATTCTTAATCATTTCTGGAAGATACTTGCCTGTGTAAAGAGAGGATGAAAATAACCAGAAAACAAACATTTAATATTTTTAGTTTATCATTAAATAACAACTGAATAATTGCAATGCTAACATTTCTTGAAACTCAAAGGCCATACAAAAGACTAACCCTATTGAGAATACATTATATATGCATGTGGTAAGGGCAATTGCAAGAGAAGATCAAAAGACACCATGTCTTAAGTTTAATAACCCATTTAATATTGCCTTTCAATTCCATTTCATGCTCAGTAAAGCAAGAATAACTGAACCTTTCACTGATGCTGGCCTCAGATGAACAGCTTTTGTTTTGAGGGCTCTGGCTGCAATGCCTTATTATGGTTGACAACTATGGCCTTGTAGCAAATGCCAGGGACAGTGTCAGAGGAACTGCTTCTGCACCTAAACAAGGATACGTCTTTAATGGGCTGTTTTTCTTAACTAGGGTCATACTGTCTGCTCGCGTGTGTAGGGAAAAGGCCTGGCATGCACTGCTTTTGTCCTTTCCCCACCACATTCCCCCATCTTTCTTGTAATGAAATACAGCGCCTGCAAATGGGCAAGGGGTGAAAATGTGCATGACATGCTGAAGTAAGCAAAACACAGCACACTGTCCCATCAGAAAGGTTAATGGCAAAAAGAAGCAAGACATCTAAACTCATGACATGCTAAAAAGCCACTTTAAAAAGGTTAATGGCTATTGCTCCCAGTGCCTGCTTAAAGAACAAACTGTGTTGGGACTCAGCCAACCGAGAGAGAATATAAAAAGAATGAGCAATAGCTTGACTCAAAGATTACAAATTGAACTCCTACCAGAGCAGACAGCAAAGGTTTGTAGTCTAGTTATGCACACAGTACAACATACCATTATCTTATATTGTTTATAAACAAAATGATTTGATCAGTAGATCAGGGATACTGTACGGGATTCTGTATTTTGAGTCTATCCATACAGCATAAGGAAATTCATAGCAGTGGTTTGGTATTTCAGTGTAAACTGGCTCTAGCCACGCTACTCTAAAGTCTTTAAAGAACAGCAGGTGCCATCTTTGCTTTCACCTTTTCCTAACCTACTGAGAAATCTTGTGTTTCACCTTGAAAAAGACAACATATGTCAGTAGAATTAAGGTAATGTAATATTGTAATAGCATCTCAGCCATCCAATGCTACCTTTATTATAACCAACTGGAAGTGAAAATTGAAAGGACTTAGTGAAGTTTGCTATGAAGAACTACTAGAAATATGAAAAATTATTTTGTTATAGACATGCAGTTGAATTACAGATTTCAGCAGTTTACAGCCTTTGCATTAAAATTGTACTAGGACCTACTACAGAGTTGACCCAGGTGCTTTAACTCCTATGTGTCACATGTACCTCAGCAGATCACAGTTCTGCCTTGGTTACATCAGAGATACACACAGATTCCAGAACATATCCCTCAGCTGGATAAAAATTTGTCTTTAATTTTCATGGAACTCTCTTGTACAGTTTTGGGAGTTATTTTATAATCCCCACCACCTTCACAAAAAGGAGTTATCTATTTGACGTTACCTGTATACAGGATAACGTTTTTCCCCTTTTTTTTTTTGTTTTGCTTCATCCTCATCTCCTACACATTCCTTTGCACTCCTAGGACCTTCTGAGAAGACATTAGTTAATCTGACCATGCATTCACATTTTCCAGAATGTGATGGTCCACTAAACCACAACAGGATAGTGCAATACTGCTACAGATTCCCCCCAAACTAGCAGGCAGACTTGTAGGTGTGATCTCTACCAAAGGACTGTAGAGGCCAGAGAGAATCACCAGCTAAAAATCACTGCATCAAGTCAGAAGGGAAAGGGAGAAGGATTATCACAACAGAAAGTTACCAAGTTAGACTTTACATTCAATGACCTCTTCTCTTTGATACAATTGCCTGTGCTATACTCTGTGCTGTGACAAATATAACACATCAAGTGGGAAACTATATTTCTCAAGCTGTCTTTAAAATATGAAGTACAATATTTGGGGTACTTAAAAAAGGGTAATTCAACAAAATTTAGTTGGGAGAACATGTACTAATTCATAAGAAAAAACCCATGCTGTTTGAGGCTACAGATGAGGTGGCAACTGTTTTTTTCCTGCGGTGCTAATACTGTCCCTGTTAGCAGAAAAACCCAGTTCTAGGAGGGGGTGCCGCCTTGAAACCCTCTGAGTAGCACAGGACAGACAGGGTTAAAAAAGCTGTTGTAATTCTGTGAGCGTCTGTATGCAGGTTTTTAAATTTATCTTCATGTTCTTATGCTGAAACCTCAATCTCTGTAAATTGCTTCAAATTATGTAAGACCAACTGTCTCAACTTTTGAATAACATATCAGCACATCATGTGGTTAAATATTAAAATACTGACTGATATGATCTTGTAACATGCTAAATCTCCCTGATCTAATCTGTGCTTTTGAGAAGTACTTGACAGTTCTTACTTGCTCTGAAGTAAAGCAATCCTCCAGCTAATTACTGGGAGAAACAGGAAGATCATGGGAAGGGATTTTGCTGCCTGATTTTATGGAGCCATTAATACTTTACAACCCCTCACATTATATGGATACTGTTTTGCGACCCCAACTATATCAGATCTGACAGAGCACCTAGTCTTAACACTGTCCTCCTTCTTTAATAAATGTCTTAAACTTATCTTCTTCCTCAACCCCATCAGTATCTTCAATTTCGTTAAAATGCATTTTCAATAACTGGGGATTTTTTTTTGCAAAACTGAATTCAACTCTTGTGCAGAGCTGTTGCCATCACTGCTGTGTGATTGTAGGTCTTCACATCAGGGTTTTTTTTTAAATATCCTCTTTTTAAAAATACAAACATGTAACTTAATATATGGTTACATTTTGTGAACCATCCTATTTTTCTTCAGAAATTTACATGTTTGCTGCAATACAGCTTCCACATTTGATGTAATCTATTTTTGCAAGTCAACAGATTAAACCAAAGCTTCCACAATATGAGGATTGTCACTTACTTTGTAAATCAGAAACAAAAGCTGCTAATGCTGATTATGTTGACAGGTTAAGAAAATACCATGCTTCAAAAAAGAAAATGAAGAAGAGCTGAGCAAGAGGATAATTAAAAAGATATAACTGAAATATGTAATAGTTTGAGAAGTAGAAAAGTGTTTATATATTTTCAGACAGAAACTTCAGACTCTTAAAAATCAGTTAGAAATTGAGAAACAAGTCAAAACTAATCCAGGCAAAGAAATTTTCATGACAGTTCCCAGAGAACCAGAAATTAATGTACAACCACAAAAGCAGTCCCAGAGTGATGCTGTTCCCATGGTGAAATATTAGCTGCAAAAATTTTGGATCTTGAGCAGCTACGTTGTCCACGCCTCCCAACAAGGAGCATCCATGCTCAGCTGGGTACCATGCCATCCCCAGGAGGGGTGGTGAGGGGGGCTCCCTCCCACCATGGGAAGCTGAGCAGCCTTCCTGGGCCTCCCCCTCCTTCCTCCTGCTGTAAGGAACACAATCCAAGACAAAAGCCCAATGAAAATAAACCTTTGATATAATCAAGAGCAGAGGGTTTTTTAAAATAAAAACTACTTTCATTTTCCTAAGACAATAAATTGGCCCAAAATAAATCAGGTTACTGAGGAGCATGTTTCTGATTTTTTACCTAAATTGTACACTGAAGCACTGTTTTCCTGTGTGAATTATAAAATATGGTCTCTTCAACAGACCACAGTCCCATGTAGCCCAATAGGCCCACGTATTTTACAATATAATTTGGAAACAAGACTATCTGTGAATTTAGAAATTCCTGTGGACACATATATGTGTCATCTGGTTATTTTTCAGTAATAAAAATTAAATCCTATTGCTGAATAGGAGTCCAACTTTTGAAGAAAAAACAACCTGTTCCAAAAAGCACATGAAATGGCACAGAAACAGACAATTCATGAATACTCAGAGACTACAAGACATACGTTCGTGTCAATGTGGCTATTTATACTGGCTTCTTTTTTTTTTTTTTTCTCTTGATCTTTTGATATTTCTTGGAAGTATAACATGACACTGAGATCTTTAGGGAAAACATGCATCATCAAGCATAATTATATTGACTTATGTTTTTGGCTGGTAACAAGATTTATTAGTCTTCGAGATATAATAATGTCATGGATTTGCTGAAGTCAATATGTCTCTTGCCAATAAATCTTGATATTGGCAAGAGAAGTCAATGCCTACTTAGGATTTTTCCAACCAACAAAGCATCCTGTTAATATCAGATCTGCTCTCATGCAATAAGCAGTTCCTCTGATACATTATTCTGGCAATGCAGTGTGTTTGATTCAAAAAGCAAATTTCTTTCCAAGTCCCATCACTTGCTTAGCTGATGACTGGCTTTCAAGCATAGAGTCAGGCAGAGAGGGGCACAAAAAAAAGCTCTGCTTCTCCGCTTGGAAAAGGGATGAACAGAACATTCTTGCACTTATTTCAGTGTGATGTTTTAATGTGAAATCTTCTTGTAAAGGCTTGGAAAATAAAATTTCTCTGGGTGTAATGGCCAAAAACTGGAAAAGCAATTAAAAGCTCTTCTTATTTGATGATAGCCAAATCTGAAACTCCCAGAGATATTTATGTTGAAGTTGTATGATTTTGTTGCAATAACCTTGTTGCTTCAACAATGCTGAACTGCCTTTCCCCAATGCCAAGAGTGCTATCTTTGATGTGAAATCAAATAATGACAACAACAATAATAATCTGGAAATTTTTTTTCTAAAGCAACTTCTCTAGCTAATTTTTTCACACACTCTAATTCGCTTCTAGGTTATTCCTTCATATAACTGGCCATATCTTATACCAAAAATTTTCTCCTATCATCCAATCTGATGTACCTTTTCCTGACCAAATAACTTCTTCATAAGAGGCTATAATATTATATATATCATACATTTGCAAAATACAACCCTAACTTCATTAGGGGAAAAAAAACCCCCAAACTTGTCAAAACACTTCAAATATTCTAACACTGGTCTGTAATTTAATTCTACACTTACGAATCTGTGCAACAAAATACAGTGAAATTCAATGTCTTGATGGATCACTCATGGAAAACTGAAGTAATTACCCTCATTCTAATATTCCTATTTAAATGCATGGAAAAATGATTAGCTGGAAGTTCTTTATGTAGCAGAAATGGCATCTGCTTAATATTTATGCTAATGAGAAATACCTTTTACCCTAAAGGTTAAGGGTGATGCATGAATGAAAAATTAAAGCAAATAAAAACAATACAAATAGAAATTCCTGCTACATAATGTCACTTTAATTAATTCTTTTTTTTTTCCGGTAGCACAAGCGTGACATTCTTTCTTGGGCATAACTTTTGCTGATACAGGCATAATCCTATGAAGGTCTCTTTTATATTTTTCCTTCCTCCTCCTCCTCCCCGCCCTGTTGCTGGTAACGCATGTGAGATCTAAGCTGGGTTTAATCCAATACACTAAAGACATCTGATAGTTTCTTTAGGGCATATTCAAAACCATTCCTCATATGAGCCTGAGGTAAGAAATGGCTGACATTACCTGAGCACTGGATAACTGTCTATCTGTTCCCCATCATACAAGCCCAGCAAAAAGAACCAAGAACTATGCCAGCATTTTGTCTCTGCCAGCTCATCCAAAAACTTGAACTTCAGTGAACAGTCCTGGACATACTGGGGCACCTTTTTTACACCAGTATATCCAACCAAATATTTGCTGCTACTTGTTCTTTCTGTGTGCACACCTCCAAGAGGAATCCAATTACTTTTTCTTAAACACTCCTCCCCCATGTTTAACTGAAAATTACAATTATATCCCTGCTTATCTTTCTCTTCTTCAGGCTTCACCTTCTTAAGATGAGTTAGCCTGTAAGTTATATTGAGTAGAGACAAGAATATTGCCTGAAATTTGGGTGAGCAGAACAAGAGTTTTATGAAGCTGGAAAAGGAAACCATGACAATTTTTTCTGACTAATGAGTTAAGACACAATGATGAGACTGCAGTTTTCAAGACAAGATCAGATAATGACTAGAAAAAAAGACATTAAAATAAGCTTCTGAAAGGAAAAAAAAGAACTGGAAAAAAGATATGGAGATGTGTGCAGTCATTCAAAAAGAAACAAAAGGCATGAAGTCTCTGTGGAGACTGTGCCTGTATATCTGAAAACTAAATATTGAATTTTCACCATATACCCATACCTAATATTTACATAACTATCAATAGCAAATTCATGAACCAAAAAGCCTAGAGAAAAGTTCAGTAAAACAGAGGGTGACTAGTGGAGAACTAACAATTGCTGAATTTCTGCATGACCAGGAGCTGAAAATTAAAAGGAACCAGTAGAATATTTCTTACTTAATGCTCAGCACCATATGGAGTTTTTAAAATACCAACACAAACATATAACTTAGGCAATTCATTGAGCATCTTACAGAAATTAGAGAGGATACAATGCTGGCACATAAGATAATGTTGAAGATATCATCTGAACCAGGCATTAATATTTACACACATTTAATATTAAATTATTACTTACATTTCCAGAGACTGCACTAAAGAGAAATCTCTCATAAAAATGTATCACGACATGCATTAGATCTGAATATGAGCAGTGTGCTACAAACAGCACTACCTGATAATGGCTTTCAGCTCAATGACCAGGACTCACAGCAGTCTGTAATTTTAACAATCACCATCAAGCCTCAGAGAGTTTAATTCAAAAGGTTTTAGGTATAATGAGGCTTAAACTATTTTTGAAATTGCTAATAATTAAATAAAAGGATTTGAAATCCAATGACAGAACCAAATTTGGCTGTATTTGACACACAGTAGCATCTTTAAAACAGACTGCCAACAGCAAAAATTTCCCTTTAGTATTATTTAAAAATCCAAATCTCTATTCTCATCTGAGGTCTAACAGAAACTTGACATTAACTGAGTAAGGAAGGAGAACCTATTGAAGCTTATTACAGACAATGAGAAAGAGCTCTTGAACATTCCTGAGGTATCTAATACTGAAAAAGAAAGCCAAACAAACCATAACACCCCCCCAAACACCAAAAAGCATAAAACAAAACGCCGTCCTCCCTGCCCCACCCCCCAACTATTGACTAGTTTTTATACACACTTCTAAGTTCTGCTTCTGCACTAAGTCCTTTATCAGAGCTAGTACAGCGGTTTTAAAAAACACAATAAAAAAAAAGGAAAATCCTTCCAATCTTTTACTTGCATTTCTTCTTTAAAATTCTATTTGATTTTCATAAATTAAGACCAAAACACTAACAGCATGTGCCAAGTATAACCATAAAGAGCTATCACTAAATTTTGTAATGTGATCAATTTTTTTCAATTTCTTCTTTGTTAAAATGAGGATTTTAGGTGGACCTTAATATTAGGTGTACCACTGAATTTTACTACTGGAAATCAAACCCTATCAGTTTTAGAAATAATGTTTAACACATTAGAATATAAATTACTGCAACCACAATCCCTCTAAAATGAAACACTGACAGTTGCTAGCTGGCAGCTGTAATAGAATTGAAAAATATAGCTCTGTAGAATATAAGCAAAATGGATTAATATTTTATTTGCTCAAGGAGGAAAGAATTCACATGGTAATGTGCAACCCTGGAATGGATTTCAGTCGGTGGGAAACACCTGCGCAATTCACATGGGAGGTTCAGCATTCTTGAGTTTTGGGAATTTATCTCACTTCCAAATCCTGGGTGTGCCCTTTAGGTCACCTCTTTCTAATCCTTCCCGTTTGATGTTAGCAGGTGATAATCTCATAGATTTAATACCAACATTACAGTGGTAGGTCACGTCAATCATTATACCTGTTACACCAAAGAAGTCTAAAAATCCACATCTTTAAATTCAAGTCTGCAATCTGCTAAAATTATTATATTTATAAAAGAGTGTTTCTGTCAGCTGCTGAATTACAACTGCCCTTTATCACACACATTCTACAACAGGCAGGGTTTGGAAGGGTTAAAAAGGCTTCATATAGGTGAGAATGTTGCTCTATGAACTGTAAAATCAGTATTGAAAGCAACTTGGCAAAGGATCTTAGGCCCTGGCTTAATTAAAGTTGAGCTTGTTGTGCAAGTAAACGACACACAGTCGGGATTTGCTCTCTGCATAATTTACACATCCCTTGCTGGCTTGCTCTCAAAGC
This sequence comes from Gymnorhina tibicen, assembly GCA_013399875.1. Classification (NCBI taxonomy): domain Eukaryota; kingdom Metazoa; phylum Chordata; class Aves; order Passeriformes; family Artamidae; genus Gymnorhina; species Gymnorhina tibicen. The sequence continues at coordinate 7,082,632 of VXAZ01009477.1, forward strand.
ATCAGAGACTAATTCTAAGGTAAGCCTTGCATGATTCGATTCAGAGGTCGTGTCATTGGAATAAAAAGAAAGAAAAACCATTCACTGATATGTTTAGAAAAGCTTAGCTCAGAGTTTCAAAGACCTGCACACTGTTAATCGTAGTATGCAGAAGAAGGACATTTAACTTGATGGTCTGCAGTAGAAGAGTTCAAGATTCTGCATACAAGCGAAAGATTTTTAAGTCTTAGTTCAAAAATAGAGTACTCTATATCAGAGATTTTTAGAGTGAAGTGTTATAACTACTTATCTTTTAATTATGCTGGGTATAGATCCCCGAATGTATTGATTTGAGTGTAAACAGGTTATAGCAAATGCTTACTTTATTGAAAATGGTCTATGTCCAAGTGTACGTTTCACATTTTGTGGGTCAAATGAGATCTTAGATTAAAATTTCTCTAGCGAAAAAGACTGTATCATTCTATGTGCTCTCGAGAACGTGTGTCAAACAGTTTGATGCTTCTTGGCTTTCTACCGAGATAGTAAAGTTATTATGCTCTCCATCTGTTGTTCCTTACACTGTTGAAGTTTGGTAACTGGCAACACTCTTAAATACACGGGGTATTTAAATACAGAGGGTCTGTAAGCTATCTGCACTTGCTGGCAGAGAAAAATATTTTCAAGTACTTCAAGCACAGAAGAATGAAAAAAATTGGGGTGTAAATTGATCTCATGTCATGTAAAGGAAAGTTACAAATCTGTGTTGTCATCACGTTTTAGACCAGAACTATACTTCTAAATCACTTGAGAGTCAGGGAAAATGAAGTTTTCACAAAGACTGAAAACACCTATACTCTGCTTATAAACACAGACTAAATTCTACCTTTGATACAAAACCTAAGGGAGAAACACAGAGTTGCAGTTGTATCAGGCAGTAACTCAAACGAAAGGGGCATAGTGACAGTTTTATGATGTTCCAAATCATTCCCACCTCTATGACAGCTCCGGCACAGTGCAGCAGAAAAGGAGCAGTGAGGAAGGATTTCTACTTCAGCTCTCATTCATGCTTAGCAGCATTGGTTTGCCACCCTCTGGGTTACAATTTATAGCTCAGGCCAGTGGTGCAGATGATTTAGGCAATCTTCTTCTACCAATAAGGCATTGTCCACAATTCAGGTCAAAAATGAGCGTGGTGATACTTCACTAAAACATGTCTAGTGTTGTGTTTGAAACAATGCATGATTGCAAAAGAAAGGCTCTATAAAGCACTAAAGAAAAAAAAAAAATCCTTCCTTTATCTTTTAAAGGTTTCAGTACTATAAAATAGATCCTGTGAAAATATGCAAGCAAAGATGTAAGAACTATTTAAACTCAGATAAAGAACAAAGTAGTAAAGCAATTTAACTGTATAAAAAGAAGGCCATAAAAGAATACACACTGAAAAAGATTTTTTTTTTTTCTACTACATACTGATCACAATCACACAATGAATCATGATTTATAAAACAATTTTTGCAAATAGGCTTTGCGCACTGGATTGTTCTAACAGGTCATGTTTTTTATATGACTTCGGAAACCTTTCAAAATGACAAAATGTAATGTACAGACCTTGAGATTACTGCATAGTCATAAAACAAGGTGATTCCTCTTGCTTAAAATGAATTAATCTTAGAAAGTAATTCTCCTCAAGATATAAGACATACTACCGGCACAGATCCTACTGCTCATTCTTTTGCCCTCTCTCCGTAGCTCATTGCTCAGATGGAATTTCTGTTTTCATACAAAGTGACCGATGTGAACATATTTGCAGGAAACTTTTACAATATATTTTTCACACAACAACAAGGGACTCACTGGCAACTGCACGTAGACCAAGTAGCATCTTAAAGGAAAGCGTCACAGAAAATACCTTGTAATAGTAACTCTCATCTTGGAAAATCTGCCTCAATCTCCAATAACAACATCATATATATTGCCATCAAATTGTAGAGTATTTTTCATAAGCAATATGCTACACCTCAATGACCAGTCTATTTTGTATTTTTGGAAGTACCTCACAGGCAAGTCCTGTCTGACCAACCCAGGGGCCTACTTTGATGGAATGACTACATTGGTGGACAAGGGAAGGGCTACGCCTGTCATTTATCTGGATGTAAGGCCTTTGACATGACCGCCCACAACATCTCTAAATTTGAGAAATATGGATTGATGGGCGGACTATCTTGTGGATGAGGAGTAGGTTGCACAGCTGCACGCAAAGGGGAGTGGTCAATGGCTCATAGTCCCAATGGGCATCAAAAGCAGCGTGGTCAGCAGAGTGAGGGAGGTGATTCTGCCCCTCTGCTCTGCCCTTGTGAGATCCCACCTGGAGTGTGCATCCAGCTCTGGGGCCCCCAATGTTAAGAAGGGCATGGACTTGTTGGAGCGAGTCCGGGGAAGGGCCACGAAGATGATCAGAGGGCTGGAGCACCTCCCCTATGAGGAAAGGCTGAGAGAGTTGGGATCGTTCAGCCTGGAGAAGAGAAGGCTCTGGGAAGACCTTATTGCAGTCTTTCAGTACATGAAGGGTGCCTTGAAAGATGGGGACAAATGTTTAGCAGGGCCTCTTGCAATAGGACAAGGGTTAATGTTTTAACCTGAAGGAGGGTAGACTAAGATTAGATATCAGGAAGGTTTGTACAGAGTGAAATACTGCGACAGGCTGCCCAGACGGGTGGTAAATGCCCCATCCTTGGGAACATTCAAGGCTGCTCTTAGCAACCTGATGTAGTTGGAGATGTCCTTGTGAATTGCAAGGGGGTTGAACTGGATGACCTTTAAGTGCCCCTTCGAACTCAAACTATTCTATGATTCTATGACTACACTAGTACTTTTCAAGCAGCAATTTTGACCAAAGAGTTTAATAGACTTTTTTGTCTGAAGAATTTATTGTTTATCCCACAACAGCTTCTAATTTCAGGAAAACCTCTGCTCCTAAAAAAAGAATGGGAAGTACAGTGGAGATGAAAAAAACCAAAAACAACAACAAAAAACCCCCAAACCAAACAGATGAGGAAAAAAATACAGACAAACAAAAAGCTTGCTTGGTTTTGTAAAAACGTTTATAAGTTTGACTTTGCTAAATTTTGACAACATGCATTGATACGCCTTGGGAACTTCTATCTAGATTTAGATCTCTATTTTAGATCCCAAAACAAAACCTAGATGTGTGAAATTAATTGAACTAGAAGTGAAATCTCATTTGTTTCTTGATTCTGTCAATTACAGTATTTCTAATGGAAGCCTTTTTATTAATACTGTGTTAGACATTAATGCTTTCTGCCATTTTAAGTTACAATTTCATTGTTACAGAGGGAACACATCATTGATCCCATACCTAATAATTCCCAGGTTAACAAAACAATCATCAACTACATTAGCTTGGGAAGAACAATAATCATCACAGTGATGGAATTTCTTACCAACATAGTCACTCATGGCTTTTTCAAGGCACATAGCGTACACTGTTGATCTCAATGGTGTGGAACACAATGAAGATATGTATATAAAAGACCAATGATCCATTAGGTTATAAATTTTTTGGAACTAGTCCAACACAAGCTATCATGGTTTCCTATCTTAATTTAGCATACTTATTAATAAGTCTTTGTAGCCCGTTAATTATATATCATTACAGAGAATGATCAGACTCAAAGTCATTCCAGCCCACACAAACACCTGTGACCATGCACATATGTCACCAAACAACACAGATTTCTAAAGGGTGATGTCCCACTGACTATCTGTGCTTCTTTCTTTGAAGAAAGCATTCACTCAGACACTACTGAGGTGATGTTGTAGGGACTTACTTCAGCTTTTCCTTCCAAGACGCAGTATGAATAAGGCAGAACACTTAATGTTACCTTCTGCCAGGACCAGCTCCCCTATCAGAGAAGCTGCTCTCTGTCATGCCCTTGGCATTATGCCATAAATGACCACTCTGGTGGGCTGTGACTTAATCTTCTCTCTATTTAAGATTATAAACTGAACTTCTCCCCTTCAGTCCACACCCAATGCTTTCATAAGTATGTCTAGGAGTGGCAGAGGTGCCCTATATAGTCCAGGGGAGACCAATGTGTACCCCACAGGAACACCATCAAGAGGTTTAAAGTGAATGATGTGAACTTGAGGCACTCTAGATCTCTTTATTCTACGAGTCAGAGACCAATCTGTAAACAAGGATTCCTTACTGTAGGTTCAACTTGTGATTTTCTATTTCAGCACATAACTTTCAGTACACACCAAGCTGTGCAGCTTTGATGCTGTTGCACTAGAACCTGATAGCACCAAACTATATCCTTACTACAAAAAGACATACCCCCACCAGGACAAGATTTTTTTAAACTAAATCTGCAACTGTTTTTCTTACCTATGTTATTGCCTACCATAAATCTGTTGTTGGCTCTCTGTATTAACAATTGCTTTGTGTTCCATTATTTATTTCCTCTTCCAGTTTAGTGTAACTGACATGTTTTATAAACATGTGGCATTTTTTCACAAGAAATAACTACTGAAACCATTCACTCAGCATAAACAGGCGTACCAGCAACTGGAGCTGCCCTCAATAGATCCTGCTCCCTATAATCAGTGCACTGTCATTGATCATACAGTAGTTTTGGGTTACTGCCTTTCAGTTTTTCATCCATCAGTGGGTATTTAAGTCAATTGGAATTATATTTTCAAGTGATACTTCAGATGATCTCATAGCAAATGGAAAATTTTTAAATCTAGATAATTTTCCTTCCTCACCACAAGAATGTGATCCAGTGAAAGAATATAATGAAATAGAGGCCATTGCTTTTCCTCTGGGTGGCTCCCCTACCTTGTTGGTGACTGAGCAAATGAATTAATTTCACACTTATGAATTCACCATACTAAGGACTGACCTTACATTTCTGGAAAGAACATTATACATAATACAGTATTTGGTAACTTTTGACTTCTCCGCTTTCAGTTACTTCTTACATTATCCAAGCACAAGACTGCCACATTAATTTTACTGAAATGTTTAACTTTGTTTAAACCATGCAGGAGTCCACAAAATTTTAACACTAAATTCACCAATTCAACCCAAATTTATTCCCGTGATCTGGTCTTATAATTATAGGTGTGTTACACCTATACTTGTAAACCTTGTTCCATGCAAAGAGTTTATACCTGCCCTAAACCAGAGATCAAGCATGGAAAACCCCAAACCAGAAATTTAAGTCTGGTAAAACTATAAGCTACAGGAAGCAGACTATAATGATGGAAAGCATTAGCCAACCTTATTTCCCTGTTAGCTTGCCTAACATTATTCTGTATGAAACAATTTGCCTATTCCTCTTCAAGACATATGCTTTAGGGAAGAAGGAACAATTACTTTATAAAATATGCAATAACACCAGACATTTTTTTCTGAGAGGATGTGATTACACTGCTTTAGAAGCATTGCAACACAGACACAATTACCTAACATCAAATTTGGTCTGAACATCAGTAGTTGTTACTTCTGAAAGAACCTTATGAAAGGTGAAATAGAATGTCAAAACTCCAAATTATCAAACCTGAGATTTGTAACTTGTAACTTGTCCAAGAGAAAAAAACTGATGCAATGTTCTCTTAATGCAATCATTTACCCCCCCTTAGCCTTCACCAACCAGTTGTATGAATCGTCTCAAGCTCCTGATAGATCTAGCAACCAAGGACTGACCAGCCTTCCCCTTTATCGTGGTGAAAGAAGACAACAAGACACTATGGTTGTAAGATATTTTTCTGTTAACACTGACCAGAATATTCAAAGAGCAGTCATCTGACCATTAACTGAGGAATAGAACAATACACCTGCCTCGTGCTAGGCAGGCACAAAAATACCTCACAAAAGGAAGTGACCTGTAATACCACGTTCTACTATCAGTATTTAAGAAAAAAAAAAAAAGTGTCATAGCAAACACGTAGCAATGCCCATCTGACCTTTTAAGTTGCCCGGCTCCTCCCTCATTTTGGATTCCTGTAAGCCATAATTCTGGATAATAACGAAAGCATTTGCTCTTATTTTGTAACCCCTCTTGCCCTGCCCTGGCACAGTGCCACCTGAGCATATTTCTTCAAAACTGTTCCCATTGTCCTGGTCTGTTCTTTTTCTGAAAGTGCTCCTTGAGTAGAATATTTTGGCTTGGACACAGGTATGTATCTGCTCTTCCCCTATTTATAACCCAGGTGTTAGCAGCTGTGTTCTTGGAGTCATCAGCCACAGCTACCTTAAATAATCTGCAGGCCTAAAAAAATATTGCCTCAGTGAATTTGCTGAAAAGAGGAGACTGATGGGAGGGTGGGCAGTCAGCACAAGTGCTGTATTTCAGACTTGCTCTGTTTTACCTACTAATTCTTCTTTCTTGTAAACTGTGTCCAGGGAGGAATAAAATGCAAATCTTTTTTTCTATAGACTGCAAATAACATTGCAACAGGAAAGACAACTTCATTAAAATAATGACTATAATTGGAATGATCTCTGAAAGTTTATTCATTTATACGATACAAAATAATAATTTCATTTAGCTTGTAAAAGATCCACCTAACTGAAAAAAAGAATAAAAGATATGATAACTTGCTTCAGGTGCACTAAATCTACACCGTCCTCTTATACAAGCAAGTTCTATGTATATTAGAATTTTAATTAAAACCCAGTATGTTTTTAATATGAGTTGGTGATATACAAGTATTTACAACACTTAAAAAACAGATAGATTATAACTTGCTGTTAAATGATCACTTGGTGACCAACCTCCAGGTATATCAGTTCTCTTAAAATGCTGGATGTTAGATAGAAGGTCTATAAGGGAAATGCTTAAATACTAGTATAAAAATGTCTGTAGTAAAATCAGAAGCTCTGAATTTCATGGTCCTTTAATGCTGCCTCTGAAGTAATGGAAAAGCCATTTTCTAGCACTTGCTTCAAGGACTCCACTAATAACATTTTTCACAAAGGACCTATCTTTTTTTAAAGAATATATTGTGAAGTTATTCTAAAGTATTTAGTATTTAAAATCATGCAACTAAATTTGGTCAGAACTTCTTAGCCTTTTAATTCTCCTTAATGAAAGATTTTTTTTAAACTATTTTTAATCATAATTTTTATTGCAACTTGACATGCAGTTCAATAACAAGAAGAGAATTACCAAGTTATTACTTTAATACCACCTATGACTCTTCTGTGCTACTTACTCTGCCAGTCTATCACCATGATCTAGCTTAAAAATCCACTTCTGGCCAAAGCTGAAGACTTACTTGGTAGCTTCAAACAAATCACTGCCATCTAACCTTCACTGCAAAAAAACATTGCGCCATTTGATGCTTGGATATTGCAAAGAAGTAAAGGGGGGTTGCACAGTGACAAAATATGCTGACAGAGCTGTGCGTGAAAACATATACAAATACTCAGAGCTTGCCTGGAATATAGACAGAAGGAAAGCAAGTATTAAACCCAAGTGCAGCAGCTCTTGCCAGCAGCAACATGCGTGTCCTGAGAGCTCTGCACAGAGGATACAGCCCCATCTTATCACTGAAAGAGTCATGTGGCAGCTACATAAGACCCTGTTCACTTTCAGCAGCCAATTAACTAACCTAAATTTTATTTTGGAGACAGCAATGAAGATTATGCTGAATGAATTTAAAAGAAAAAATGGAGACTAGAAATATAATTAAAAGGATTCTTCAGCAAAGGCTGACTCTCATTTTTCAAGAGACAGCAATGTCTTTTAACTTCTTGAACTGAATACAAAAATTTATTTCAAACCCAACCCACGAGGCCTGAATCTCATCAAGATTTAAAGTCTTTGGGCCTGAGGACTGTGCTTTCTCAAAAACGCAAAATTATTCACAAGCTACCCTAACCGCTTTCAGAGACAAGAGACCCAGACTGTGTTATGTCTTCCAGGAATTTTAATTGAAGTTTAAGGGCCTTTGGATCTTCCTCATTCAATCTAGCCAATGCATAGTAAAGGCACCTTCAAATGTACTCTTCCAAATCAAAGCCTTGTATCATTGGACCTAAAGGATAAAACTGCAGAAGCCTACAAATGCCTGCCTTCTGCCAAAGGAATTCTCTCCACTGGAGCTTCCTTTCCTCCAACCCACAGAAGAGTGTTCCCATGACAAAAGAAAGAGGTGCAGCCTTCCTTAATCTCTGGGCTACCAGTACATCCACTCCTCCCTCAATATTTTTAGCTCCTTTAGTCTGAGAGGGTTAAAGAGAAGAATTATCCTGATGTCTCTTGACATAGCAAAAGGCAAGTTTTGTTTAAACTTCTCTGCTTGTTTATCTGGCAGGTTGAACTCCAAATAATTGCCATATAAATTGGCTAAAAAGAACCCAAAACATTAAAATCTATCTCGAGAAGAAAATAAACATTGATAAAGCATTACAGGATTAATTTGTGATTATTTCTTAATTCTGAATAACTGCTTCAGATGCATTTAGCTTTATTTTTTTCTTCAAATAATTCAGTAGCAAAAGACTAAATTATATGAGCAAGTGTTCTGATTTCCAGCATGCACACTTCTCCTAGTTTCCCCTAAAGTTCAGAGGTACTCAAGCATGGTATCATTTCTGCAGATGTAGTTGGTCATATTCATAGTATTTTAAAAAAATTACCTCTGCATTTAAATGAATTGAAAACGTAATAATAGATCTAGACATTACAAATATATATCTACAAATATATTTTGTTAGCCACATTTTCAATAAAGAGGTGAACCAGAGGTCATGTTGTCACTACTAGAATTATATGGAGAATATGAGAAAAGAACCTCCCAAAACTTTTTATAGAATATAAATACACATGAACTGATTTTTAAAAGTCATAGAATTTACTAGTTTTTCTCACAAACAGAAAAGTATTGCCATTTTATTTCTTCATGACAAAACACACTGATGTAATACAGATCATACTGATGTAAATTGTTATTTACCTGCACAGCCATAGGCAATATTAGCTTCAAGTATACATGAGTTTTTAGCTTTGAGGGTAATATACATATTCCGTACAGGATACCAGTCTGAATTATGTAGGCACAGCATGGATACCTTTAGACTTAGGGCCTTTGAGGGCTGTGTCTAGAACACAGATTTATCTCCACATGCAATTAACTAAATTCAGGTGGCATTCCTGCAAAATTCCTTACTCTCCTGATTAATCAGAGACTAAAAGCCCTGAGCCAATGTTTCCAACATTATCAAAGAAAAGTAACATGTTTCTAAAGATTTTATGCTTGTAGGCAAATGAAATATTAACTATGGATACAAAACAGATTTACATATAGATGTCAGACAGGTACAGCAAGCCAATACACCCAGACCTTCAACATTAACTATACATTGCAAAAGATAAAACTGAGGAGAAGCATTTCTCTGCTTGCAGCCCCAGCACTGTTAGAAAATCCCTCCTGTCTGGCTACATTTCCTAAATATTTAAACTGCTCTGGCAGATCCACTATTTTCTCACTAATTCAGAAATGGGCAGCACTTGGTGCCAACATGACAGAGGCAGGGAAAGGTCCCTGGAGATGGATAGTCACTCGTATTTGTTGTGCTCCTAAGATAAACTGATCTTGTAATAATCAAAATGTTTCTTTATCAAAATCCTACCAAAGAGTGCCTGAACTTAAAGGGAAAGGTCTTTTGATATGTGATACAAGAAAAAAACCCAAACAACTCACACAGAAAACCTTTTATTTTATTAAGGTTGACATTACTAACATTTTCTATTTAAAATATTACCCTGAGGCAAGAGGAAATTTCCCTGCCATCAAAGCAGTCACATTAATGGTGATGTATTGCCTGACAATAATGATGGTTTTGAATTGGGCAAAGCAAGGGCTAAACAAACCTAGAATTTCCCGCAAACAGTGGGTGTTCACATGGTTCCGTAGGCAGGCAGGGCTGGTAGTAATTACAAGTAGAATCTGTGATGTTCTGTGCTGACTTTGAGGAAATTCTAAAAGCAAGTGCTATATTAAAGAATCCACGAATATTGACTGTACAAATGTTTTGACATACTGTGCTTACACTACAATTAGTTCCTTTAGGCCTGAACAGACAGCCTGGAGCTCCAGTCACAGAAAGCCACAGCCTTGTCAAAGCTTGCCCTTGACCTAAGTGGCAGTCCCAGACTGAAACACACAAACGTGTGACATGAGAGAAGAGACCAACAAACAGGAGAGCACACTCTGCACCGCCCCCCACACCCACTGCCAAAGCACGCTTTTCCAGGCAGAGGTTTGCCTGGAGATCACACAAATAATTTCTTCCTAAGGAAGCGAGACTTGAGACCTTTCCAAACCACTGAAATAAGAGTGCAACATCTACCCACACTGAAGGTGCTATTAATATCTCCAAATATGACACTTATTGCTAGAGCATGGGAAATGACTCATTTGACTAATAGTGCTCCACCGCGGATCAGCTAACCAACAGTATTAGCAGTACTTAAAAAGATGATTAAAATAGCCTGAATGCTTTAGCATTTTTACAGCACACAGCTAGCAAAGAAAGAAGAATCATTCCAATGCAACATAACCTAATCCAAGGAGAGAAAATACCTGGGAGTAGCAATACAGATTAGAATTTATTTTTAATGAGTACCATTGATTTTCAGACAGCTCTGTGAGATGGTTTCTCTACACTCGCTTCTCTCCAGCACTATCATACTACATTTAGAGCTGCCTTAGGATGTGAGGGAGGACTGAAAATTTCCAAATTGTCAAGTTAACAAATGACAGGGCTCATAAGGAAAAATATATAATATCATAGGGAAAGCAATAATTATCAGGCTTCTTAATAAAATATATTCCACACGAAGTTCACATTACAGTAATTTTTTTTTTTGAGAAAAAATTTCTGAGCAGAAAATCAGCATCATACAATACAAATTAATCCATGGAAAATACCAACAGATTTGACAGCATTTTCAAATACTTGCTGGAAGCTGCTTATTGATTGAAGATGCATAATTAATATAAACAAGTATTGCAACTGCAATTCATCATTAATAATACAGACAGAATGAATCAATCCATCTAGAAATTTAAGCTTCATGCAATTGATTATCATTTAAGAACACTAGAAATGAAACATCCTTTTAATACAAACACAGCATTTGAAATAGTCTTTAGATGTATCATGCATTCTATCTAATTCTGTGCTTTGTATAGAAAAGAAGAATCTATTTTAATGTAAATTTCTATTTTTTTCAAATCTGGTAAACAAGTTTATCCTAACTTATGATTTCTTACACTACTCAAGAGTGATCAGAGTGTCTTGAAAAAAACCATGATATTAAAAAAAAGAGATATGCCCAGAGTTAATGTAACTTTTCCTTTTCTTACTGTTTTTTGTTATATTTCATTTCAGAGAAGAAGCTTCAAACCTTTCAGTGTGCACTACCAAAATTTGATTTCTTTTTAAAATGGAAGACAATATGCTCAAGTACAGGCTATTCTGGTTGTAAGACTAAGCAACTGTCTTCTGTACTGAGTCTCAAGAAGAAAAAAACTCCAGCCAACTAAATCCAAAATATCACAACCCACCCCCCCCAAAACCAAAAAGTTACAAAACACCTTCCAACCCAAACCTAAGACCCACCCACCCCACCAGTCCTTCAGTATCTCCTGTTTGACTTAAAGAAAAATAACTTTCCATTACTGTTGAGTGTTCTGTTAACTCAGTCATCATTTGTGGGTAGTCCGACGGTTTTCATTCCTGACAATGACATAAGGCAGATAATAAAGAGATGTGTCACACTGACTGCTAGCCGCATAATATATCTTTAAAATTGACCAGATACTGTTTTACTTAACTCTCTATGTGAAATGTGGTTGGATATCATGTACCTCCCCTTGGGGATCTGTAAAGATTACTTACAGCCACAAAATCGTTGTAACATTTGTTTCATGCTTGGATGTCCCTATGAAAGCTGGAGAGATACTGCAGAAAAAAAGTCATGTCTTAGGGATGTTGCCATGGTGAATTTAATTCCCCATTTACATATTCACTGAGTGAGAAGACAGAATACTGGACAAAATCAGAATGTTAACTCTCATATATGGTTAAATGCTTGCATTTTACATTGCTGAGGTTCTTAGCTGAAGAGTCTGGTCCTTATTTGTAGAAGGTATACAGATCCGAACTTCTTAGCTGGGTCTAAGCAGGAGCTGTATTTTGAACCAAACAGTACCCAGAGAAACATGATCCCAGACATCTCAGCGCAGGCAAATAAATTCCTATTTTGACATTAATCTATTTGCCTCAGTTCTAGACTTCCTACTACTCAAATGTTTTTTATCCTCTTTGTGATAAAACTCCAGAAAAACTAATCTATAAATGAGGATAAACGATACCAATTTTTATTATCATATGTGTAATAGCAAAACACATTTGCTAGACTTAGACTACTTAGACTACTCACAAGGATATAAATTATTCTATTCGAACTGAATAAGGTGCAATAAAGCAGATATAGGGACTGTGCACAAAGAATGAACAGGAGAGGGGAAGAAAAGATTAGACAGAGACCAGGAAGAAAACCTTCACAACATCTCCAAGTTCCTAAGAGCTAAATATGCTGACCTTAATAAAGCTATTTTAACACTGCTTTTTTTGCATGATATTATATAATTTTGGTTTGCTTATGACTTATACAATGTCTATATGCATGTGTACATTCCCCAACAAACACACCCTCACATTATTCTTTCATAATGTATATTTTATCCTTTCTGTTTCACTTGCACCTGAAGTATTTTGGTTTGTGAATCTGCCAGGTGCAAGACAAACAGCAGATTACAACGCGCTGCACAGTCACAGCATTTAAAGCAAGCACATATGTGTTTATACTACACCGCTTTAGGAGTATGTCGTGCAGAAGCAGTGCAAATTGGTACAGTACCACTGTTCTCGGAGGAAGCCTTTATTGTCACCATTTCCTCCTCCTTCAGCTCACCTTGAGCTGATGCTGCCATTGCTGCATTCAATTCCACAAAGCCATACAGACAGGTGCACTTATCACAACACCAGTTTCACTATAGCTGTTGCCTGGCCTATTTGTGAATTTTTGGAGGACAGATGCTCACTGATATGTATAACATGAAATTCGATAAAACTGATTTTGAAAGGGGCCTCTAGCTGTAACTGTAATACAAAATATAAATCATTTTTCCGCCATTCTTGATGAAGATAGGTCAGAGCCGTTGATAAATCCTTTGGGGCTTTGCATATAAAGTAATATGAATATCAAATCAATTCAATTCCCCTCCTTTACTACTATTGCTAAAAAAAAGGCACTTCTTTATGTCTTTCCCTTTACAACAACATCAAAGAACTAAGGAAAACAAATTTTGCATTAGGAAGGCTGTGTCGAAAAACATTTCACTTCAAACAAGGCACCACACAGAGCTGACAAGATGAGAGATTTAAATACTAATTAGCATCAATTTCTTTATTGAATTATAATTTCAAGAAAATGTTGTGTGACCCTCTGATTTAAATACTGTTTTCCCTTCAAACACGTTTGTCATTGCCAAAATAGGTTCTCAGATTTATAGGCATGGATCGTACATTTTGAAAGTTTGATTCTTCAGAAGAGCCCGTTTCCACACTTATAACCAAGGCTGCAAGGACTGTATTAATCACAATATGCATATTAAAGACCAGAACTCTCACAGAGTATACAAGACACTATATCTATATCACACTTCTACCTGAGAAACAACTTCTTCATACTGAATGGGCAACAGAAAATATGTAGTCATTACCCTCTTTTAACTACAGTCCCACCTGACTGGCAGACAAACACATTCTGGACTCCAAACTTCTCCAAGAAGGCTTTACAATAATAACAAAACCGCACCTAAGTGGCTTCTCTTTCATACAGACACCCCAACCACCCATTTGCCTGAATGATCACACAGGTGCAGAGATTTGTAAAAGCATTACAGGTTAATTCACACCTACCTCATGTAAATCCTCTCCTTTAATATTCATGTGTGAAACACATGAAACACAGATTTCATAGATGAATGATCTTAAGAAGTGGGAACTATGAATGCTTCTTTCTGTACAGCTTTCCCACATGTAACAAGAAAGATTTACACAGGGTAGATGAAAACAGACCTAAAATAACTTCATGATAGGGGGCCTCTGACTGAGTGAATGCTGAAGTCTCAATTAATAAGGATTATAAGGTGTGTTGTGACTGAGATGCCAGAACATCAGAAAGGCACCCAGGGGACTAGCTCACCTCTATCCTAATGAGGTTTCCTTGACAAAGAAGAAATATGGTGATAGAGGCAGTCTATATATAATTTATGAATTTTTGGCACCATTATGACGTCGACATGTATTTGCTTTAAGGAGGAGTGTGCGTCCGTGGGAAAGGGGATTGTATCACGTCTCTGTGGAAAGCAGGCTCAGGTGAAGCGATTATCTCCTAACATTGCTGTGCTGACCCCAGGGCAGGAGGCTGAGCAAGCTGCCTCCGTGGGCACAGTTCGCCTGAGGCTTTGTGCAGAGGAGCGCTGACGCGGTCGATGAAGTCACCATAACACTAAGTAAACCCAGCCCCTAAAGAGCATTGGCACAACACAAAGTGAAGAGCCTGCTTTCCTGGCAGGTGGAGTCCTGTCTAAGCACAGGGTCAGACAAAGGGGGAAAGCAAGTGGGTTTAAAACAGAGGCGTTCTGAAGGACCTCGAGGCTACTGAGAAAACACGCTAAAGGGAGCCCTACTTTTGCAATCCTTGTTAAAATTACGAAAAAAGTTACATTCTAATCCTATGCAACGTAAACATATCTATAAGCTATACCCTATCATGCAATCCTAAACAGATAAATTGTAGATACAGAGCATTCATGGGGGCAGAGCACAATAGCATGTAAATGATTTCCAGGTTAGTCAGAAAGCACAGTTCTCATGAAGGGAAGGCAAGACCATGTACTGAGCAAACATACAACTACAAACCAAACAAATACAAAAAAGAGGGAAGGAAGGGATTCTGTCCCTTCATATGCCAAGAGAAAATTCAGAGCACAACACTGAAGGTGAAGACCCCAACCAATAAGCTAATGGTGTGGAGTTACTACAGGATTGAGAGAACTTCTAAAATTTGAAGGCATAACACAGTGCCTCTGCCTGGAAACACTGACAACTGGAATAAAAAATTAAAGACACAGTCATAACTGGTTTACAAAACAAACAACCTGTTTCCTGCAAGAACACTGGGCCAAATTTATATCTCAATGGCTTCAAGATAAAAAAAACTAACAAACACAGTATAAACCACAAACCAGAATATAAGATCCTTGTTGATCTCCCTGTGTGCTAAAGTGAATATTTAAAGTTTATAGAAAGAAGTAAATGAGGGATTTGCTAGATAAATATCCAGTGCAGAAAATTAACTTTCAACATAAAACACCTCATATACTTCATATATACTAAGCAGCAAATTCTGAGCTAAATTATACCAGCACACCCTAGTTTGTTATTTCAGAGGCACGAGAATATCTCTCTGTATGAATATTCAGAGTAAGATGCATTGAGAGATATGGGGATTGCTGTCCCATCCCTAATCCTCTTGCCTTACCAGTTGGTATTTTGTGTTTGATGCTCACTGTCTTTTAATCACAGAATGCCTGTTTTCTACCCTGTGTAGGTGTGCATGGCTTTTTAAACTAGTGATCTGCAAAAACAATTAGAACACTGTTTACCAGATCACACAAAATGCTCAAATGATACAGCAAAGCACAGGCCTCAGAGATAAAAGGATTATTTCAAATTAAACAATCGTGATTCTTTCTCTGCAATTTATACCACTACCTTGTGTGTTAGAATATTGAAAGGCTAGCTCAGTACTTTGGTTATATATTAGAACATCTCAAGTGATGCCTCTGTGACTTGTTTCAAAATATGCAAGTTCTCTTTTCCTGAATGATACCATGGTTTTGTCCTCTCTTTCAGTAGGAGACAACAACNTTAAGAAAAGAAAAAAAAAAAAAAAAAAAAAAAAAAAAAAACAAACAAAAAAAAAAACAAAAAAAACCAAACAAATAAAAATACTTTGAATAATTGAATAATTTCAAATGCAAAAGAACAGATAAAGAACAAGTCAGTTGGCATTGTGCCACAGTTGTTGCAGAGGACCTGTCCTTCTGAAATTATCATGGATATTCAGACTTGCAAGGAGACCTATTAAAAAACCCTCCATATCTGGATGTGCTGGTTTAGGCTGGGGGAGAGTTAATTTTCTTCACAGCAGCTTGTATGGGGCCATGCTTTGTATTTGTGCTGGGAAAAGTGTTGAAAATTCAGGTATGTTTTCATGATTGTTGAGCCGTGCTTACACAGAGTCAAGGCCTTTTCTGCTTGTCAGCCAACCCCACCAGCAAGTAGGCTGGGGAGGGCACACAGTCTTTTTTCAGGGCTGAAGGGGAGGGCTGAAGAGGGAGGAAGGGGGAACATCTGCAGTTATGGCATTTGTCTTCCCAAGGAGAACTTCCTTCACTTCCTTCCTTCATTGTTATTCATGATTGAACACCTGCTTACTGATGGGAATTAGTGAATGAATTCCTCATTCTGCTTTGCTTGTGTGTGTTATTTGCTTTACCTGTTAAACTGTCTTCACCTCAACCCACAAGTTCTCATTTTTACTCTTCTGATTCTCTCCCCCCAACCCACTTGGGGAAGAGTGAGTGAGTGTCTTTCTGGAGTTAATTTGCCAGCTGGGATTGAACTACAACTCAGGAGTGCGAATGGCCTCGATGCATTTAAACTATTTTTCAACTGACAATTGAAGTGTATGCTGAAAAGTCAAAGCTGTTGTAGTAAAATCAACTTGACTTTCGAAACACATTCAACGCCCCACCCCGCTCCTGTTTCTGAGGGAAGGAAGAAAAAAGAATCCCAAACATCTCTGCGTGTGTCTTACGGAGGATGATTTTAGTGTTAGAGATTGCTGAGACAGATAAATGCAGCCATTTATCCCATATGAAGTTAAACCCAGACTATTTATGTTCAGCTTTCACTAAACCTCTAACAAATTTGATGCCTAAACTTGCCTGATTTATGCCAGAAATTGTTGTGGACCCCTATTCCATGTCCCTGCCTGCCTTCTCCACATGGCTTCCCCTTCCCCCATCTCTAGTCCAAACCACTCCCTCAGGTTCTCCCTATTGGCTCTGTTATCCTAACTCCGCCCTTGTACCGCCCCCCTGTTCCCCAAGATAGGGACTGTGAATCCCAGGCGTGCTCTCTCCGCCTTGGGGTTCAGCAGCCACCAGCTTCTCTCTCTCTCTGGGCTGTAGCCATGTGCCAGCCCTCTGCCTATGGGGGCTGGCACGTGTGCTGGTCCTAGGCCTTGGAGAGTTAGCATGGAATAAAGACCTGCTGCAGTCTCCATGCATGGAGAGCCTTCTCGCCTCCTTTACCACCACCACGTTGTTGTGAGCCGACAATTAACTGAGATAGCTCGGGCTGCCGAAAGGCTACGGGAAAGTGGTTCTCCCACTGTCCCTAGGAATGCCCTGAGGCGCTCTCAGGAATGTTGTGGCCTGCCATGCCACCGCAAGAAACCAGGCACAGCAACAAGAAATCCCAATAACAGTACTATCGTTTAGTGAGCAAGAACTCAGAAACCTAGAAAACGCTCCTATCGTGTCTCCATGGAATGGTATCACAGTTTGAGGAAATTAATGTGGAAAGTTTAGTACCACATTTGCTTTTACTTTCCAGAGCTAGTTTATACCCCTCAGACAGTATAAAGCCCAAAGTTCTAGCACTAAATGAATACCAAAACATCCATGGAAGGTGACTTTTCCCACTACTACTAAGTGGTGTAGTTGACTCTCATACTGGTTTCCCTGTGTCATGGAAACGGATGGTGAGAGACTGCACACCATCATGGATGCAGAAGACGGGTCAGGCTGTCAACAGGGCAAGATGCAGTCACGGTGCTAATTCTCAGCATCCAGGATTGTACATGAATAACAAGGCTCAGCTTGCACATATAATTGCCTGACTCTTTTTTCTCTTCCCACAGGCAAAAAAATCAGGTGGAAATTTCTTAAAATTACTGCAGTTTTTCTGATTCTTAAGACTGCCTTTTTGGTACTACAAAGCCTATAGTGCCTGCTTGCAGTTATTTTTCAAGTTTGATGGGTGTACTTTTCTGGTATTTGGTTGAGTTTCCATTTTGGTTTGTTTGTTTTTTTTTCAATTTAAAAAAATACAGTCAGTCATACAAAACTCACTTGACTTAACCCAAAGCATAGTAAGTATGAGGAATGTATCAAGATCTGCTTTCAGAACTGGCAATATAAATAACTGAACACCTCATGTGGTATTTTGCTTTCATATGTTAATTTCAGATTCACAGTTGATACCATATGTTTGAAACTTAAATAAGACATAAAAAGGTTAAAAAATACAGACTCCACTGAATAAAAGCCAACATATCTTTCTGGCTAAGCTACATGAGATAATAAAAAAATTGACATCAAAGAAACCACCTCATTCAGGCCTTTCATAATACTTGTCATTAAAAGATGGTTTGTTGAAACTTCAGACAGGCTAAATGTATGCCACATTTTGAGTGAAAGAATTACCTTTCCAGGGTTGCAATTACCACTGTACTTAGTTGTCATGGCAACCTGGTAACATATAGATGTTGTCAAATGAAGACATCAAGGGACAGACAGTGATCTTCAAATCACTGCACGCCAAGCATCATTTTTCATGGGTTTATCTGTGCTCAGTTAGGAAAAAAGATTAAAAATAGAAAATTAACATTTAAAAAAATGTTTAAATTGCATTCAAATTGCAATACCAATATCCCATTTTGCAGAGCTATTTTAGTATCCTTAGATTAGCGTCTGCTTTCTCTTCCTTTTTTTTTTTTTCCCCAGTTAACATGTTCCCAAAATATAAGTATGACATGGGGAGTTGAAAGGAAAAGAGGCAAAGAGGTCAGGATCAGCAACGAAGGTTACCATGCTTTGGTGACTGCTGAGTCCTGCTATTATCCTCCACCTTCTCTTCCTGTTTTAATTGTCCTGCTATCTTGCCATGGGTATTTTCAGTCAGATGTTCTTTTTGACCTGTACTTCAATTACTTTTGAGCCAGCAAAAGAAGAAGTGGATCTATACTAAATGTGACTGTTGAGCATGCCCCAAAGATGTGAGGGTCTGCAAATACTCCAGCTGTGATCTATTTGTACAGGTTGAGACGGAATCCAGAAAGCATCCACTACAAAAATGGCTTTCAGTTCTCTTCAACAGACAGCTCATACTGTGGTGCTGTCATCTATATTGCTATTTTTACTTCTACTGACCACAGTGGCTTTGCTTTGTTTTATATTAAGGTTTACAACAAAGGTTTTCTGAATTGGCATTCAGATTCTTTACATGGGCTGCTCACACCATGCTGCTGTGCTCATTAACGCCAGACCATGTAGTATCAGTTTGAAATGGATCAAGCATGAAGAGGCTTGTGCATCCTTCCATCTAACCCAAGTCCATGCAGGTGTTTGTGCTGTAATAAGACAGAGGCATCGTTCCAATTTAAAGTTTGCCTGAATACCAAATAGCATAAGCAAGCAGAAAGGACCCAATCCAACTGGAATCTTTTCAGACAAAGTTATTCTTTCAGAGCTCTTAAACAAATTGGAACAGGAGTAGATTGTTCACTGCGTACATGGTTGAGATATTTTTGATTTAGCACTAAACTGTCTCAAACCCCAAATTCATCACCTTATCAATCCCCACTTTACTACAAGTAAGTCTTGTACCCACAGTACAAAACTAGACACTGAAAACGCAAAGTGGAAGTGAAAATTTGTTTAACTCATTAGTTAAGCATAGTTTGAAGTTACTACACTTGATGCATACAGATTTGTCAAGACAAATGTCAACATGAATGAGTTTGCTTTGGTTAGTTTGCTATATTCATTTTAAATGAACTCAAAAAGATTTTACTCTGTGTTGTGGCCTAGGAATGGTATTAGTGTTCCAACCAAAATGAAAGACCACAAGCCTCTCCGCTCCACTTCCCACTCCTTCTGGTCAGAGGGAGACAAAAGGCAGAGATCCCGAGTTGATATAAGAACAATTTTTGGAAATAGCAATGAAATAAGAAAAGGAACAGTAACAGCAAAAATACTAGGAACAAAAGTACACCAAAAAGAGGGTAATTTACATACAAAAAATGATCACTGACCAACTGACCCAGTCTTGTGCAGCCCCTGAGACAAAGAACAAAATGGCCCCCAGATCCTCTGTTTTTCCCCCAAGCCCGAGACAATGAAAACCAATGGTGGACGAACATTCCAATCGGGACCAGCATTAATTACCCACCATTCCATTTGCCACTTGGTCTCCCAGAAAAGGAACACCCCTGTCATTCTGGGAAGTGAGAGTCCCTGTCCCCAACCCTGGCCATAACATAAGATGGTATCGAATAGCAAAATATCTTGGCCATGCCCACACTGCTCCAGGCTCCTTTCCCTCATGGCCACTGTGAAAAATCAGCCCTGTCCTTGGCTGAAAGTCTTATTTCTAAGCACTTTCAGTAACATGAACGACTTGACAGAAAACATTCTCTCCTCTGCACAGGAAGAAACAGTGCCCACATCAAAGAGTTAAAAATGAAAAGGATAAAAAATTAAGTTAAATGCATACAAGTACTGACCAGAAAACAATCTATTTTAATGGGAAATAGTTTTGGTTAGTATAAGCTTAGATTTTTCAGAGTATTTAGAAATTTCTCCCTAAAATTTTATGTTGAATTACAGAATGAGATGACTGGTGTTTTGCTTTCAGATTTTCACTGTTAGAGTGCTGAAGAAGGATCATCAAAAAAGGTAAGCAGTGGTCTACCATATATATTTTCAAAATTATTACTCCATATTTTTCTTGTCTTCATTCCCTTAACAAATGCTTCAGAAAAAGACACTAGTCTTACTGTTACATTTTATCACCTCTCAAGCTTGTAGAAATGACAACATTGATAAACTGAAATAGTGAACTTTGTCTTTCTTTGCACAAGAGAAGAAAAAAAAGATCTTCTTAGTTCAACTTCACACAAGAGAAGGAAAATAAAAAGTAATCTAAGGCAGCCTCGAAGCCCAGGTATCTCACTGTGTGGTAAGCACCATCAGAAAGTGCCCATTCCTTAGCAAACACCTCAAAAGAGAAAACAGAAAGCATATTGGAAGTATATACGCACACGCGTATAATGAAAGAAGTCGAGGTCTTTTATTAGGACTAGTTCTATACTGGGTCTGCAGTGACATTTGAAAATTCCCTTTAAAATTAAATTCTATTAGGGATTTTCCTGACACTCAGAAAACGAAATACATGATCTTGTCAATAACTAGAAATTCCAATAGGAAAGGCCTGTCTGTCTTTTAATAATGAATGCTGTTTAAGTCAGATGTCTATATTTATTAAAGTATTTTTCTGGAACTCATATCTGTATCAGTTCTTTTGTATTTCCGATTTGAAACAAAATAAAACCAAAAAAATTGAACTAAACATTTGGTTTGACCAACAAATGAAGTATGTCCTTATTTATGATCTTAACCCAAAGAATTTACATCAATCTTGGCCAAGTTGTGAGTTTGCCAGTAAAAGAATCTGTAGAGTTATGGGTATCTGCCAACTCTAGTCAAGCCTGAAAGAGCCACCTCATTTTGTACAAGCCTCCAAATATCCATCAGACTATAGCAGCCCTCCCTTACTACAAACTACAGTGGACTCCAAGTTGTCTCTGTAAGGAGTCAGTTATTAAGACTTTATGTGCTTCCACAGACAATCAAAGGTTATTGACAACCTGTAGGTCTCCCAGGACTGCATTTATCACTTACATCACCGAAGCACTGCAACTTTCCCAGCACGTAAAAATAACATTTCTAAAAATGTAACAAGCTTTCTTAATTTCTTTCCATCAGGAATTTTAAGAGGTGACACCAACATTTTTGAAAGCAAGGAACTTTTGCATACTAGCACATTTTAGCCAGAGACTAAGTTTTAAGGTACAAAACAAACAGGAGAAATGGTAGACCAAATAGAAAACTCTTTCCCAAATTGGATGACACAGAGGAAAACACAGCTGAATAAAAAATTATCCTCCTGTACCAACAGGAAAGAGCAAGTGCAGGTAAAATATTGCTCAACCCTTCTGATTTTTCTGAAATTAATAGGTGCTAAAAAGTTACAGATGCAAAAAGGAAATTACTAAGGTCCAGCCAGAGTACAGGCTAGGAGCTCTAGGAAGGAACCAGAAAGCCTCTACTCCTGCCACTATATCCATTTTTGTAAATAAGAAAAAAACCCATATCAGAACATTCTCAATTATAAAATAAGCAAAGATTTTAGCAATCCTTCTTCTGTGCTCCTTTAGAAATGATCTATTTTTTCATTTTGACTTCAGAAACATTTCAGAATATGTTTTATGAAATCGAACACCAAGTACCTAAAAAACTTGCAAAAGATGTCTAAAACTTGAAAATGCTTCTTTGTAAACCCCTTTTCTGCTAGGAACAAACAAACAAAAAAGTCAGTATCTTTAGCTTTCTTATGGTATTAATTATGAATATAATTAACTAGATCAATCTTAAAATGTAGAGCTCAGCTTTGACAGTCATCAATTCAGAAGAAATTATAAGGTAAGAATATCTACAAATAAGTACACATAGTAAGTGATAGCAGTACTATTCCCACCCTTAAGACACACATACATATGCATGGGAATACTTTAAATAGAGTAGGAAACATTTCCAGAATTAATTAAATCATAGAATTGTTTAGATTGGAAAAGACTTCTAAAAGCAGATCCAGCCATTCACCCAGCACTGCCAAGTCCACCACTAAACGATGTCCGTAAGTGCCACATCTACACATCTTTTAAATATCTCCTACCCTGCATTTTGACCTGCACGATATTTAAAAACACAAAACCTTGTTTTTAAACAAGGAAAGGATTGAAATGAGGGACTCTAGAATTTTCAGATCCTGAAATTGAGCTTTGGAATTTCCAGCTCCTTGAATTGAGCACTTAACTTTATGCTGTGTTCCCCACTTCTTCCCTCTGTAAAAATATTACACTTGCCTATCTCAGAGCTGTATACAAAATAACCTAAATGCTTTCAAAGTATATCGAGGGTGAAATGAAACTGATTATTGTATAAGTAATGGTTTATTTAGTTTTTCTAAACATGATCTTCCCCACTTTGTTCATGCATCAGAAACACCCACAGCTGTCATCTCTTCTCCAACTATTGGGAGAGATCAAATACATTATCATGTCAACACAAGCTATGAATAATTCAAGTCCCTATGTCAAGTTTAAACTTATCTTTCAAGGCAGAGGTAGAGTTGGGATGAGCCAAACTCAAGTGTCTGATGTATCACTTCAGTGATCAGTAGTAGTTCTGGGAGAATCCACAACAGAAATGAGACTTAGGAGGAGGAGGTTCAAATTAGGACCTTGGCACCTGGTAGAAGAGATAACTGGTCTTATAACTCCACCAGCAAACAGCACATATTGGCATGAGTGGGAGAAACTAGCAAGGGTAAAGGACATTTCTTTCCTCAATACACATTTAGAATTTCAACACCTTAATTTTCTATTAACACCTGTCAGTATTTTTCTTCAGCTTTTATTCATTGCCTCATCCAAGCCACATTGTGGCTTTTGGAAGGCACAGGGGTCTCCGGTGTGATTTACAAAGACATCTTGGCATAGGAAGTTACAAATCATCTACATAAGGCACAGAAGTTTTTACAAGAAGCAGAGGTATTTACTAGGCAATCTCTCAATCCATTTGTCAAAGCACCTGCAGGACTCATTTGAAGGCAGGTGAACTAATAAACCTCAGAAAAGCAGCCACCAAGAGAGCATTCTGTTTTACTAAAAGCATTTGTAGCCTTTGCTCACATCCCCCACCAAAACATACACATTTTTAACTTACTGGCTCTTATCTCACTCTCCACTATAATAAATCAGAGGCTGGAAAAGCTAGTGGAGAGCAGAACAATGGGGTTGAAAATCATGACCTTTGTGTGTAGTCACTGAAAACCACAGAGAGCTTAGAGTGCAGAATGGACTTTTGGACACACCTATGCTGGGAGCTTTCAAGCCTGAAATTATCCTCTCTTACAACTCTAGGCTTACACAGTAGTGTTATCAAATTGTAAAATTGAGCTGGGTTAAATAATTATAGTTCACAGCCTTAGTATGTAATTACGGAACCAAAGACACTATACAGATATACTATTATCTTATTTAACAGAGATTTTTTTTTTCTCCTGGGACAGCCAGTGTTTGTACCACCTGTTAGGATGTATTAGTTTCAGAAGTGTACAGAGCAGCTACTGAGACTGCAGTATTTGTAAACAGCCTCAGAGGGCAGCTGTGTCTTTCCACACTAATGCTCCCACCATTACACTCTGCAGACAGAAAGACAGAAATAACACTGGAAAGACACCAAAAAAAAAAAAAAAAAAAAAAAAAAAAAAAAAAAAAAAAAAAAAAAAAAAAAAAATTCCAAGTGTAGTTAAGGACCAGCGTAACAATCAGAGGATTTAAACCACAATTCTCTGTTACCCTGTCTAAGTTTATTCACCAATATCATACTATTGCCCAGGCACAGTTACATCACTCAGCAGTGAAAAACTCCTGACTCTGGAACTTCCTTCTTTGCCACCACAAGTGAAACAATAGCATCAGTGGCTTCTGACTCTGGCTTAACTCACTAATGTATTTCCTAAGATCACAGAATTCCAGAATCTAGTGCTTTGGAAAAGACCTCTGAAATCGAGTCCAACCTATGACCTAACACAACCATGTTAACCAGACAGACCATGGCACTGAGTGCCACGTCCAGCCTTTTCTTAAACACCTCCCAGGATAGTGACTCTATCAACTCCCTGGGCAGCCCATTCCAACGCCTAATCACCGCTTCAGTGAAGAACTTCTTCCTAATATCCAACCAAAACCTCTCTTAGTGCAGTTTAGGACTGTGTCCTCTTGCCCTGTAATTGGCTGCCTTGGAAAAGAGACTGACCCCCACCCAGCTTGTGGGAGTCAGTCAGGGAGTTGTAGAGAGTGATATGGTCACCCCTGAGCCTCCCTTTCCCAGAATAAACAACTCCAGCTCCCTCAGCTTCTCCTCACAGAATGTGCACTCCAGGCCCTTCACCAGTTTAGTTTCCCTCCTCTGAATTGTTCACCTTCAGATTACTCAAGTTAAACCCCCGCCCCCCCAGTTGTCCTGGCAACCACACAACCAGAAACTCACATTCCCTTTGCCAGTTACACCTTTCAGTTTAAATAGGTTATCAATGCCCTTGTCTTTGGAAGAAGTGTTGTCTGACTGCAACAAGCCAATTTATCACCAAAAAGGCTGAATGCCTTCTGATTTTTCATAATAATAAATTCCCTTCAATTGAAAAGACAGTCTTCTTAGGCAAATTAAATGCTCCTGAGGAAGTCTCTTCTCTTCCCTGCTGTTCACCAGGAGGATGCTAAATTTGTTACCTGGACATTCTATAGGAAGCACTGCTAACCTCCACCTTCTAAAAACTTAAAAAAAAAATAAAATGAAAACCTATTAAATTGCAGCCAAACTTACTGCAAGGGAATGAAACAGACAATAAATAAATAAATAAATAAATAAATACAAAAACATTTCAGAATTAGATTACAAAATGAAAATAATCCGAAGCTGTATCTCTTCACACTAAAACAAAACATGCTTGATTTTAAAAGCTGTATTGTTACCATCTTAGTGGTAATGAACTTCCCACCTGCAACCCCCCCTACTCTTTTTTCAAACACTTAACTTCTCATGAACAGTTTGGGGAAGATGTCATGCCATATAATATTGTCATAGTGTACCATTACCTAATGAAGAACTTCATTAGCACATCAATAGAAAAATGTTAGCCTCTTTTAGAAACCCAGTTAAGATGTCTGAAATTGTTGCAAATCAATGGTAGCACCACTAAAGTCAGTGCTAAATTTTGAATTCTGTAAGTTAAATCCAGAGATAGTGGAGGAGAAATATAATGAATAAGGCTTATTATAGACACCTGCAGAAGTAAAAATTGTATATAACCTCTTCAACCACAGACTGCCAGAATATTTCTCTTCATCATTCTGCACCACAAAACCCAATCATACTTATCCCCATTAACTTTCCTAGCCTTTGCATTTTTAACAAGAATTATTTTCTTCTTCCAAGGGGAAATACTATTCCCCCCATCTTAGTAAATTCCCCCTCCCCCCCACCAAGTAGAAGCCAACAGGCCCATTGCTTCAGAACAAGGAAACAATGAGGAACAGAACTATACAAACATGCTACCCCATCCTCTCAAGATGCATCTGTGAATTCACTTTTGACAGACAGAGTTGATTTTATGTCTCTCTGTGCTCTCCTTATGCATAGCAGTATTTGTTAGATGTGAAGACCACAGTACAGCGCTAACCTAATTTAGGCTTCTATAACGCCAGGCTGAGATAACAAACAGTTGTCTCCACATTACCATCTTAGCACCAGTAGATTTAATGCCTTAAGGCCTAAGAGCAGGCTCTAAATCAGCTCTGCTTCCATACTACCTGTACTTAGCAATTGCATTCAATGTTGCTTGTTAAATCACCTGAAGCCATTTTGATTACAAATTATTATACAATGTAATGCCAGACCAGAGCATACTGTTTGTAAAGTGCAACATGTTTGTGAACACCTCGTGAACAGCAGAAAAGCTGGAAAACCACAGAAAAAAAAACCCCTTACTGAAACTGGATGAACCTGTGTACTGAACCTGGATGGACTTGTTTCTATTAGTACAAAACCCAGAGTAACAGAAAATCAGCATGAAAACACAAAATCCTTTGAGAGTTAAAAAAAAAAAGATAAAAAATGTCAAAGGAAAAACAATATAGGTTTAAAGATAGAATATGGCATATGAGCTGGGCCTCCGAGTGCAGCATGTAGGCACACAAGTAAAGGGCAATTGTCAAAACCCTGACATCAAAGTAGGGAAAGGAAACCAGAAATACTATGTTTAGAAATGCCATTGATACAATCTCCATATCATATTTTACATACAGTTTAAGACATGCCACACAAGTTTAAAAAGAAAAAACCAGCTACATGCAGTGACAAAACCCAATATGGGACATGCAGAAAATAATCAAGTTTCCTGTAGCATGCAACTTAAGAAAATTTAATTATTATACAACGAGTCCTAGAGTATCTTATTTCCTCAGACTTATGAATCCAGTTCTGTCACACTTTTTACCAGACTTTCATCATCCTTTCCCACAATTAAAAGCTTTGAAAGAACAATGGATGTTTCCTGCTCTCTAGGAAGCACATAGACTATGTCTGTAGGAGAGCCAGCCATGATTTTGGGGTGATCTGATCATGTGCTTTTGAAACACAGGATAACAGCAATCTTGAAGGAGCAGGCCTGTGCAAAGCAAAATAGAGAGAAAGTAATAATGGTTTGAAATGCGGTCGTTAAGGGTTCAGCTTTGAAGTTTTAGTCTTGCACCTGGCTCAGCTGCAAGCCACTTAAAAAAAGGCAGAGTTGCTTTTGGCCTTTTTATTTCCATTGATAAGGAAAGAGATTGCCATACATCTAATGATCACAGTATTAATTGTAGTGAAATGAGAAGAAGACAGAGTTCAAACAGAAGAGTATAAACAAATAGGGTGGTGATGTGGCTGAACTCGCAACTTGTTTTATCAACAGACTACACTGACTGATAGCTGAAGAACACAGTAGAGGTAAAACAAACGAGCAGGTAGCAGCAAACTCTTACATTCTTGTTTTCCAGCCACCACACTTAACAACAGTTCAGAGAAAAGCTCGGAAGCATAAACTGAAGAAGCCACGCACCACATTCATGCTGAGTACTTGGCACAAGGCTCCTCTCTGGATTCAGGTAAGTATACAAGTGTTTGCAGGGTTTAAGACAGGCCAGAGAACAGGAGGAGCTGAGGATCTGGCATGATGCCTATGGCTTTGAGGGAGGCATACGCAAAGGCCAGGACAAACGGCAGGGTCACTGAAGGGCAGCTCTGCTGGTGCTTTTGGAGTATGTGTGGGAATATCTCCTCTGCCCTTCTGAAAGGAACCCCCCTCCCTTACCTGAGCCAAATGTCACAAATCAGGAGTCTGCTATTTAAAATGCCAATTGGAACAGAAATACATCTGAAATACGTCCTTCATTTTACTATTATTTGTTTTAAATGCAAAAAAAATTTTTTTCCCCATGAGACAACATACTAGAATGTTGAAAGATTATCATATTATTCACTGACGATTAAGTGAGGGAATTTCTAAACTACTCAGCATGTACAACAACTGATACCAACCAAAGGGGACTTGATTCTATTTTTCTGTTTGGTTTGGGTTTTTTTTGTTTGCTAAATTTTACCTGGTACTTGTTAAACTACCAAACTTTTATACACATGCACATACACTTACAGAAATTCCTGAGTGTGGGCCACTGATCCGCTCTATGCGGACTAGCCAGTTATCTGGGCACGGGGGGGGGATTGCCTGTGACACTGTTAAAGTTGAATATTCCAAATGATATCAAAGTGAAATAACCCTTAAGATCAGGTTCTAATTTATGTGATAAACTTGACTATTACTGAAAGATCTTCAGTGCATGTTTTTAAAAGTACAGATTTGACGATGCTTCAAGGTATTCCTGTTCTGGTATCACAGACAGATTTCCCCCACTGATGACATAACAACTGACTGTGCACAGTCACTTCACTGTTACATAGAACAAAATTCTGTTAAACTTAAAACCCCCACGTTTGAAGTTACAGGTGTCAGATGAATTTTAGAAGAAGTCTCAAACATTAGGTGAACTATAATATCTACCCTGTACATGAGCTCATTTGATCTTCCACAAATACTCTGTTCTTTTCCCATGATCAAACAATACACCCACGTGCACTGAAAACATGTTCTTGCTTTCAAACAACAAATTATTTTTGCCCGTTTACAACAATTTTCTGTATTTCCAAATTATGTCACAATTTGATACATTATCAGCACCAGATTATTCTGTTATAGATCTTACATCATTCCTTGTACCTTCGCTTTATTAAAAAATTATGTGATTATTCTAAATATGAAGACAGGTTAATCAGACAGACGGCTTCAAAAGTGGAGGCTTGCACTTTAGGGATAGTAAGTGCATTATTGCTTTAACAAACAAAGTAACACATTAAATGTACTTTAACATACCAATCATACTTTATAAATAAATACACATAAAAATACCATATTTTAAGAGTCCAGCCCAAGAAATTAGAAAATAAATTAAAGCTCTAGGAATAATCTGCCCACAATTTTTTTATTTTTAAGCACGCTAATTGAGAGATAATCAATAAACCAAATTGCAAACAGAGTTTAATGTAGAAAACAATCTGATATTTCCATTCCATTTTTGTTTGGTGTCACAAATTATGCTGTTGCAAGGTCTACACCTCTTAACTTTCCTTGCTCTGAAGGGAGGAAGTGTGAGGACAACCTGGCTTGCTGTTATGTGACCGACTCCTTTCCTATTGAGGATCACAAATAAATGATAGGAAAGCTCATGTTACACAGTTAAACAAACGTCTCCATAAGGCAAAGATATTACCAGACATTTAATACTGGAACTGCCACCATGGCCACACACGAGGCAAAATAATTCCAAAGGCATTCCACTTCAAGAACATACAGAGTGCAACAAAGTGTTGGAGGCATACCAGCACAGCGACGTGTATGACAATCTAGATCCTGCTGCTGTGGCCACTAGCCCAAACTAAGAAATCATCCATGTGGTTGTTAGGATCTACTGCTGCTTCTAGGGACAATTCTGCACTGTGCAACATATCCTCAGGTTCTCCTGGGAATCACTAGAGCATCAAGTACCTGTGCCTTTCTTAAGCACACTTTGGCAGAAAAACTTATATGCAAAAAACCTGATTCTTAGAAGAGAGCACAACAGTAATTGCCAAGACGTATGGAACAGAAACAGGATGTCCCACTTCTTACAGAAATATGCATTCATCACACTTAAATAAAATGTCATCTATGTGGATGATAGATGAATCTTTTTCTAAACAATCATTAGCAACACATTCCAGTGGCTTTCTAGATGTGCAGTACATTTCCATATGAGAAATGTAAAAAAATGCCAGTCAGAGAAGTTTAAGTCAGCTATCACTTCAATTTTCAGGACTACGGTATACCAAAGATAATGTTCTTAGATTTCTGAGTGAAGTATGAATTTAACTTCATTTTCAGAACACACATCTGCTGAGCAAATACATTTAACAGAGGTGAGTATTGTTATCAGTTTTCTGGTGGTGTCTATTATCAGCAATGATGCAGTCAACTAAAGACCAGCATCTTTGATTCAGAAAAGAAACCATGGCTTTGAGTATATTATGCAACATGCACTTGATTTCCAAAATGCTGTGCTGTTGTCAATGTTTGGCCTTCTTTTGAAAGAAGTTTCATAAAAAAGAATAATGAAAGTCTGAGGGGTTTATGATATTGTAACACAGAAGAGGCAGGTTCTCAGCAACAGGCATCTTTCTTCCTTGACTTGTTAGGTACAAGACAGGCTAAAGGATTTTATAGAACTCCTACACAATTCAAAATGTAAATTCTAGCTGTTGTTGCATTTCTGTTGGTCAGAGCATTTTCATTAGGAGTCAAGTTTATAAACCTGCCAAGCAGTTTCCAGGACTCCTATGAAGCCAAATGAAGTAATAGTCAAAGCACTAGCATTATATGCTTTCTAGCTTCTTTAGTTAATTTATTACTGTTTACCAATATCATTCATTTCTTCATGTTTAGTGTCAAAAGGGCTCTGCTGCCTTCCATGGTCAGCCATCTTACGCAAGCTGCTAAGACAGAATTAGGACTTTGATCACTTCTTCAATCAAATTTGCTATATAATTACAGAGGACATACATTTTACTTACAAAACGTTATCTTAATGGTCTTCAGATTACTTCAAGAACACATTGTTCCTTAACATTCAAAGACACATTAACAACTTCACTAACTCTACACAGTTTCACTCTGTTAAAAACACAGACCTAGCGTTGATTAAAAATTAAAACTTGAAAACAAACAAGTATCATTTGTCAGTAAGAAAAGCTGACATTCGAATCCTACAAAAATACTTCTCCTATCTGTTTTTTGAGCACAGTTCTGTGGCAAGCAAAAATTAGTTCAGTAGTCAGGCTTCAGCCTCTTCCAGCAAATACATTCACAAAAAGCATTTTCATGACTAAATCTTTACTGCACTGAAATCAAAAGGGGCAGTATAGTTTCAAGCAAGACTCATTCAAAGTCATATGACCAAGAAAAAGAGATGACATTTCTGTCTGACAGTGCATATAGACTGTGCCAGCACTATCTCTAACTCAGTCAGAATAAGGTTAGTTAGATATCTGAGATGTTTTTTAGTCAGCATTCTTTTCACAATGACTGTCTTGCCATTACACAAAATTTCCACCTATTCTTACAAAAAAATCTTATAAATATGCAGTTTTAGTTCTTTCAGGAGAAATAAGTTTAGAGTATATTTAATTTACATATATTTCTTTGAATAATACCAATTTAATTACATACCTGATGAAATGTAGAAATTCTAAACCACTTCAAATTTTCATGTGGATTGTTCCAAAGACTATTAACAGGTACTAATGGCTTCAAATGGCACTTGGAACTAGTGTCATTAAAGGGTCCTAAACATTGCTAATGTTGATCCTTTGTACACTTTGAACAAAAATCTTTGCCCATAAGCAGGGACATTTAAATAATTTACTACTTCTTCCATAGAAATTAATCCTATCTTGGTAAAAATAAACTCAGAACTAAGCACACAAACCCCTCTGATGATGAAGAAAAATGAAACAATACAAATCAGTAAAAGTTGTAAGTAAAAAAACACAAGCATCTTTCATTTGCACAGCTTCAGGTGATTCACATCACATTCTTGGGAAAAAAAAAACAAACAAACCAAAACAAAAAGAAAGCTGTTAGGCACTGCCTTCTTGATGGAAACAAGGAAGCAACTAATCTACAAATACACTTTAAGTTCCCCTATCCACGTTTTATATGCAAGAGTGTGCAGCAGCATAGCAGATGGCTATCAGAGAAATGAAGCTGAGTGCAAACTGGGTGTAGATGTTTGAGAAGTCATTTATGTCTTTCACAAGATTTTTGAGAGTTTCCCATACTGAAACCTACAGAAGCTGGTCATACAAATAAATTCAAGCATCTGGGCTTTAATGACTATCTGACACATTATTTGTCGATAATGCTAATTGTTAAGAGGGGCAGCAATAGGGCAGGGAATATCTGAAATTCTGAAAAAAAGTCCTCATTACCAGCTGTCTTCGCTGTGTGCTGGTAGAGAAGCCCACCTTGACACCCTGGGTACCCTCAGAGAGCTCAGCACTTGCAGGCAATGGGAAGGTCCTCAAACATCCTCCCAAGCCTCGAGCAGAGAGGTTCTTTTCGAGGGAAATCTGGGGAAGGAGAAGCCTAGGAATGGCTACAAATAATTACCAAAGTGGTAATTAGTTTGAGCAAACACTTTGCTGTTTAAGACCTTCTAAGTCAGTGTTGTATTATTTAAAAAATATAATTCTCATCAGTAAAACCAAATCCTGAAAGCAAAAGGAGAGAAAGAAAATTCTGGATTTTTTTATAAGACATGCTGTGATATACAATGAGAATAAACATCGTAATAAAAGCAGATGTGCTTTCTGAGCTTTGGACAGTCTTCAGCAAATGAAGTTATGTTAGATTTAAAAAAAAATCCACTGGTATGTATGAGTTAGTTTTTACCCTGTTATTATGATTACAAAACTCCAATAATTACACATGATCATCCATGATCAAAAAAAGCAATAAAAAAATGCCACATGAAGTGATAGAAATGCCTACATGAAGTGGTAGAGGCAGGCAGATTAGGCAGATGCAGTTTAACTAAGAAAAGTTTGGTCACTGAGGACAGATGAAAACACGATGAAGAGGAAAGGGGATCTAGATGAAAACTATTATTCATGAGAGCGAGCCTTGACAGAGGCTCCCCTCATTCCTCATGCCCACAGACATACTTCCCTGACAACTGGCTTCTCTCAACATTGGTGAATTTGTAAAAGTATTTCTAGATCACCTCCAAGAAATTCAACCAGGAAAATGGAAAAAGCCTAGGAGTGATGAGCTAGCACTTTACCTACTGCATTTTATCTTCATGTAGAAGTGAAAGGAGCTGAGGCATTAGCAACTGGTTACCTGTATTTGATCCAATTAATATCCAGCTCTGCTCAAGGCAAACAGCACTTCAAGACAGCAAAAACTGCAGACAAAATTCCAAGTCTGAGACCCCGAGCTCCAGAAAAAACAACCCAAGAAAAAACTTCCCTATATTCTTCCAAACTATTATTCCGCAACAGAAATTGCAGACCACAGAAGCAGAGAGGCAAACTGACAAGTTTTGCTTCTTACTTTTCAGTAAACTGCAAGTTGAATCAAAGATGCAGAACTGTTTCTAAGTAAAGAAGTTGACAGAGGAAAGGTCAGATCACTAAAGAATAAACCTGCTGAGATTCTCTCCTGTCACTGAGATCCAGCAGAAGGCTTTATATCTTGGGAATGCAGGAATACACAATCACAGACAGGAAATCTGTTGAGAACAAAGTCAAGAGGTAGAGAAAAAAGAGGAGATAGTTACCAGCTTTGCTTGTTACTTTTATTTATTGTTTTATTTTAAAATACATGGAATATTTGTGTCACAGTACAACATCTATATGTGTGGGGAGATTAGTCAAAATTAATTTGCATTACTTTGGCTAATGTTAATATATTTTTTCTATGTGCTATTCCTGTTTAGATTTTGGTTTTGACTTGGGAAATAATTATTAAAAAACCTGTAGTGAGTGTGAAAGTAAGTGTTTATTCAGGGTGATTCATCACTCTTAGTTTTCACAGCAACAAAATACAAGCAGATTTGTCCAAAAGACCTACTTACTCTTCTTTTAAGTCCTGATACTTTACACATAAAGAGACAAAGTTACCTGAGGTAAACACCATTTACTAGGCAAAAAGATGCATACACCCCATCACATTATTTATGTTGGGGTTACATGAAAAACATGTAATTATACAAAGAAGCCTATGAACACTTATAGATTGCTTTTAAGATTAAAGCCAGGAATGTTCCTCCTCTGTGCCAGATCTATCTGAAGCCCAGCTGCTGGGGAGGGGGAGAGAAGAAGCAGGATGAGACCAGGGCAGCGTTGTTTTGCCCTTCACACCACACAAAGGGGGATCAGGTTATCCACTCCTTTAATTCCTCTGCTTCCTATAGCAACACTTCCAGAGGTGAAGCAGAGAAGGAAGAATGGATGTGGAAGGAATCAACCTGTTTAGGGCTGGATTAAACTGCATAGAAGGAAGATGGGAAAATATGAAGTGATGGCCCTCTACCTACTATTTCCCATCACTTCATGTGCTTAACGATCTGTACCTGGGAGGGACACTCACAGGCAAGGCACTGCCCACAGAACTATTGCTCCATTTAATTTCAAATGGCAAATAAGGCAGGCAGGAAACAATCTCCCCAGTTATTCACAAAGGTGAATAATAAGAGTCATGTAGTCTTCTGGTGAATGTCCAACAGATTAAAGATGATAATTTCTTTGAAGAAAGATAGCAGAGGTTGTGCTGTTTCTTTTACTGAAGGTATTTGGATAATTGGTCTTTTCCAGCAATTAACCCAGAACTGTCCTATTTTTCAATTAGACATGAATCTCATTTGCATGTTCTCAAAGACAACAGGATATTCTGCTTCCTGTGGCTTTTAAATGTTGCAAAGGTAACCCTAGATGTCCCTGCAAAAATATTTCACTTGCATTTTCAAACGAGTTGCCACAACTTCCCTGCAACCGAACACGGTAAAAAAACGTGTCAGATACAGGAGAAGAGATGATTGCAATCTTGAGTCCTACACTGAATTTAATTTCCTGTCACAGCTGCATAAGGGTATTGGGATGAAGGTGGAGGTGCAAAGGTTTAAAGTTAAGTGAAAGAAAATCTGTCCATATCCAGGTTTTGCTTATAAATATGTACATATAAATCCTTATATTTTATACCCAAAATTCAGGATTTCAAATGCAATAGCTTCCTCTGACAAAAAGAAATTCTGTGTATGTTACTCAAATAGTATTTTCAGATCACAGCACATTTAAATTATGCTTAGCTCTCCCAAAACCTAGGGCAGCTCTAACTCCATAATGTTTTTTCTGTGGTTGCAGTGAACTAAATCACGTCCCTTAAAATCTCCCTCCTCTAATGTCAGAGACTGAAAATAGTTTATGCCTCAAACATTGATAAAAAGTTTCCAAGAAGCTACAGCCACAGAAACCTCCTTGAAGAACTTTGGACTGGAAGTCGAACTGCTGATTAGATTAAAGGAAACCTATTGTTCAAATCACCTCAGGCTGAGGAAAAGGTATGCATCCATAATAAGTCAAAGCCTCCAGCTGCCATCCCAGCTGAATTTGGGGTGGGGGGAGAGCACAGCTCACAGAAGCCAGGTTTACACAGACTCCCCCCAGCCGAGGGGGGAGGAGGAGGTTTTTGGGTGCACGGTGTAACCCATCCTCCCATTNCTCCTCAAGAGAGGAGCATCGCTGGGATCCACGGAGTGGTGACATTTCCTTTATTCTGTCTCTGTCACTCTCTTTCTGTCCCCACCCCCGCCCTCACCTATTTTCTACCTCTCTCTCTCTCTCTCTCTCATATCTACCATCAATAAAGCCCATATTATTGTCACTGGCATATGGTCTCGTTTGCACCTTAATTTGGGCAGAGGAATTTCTAAAGAACCTTAATAATAGTAATAATTGGATCATAACATCTAAGCAGCACATTTGAAATACACTTCACAGAAGGATGAATAAAAGAAAGTTCTCCTGCCTCCCCTTCGCTAAGATTTTGAAAAATATCACTTTCCTGGGGAGATCCAGGAACCACTTGAACTTACCTCACTACAGCATTTGCATTCAAGATATTCTTGTATTCTAGTTTAAATATCATGTGAATAAGAGACCTGGAGCTATACAAGAATTTCTCCTTTTTTTCTGTTTCAATCTCATTAGCATTGCCTTCACCATCTCTCAGAGGGGCTACCCTAGTTCTCTCAGGTCGGCTTCAACTCTTCTCCTTCTTACAATGCTTCAGTTTGAGCGAGAGAATTAACAATAGTAGTTATTCATTGCATTATAAAATAACTGATCATGTCACATTTAAACATGTTGTTTGATTTTCCCATTATGCAAAATTACTGGGTAAATGGGAGGGAAAAAGGGAGGCATCGCTGCTGAATTGTCATGCATGTGTTAAAAACACCCCATGATTGTAAGGCCCAACAGATTTTCTTTCTGCTGAACTGGGACCTATTTAAAGCAAAATGATACATTTAAAATGATTTCCTAGTGGATTTGATTAGAGAAATAAATTAATGACTGCTATTAAATAAAACATTTTGGCACTGAATATTATGGTAACTTGATTTGCATAATTTAACAGTTGCAGGGACTTAGGGAAATAACAATATAAATGAGTGCTGAAAGTGTGCAGTAATGAAAAAGCAGATTTTGCCATGCATAAGACTCTCCCCCATGATTTTATTTTAAGGTAATCTTCTCATTTCTTAATTACATTTTTAAATAAAGGTTAAAACAATTTGTTGTCAACACCTCCGTTGTCACTTCATTCTGGTATTGTTACAGATATTTACAAGCTTCTCTTCCCATTTATTTTGCATGAAAGAAAAGTTTTGAATATACAAGACAGAAAGAAATCCTCAAAGACGACAAAATAAAAATAAAATTAAACCAAAACCAAACAAAAACCCCCCATCATTACTAAAAAAACTATAAAATAGCATTTTACTGTTTCCTATCAGCTAAACCCTGAGGAAGACAGATATTTCATATAATTAGGAAGGCGCGCATTCAAATAATAATAATAGCAAAATAAAAAGGTTTACTTCAATATTTAATAAATAATTAAAAGAGTTGGATTTCAATTGCAGTTCACAAATTTCATTTTGTTTCAAAAAAAAAAAAAGTCATAGTAAAATGCATAGATTAATACTTATGTGGCAATCCACACTGATTTTTAATGTTTTCATGTTCACAGCAATTAAACACTCTGGAGTTACTCTACCCAATAAATAACACTATGGTTTTTTTTTTAACATCCAACACTCATGCACACCACCAGATAATTTGCCTTTCAGTTTGTCCTCACTAGCTGATAGGAAAAAAAAAAAGCCCCAACACAAAAAGATCAAGGCTTCATAAGATGTGTAAGGCCAGCCAAGTGCTCCATT
Source organism: Gymnorhina tibicen (assembly GCA_013399875.1). Classification (NCBI taxonomy): domain Eukaryota; kingdom Metazoa; phylum Chordata; class Aves; order Passeriformes; family Artamidae; genus Gymnorhina; species Gymnorhina tibicen. The sequence continues at coordinate 7,120,116 of VXAZ01009477.1, forward strand.
AGCATGTAAACCAGCAGATGCTTAGTTTCGCTATCCTGCTTTGACTGGCATAAATAAGGGCAGGTAGACGTACACCTAAGTGCTCTCTACAGGCTCTCAGTCAAATCTGAGAGGGCCAATTTAACAAGACAATTTGTCACCTCTAACTCACCACACAGTGGCTTTGTACAAGGAACACCGCACAAGCCAAGTAAAACTAGCAGTCTGAAACCCTGTCACGCATGAGCTCACTATTATTGCTGCCTTGGTGGTTTTCTGCTCACTCCAGTATAAAGAAACAAAATCTCTCTGGAGGATGGTGTGCATCTTCTGAGATTATACCAATTATCTCCATACAAATTCACCCCTCACTTTCAAAATTAAGAAAGCAAAGATTAAAAAAACCCAAAAACCCCAACCTTGTTATTGTTAAGCCTTTTGGATGAAATTTAATAGACTAAGAGGTACAGCGATAAGCTTATGAGTGCAATCTCTCTGGACCGGACTTCTGAATTAATGCAACTAATGCGCCTTTTGCTTTATGGAATGCAATCCTAACTAATCCCACCAAAAATGAGAAAGGTAAAGGTGAAGTCACGGACTACAAGAGATAAGAATGCAACACAAAATGTCTGTGTACATAATCAGAAAGGTAATGCAGTTATGACTGTCAAAACAACAAACTGAAACAAATTATCTAGCCTGACTGGTATTATAAGCCTGCTCTGTTACATACATGTTTATACATATATGCACACAAATTCAAAAATGTTTCAAAATGTTTAGATTATTATTTTAATGGTTCAGTTCTGTCAAAGACACTGGATGTTTCTTAGTGGAAGTTTCTTTGAGAGAAAACCTTAACCAACCTGCTGCAGAAATAAGGTGGGTTAGAAAAATCTCAATAGTATAATAATGAAAAGCAAAGTTAAATGTTACTAAACAGATTAATGCAGTGGAAGTAAATTTATTAGAAGCAATCTGTTATCGCAAATTTCACATCTGTTCCAAAAGACAAGATGATCTGGTTTGGTTGTACACCTTGTACTGTCAGAAAATTGAGATCTTATTTGCTTCATTCTTGTTCATGAAACATCTTGAAAAATATTGATTTATCCGATAAGATAAAGGCTTAAAGAGCACTTTCTGGAACCCAATATTTTTAAAAATCAATCTTGTTAATAAATATACAACTGGTCTGGCAAAAACATTTTTTAAAAAGTAGTTTGAGACATGTAATTGAAGAAACCAAAACAACAGATCACCACAAAAAAACCCCTAACACTTCCCACCCCTGAAAGTTCATCAGTGCAGGATTATTTCTGAAAGGAAAGGTATCCCATTTGCCAGACGGAGAAACTTTATGATAGCCTTCATCCACCTAGGAGTACATGCGCTCCAGGCATGCCTCGAAGTCACGTTCACCTGAAGTAACCTACGTAGCTGTTTGGAAATGCTTTCCCCTCCCATAACACATAGCAATCTTCACGAGTCTAAAGTAATTGCTGTCAGTACCAAAGCCAACATGTTTTACTTGAACAGTTACTTTGGAACTGTTTTGGAACATGAGATTTTTGTGTTTACAAGTTTTTGATAGTGTAACTTCTCATTTCGTCTCTCCTTTGAGGAGCTGCAAAAGGCACGGCAGCTTCTTTCTGTGTTTTGATGTCCTGGCTGCAGCCCTTGACACAGCTACTAATACAAGAGAGCAAACAACCTGGTAATAGGAGCTGTAAGCTAAAGGTTTTTTAAAAGCTACTCAATTTCTGAAAACAAACGTAAACTTGAACAAAAAGAATGTAACAGGTGGTTGAATAAGGAAAAGTAAGACTAGAAGCATTTACATCCTGAAAGAATCATTACCAAGGAAGCCTGCCAGTCCAGGCTAACTACAATTTTTGCTGTATGTAAAGGATTCAAGACTGACTTTCCAGTTTCTACAACACTATTTTGTTTAACTAAAATTTCTCCACAGAAATTTGAAAGCAATCTGAGCTGAAAAAATAATTGAAAAGATTTGAGCATTAATCCCAAATTCACTTTCTAATACTTTGTTTGATTGTTGAAATACAATGCAAATTAAGAATATCACTGCTAAAAAAAAAAGCTTTATGTACAATGATGTCTAATATAAATGAGGATCACTCATGTGGGTAAGCAGTATTAAAAAAACCAAATCCAAATCTATGACAAATTGTTAACTGCAGCTAGCACAGCCAAAAAATTCAAGTGTCAAGAACCAGCACCCCCAAATCAAATGCAGAGGACAAGACAGACATATCAGTACACCATTAACACCTGAGATGGGATACAGCTGTCAAGCTGTTGGATATCAGACCATACAAGGTCACAAAAAACCACTATCACAGGTTTGCCCTGACACTGTGTCATTTCCTCCGACCAGCCTCCTTTGAGGTAGCTCTTCAAACAACATCTGGATTTGCGTGGCTCTGTCCTTCTCAAAAGGGTTCAAAGCACAAGCATAAAAAGCCTATGCAAGCAGAAAAACTGACCTTCACCTTCGCATTTTTCTATTTTCTGATCTTTTTTTGTCCTTCTTCTTCAATAGAAAATAAAACCATAACAGGGTTGGGAACAGCATGGGGCACAGACTTCAATGTGGCATTTAAAGGAAAATCTGCTGTCTTTAGTATGTTTCAAGAAAAAATTATCTGTCTGCCAGGAATTAATTTTTAAGTTTCCTACACAACAAGAAGCTATAATTTAAAAGCTGAAAAAGAATATGTAACCAGTGTTGACACTGATATAACTGCATTTTCAAGCACAGTTTCCTTTATGCATAGACCATTGGCAACTCTTCAGCAGATAGTTTGTATATAATGTTACACACACATATGGCTTCCTTCCCCCCTGCACAACCAATGCAACAAGGGATGACAATTCCCATGAGGTTTTTGTTCAACTTTGACATGAAATGTTCTTCCCTTTGGACATTTTCTGCTTCTCAGAATTGACTTTTTCTACTCCACATCATCAAGCAATAAAATATTATTTGTATTGGTAAGGGGTGACTGGATTTTTTTTGGTTACTTTGAGGTTTTCTACTTGGTTTTTTGGACAACAAATTAATTTTTTTTTTTAAAGCCTCATCAAATATTTTAGCAAGCATTGAGTGAAAAAAGGAGGTGAGGGGAAAGGACATCAGAAGCAAAGAAGTACTGTTCCATTATAAATTCAAATTTTTTCGTAACAAGTAGTTAACATTCTTTATCAGGTCACTGAATCCTATAAAAATTATTTGAATACAACATATGCTATTAACGTGTTATTAACTTCTCTGCTATTGAAAGGTTTCTTTAGGGTTTAAGTTACTTTAAGCACTGAAAGAATTTTAATTAATTGGACCTTAAATAAAAAGTTCATATATTTACGTATGTACATAATCACACATTGGTTGTGATTTTGTCTGTTGGGCTAGCTTCTCTTTCACCCCAGTATTAAATCTGCAATAACCTAAGTAAATTATAGCCTCTAAAAAACATATCCAATTTCAATCTATGTATGGTATTGAATAAACGTTTCCCTTAAGCAAGCAAAAAAAAGAAAAAACCCAGTCCAACCCAGAATAAAGAAAAAGTGCACCTGGGCATCCTCCAGTTAATTCACAAATGCCTTGCGTAAAACATGAATTTTACAAGTACAGACTTAACTATACAATTAACTTTTTCCACATAAAATAGCCATGCCAGTGGAGATGAACTGTGCCAAGCCTTCATATGATCATTCTGAATCAGAACATACTACAGCTCCACCACTTAATAATCAATTTTTTTGAAAGAAACCAGAAGTATCACCATTGTTACATTTTTGATAAAGAAAAAATACAAATAAACTGACTTCATTTGGTGGAAAAGGTGATCTACTGAAAAAAAAAACCCCAATGTTTTAATGAGGAACTATTCTGCACTAGCACAACCTCCTTCATCTGCATCCAAAAATACCATCAATATAAATAATGCTGTTGGCAGAGGCTAAACATGATGGATATGCTTAAAATACTATTGCTGTAAGCAATGCATTATTTAATCCAATGTATAAGCAAAATCTACACAGGAGAAAGATTTAAAATACAAAAAAACCCCAAACCCCTCCAAAAGAAACCAAAACTCAAGTGGAATCTTTAATTTCAAAGCCACAGCTGAATAGATGATGCTACAACATTTGTTCACAATCCTTTCAACAAGAGGATGACACATGCATTGCTATTCCCAGGACAATGCCAGAAGTGCAAAAGAGTTTGTCACTCTTGCAGTCCACTGCCTCATTCCTCATACACGTGACTCAGGCAAAAATAAAATCCCTGTGGAATTTGCATGGCCTCAGTAGAAAATTTCCCCCTTATCATCTAAAACCCAAGTTCCTAATTTCCCCCTTATCATCTAAAACCCAAGTTCCTAAAAAATAGTCCATCCTTCCCTTTCACCCAGCTATGATGTATCAGGAACAGTTAGTGCACAAAAGTAAATTCAAACATTAATTTTTCTCTGAAACAAATCACAGCTAGGTATTCAAATTCTTTTTCACACACATATGTAATTCATAAAGTAACGTACAATTAAAAAAACCACATACCACAATAAACCCAAGCCAGTAACAATCCAAACTATGCTACTACAAAGCAGTGTGAAATAATGTTAAAGGAGGGGAGAAAAACAATATTTATTTCTACAGCTAAACACAAGAAATTTGGAGGGTAAGTTGCCAAAACACAAACACAAGTGAACCACTTCAGCTAACAAGCTTTTGTATTGTAAGACCAAACACAACAAGCTAATGATAAACCATAGTTACATGAGGAAAAATGAGTAAGGATACCTGCAAACTGGACAACTGAGTAGAACTGCAGAGGAAACATCATCTTCTGTGTTCAAAAACATCAGTAACTTCTGCAGGAGAAGCAGCATGTGGATATACATGTAGCCTCCTGAAATCCATTCACCACCACTTGTGCGGCCACCTTAAGGTGTTAATTTACACACAGCTGATCCCTATATTCTTATGATGGAGAACACTTACCACAGCAATTAAATGGGGCCCCAAGTCATGAAGAGAAAGCTTCCACTTACCTAAAATGGAAAAAAAAAAAAAAAGAACATAAATAAGATTAAGATAATTTATCAGAAACTCAATGTTACAGATCTGATATTTAGGAGAGGAAAATCAGGGTTTTTTCAAATATTGACTTTTCCTTCTTCCCCCTCCCTCCCAAAAAAAAAAATAATTTTTTTTGCAGGGGATAAGAAACTACAGCAGTCTGCATGTGTACTGCAACCAGCACATATATTTAATCAACACACATCTTCATCAATATGCCTTTTACCCAAATGGCACAGAAATTCAAAATACCAAGAAAGGGATGTCCAATTTAGGGTGACAGGGAGAACCAAGGCGGGGAGACAAATCCTTCAGAGCAGGGATGGGCAGAACAGCTGCTCTGGGCAATTCCCTGGCCAGGGGGCCAGACCCACAGCTCACTCTCCCACTCCCTCATGGTGGTGTGTCAGGACAAATCCTTCTACCTGAGGCAACAGCCAAAGGGTCACTCAGTCAAAGCACACCTGAGGCAGCTTTACCCCTTCTGAATGGGTGGATTGATTTCAGTGGCCTTACACAAAAGCAAGATAAAACTAAATTCATTTGGTTTTTTTTCATGCATCATTATAAACCCAGCAACTATAAAATTGGCATAGTATTTAATCCCTTCTGCTTAAATAGTTCTTAATAACTGGAATGGTGTTAGATCAGAAGTCCTCCATAATTCATTAACTTTGTAACCAAAAACTGTGATAATAAAAATTAATTCAGCAAAAGATGAAATGAGGTAGTGTGTGAAAGTTCCTGGAATATGGGATTTTAAAAAATAGAACATATTGTCTCCACTGTAAATGTGTATACAGACATTGAAATCCTTTCTAAATACTAGCATGTATTATCAAAGAAGGGGTAGTTTGAGGGTACACCTCTCTTCAGCCACATGAAATACTTAATGTGTAAGGACACTTAAAAGAGAGGTTACGAGGAGAGAAAAAGAACAAAGTCCCTAATTTACAATCTATACCACCTCTGAACTGCACTGCTTTTTTCTAAATTTGCCATCATAGGAAGTGTTTGAATCATTTAAAACATGATGTTTTACATTTAAATAAGGAACTCTGAAAGCCTGTTAAGTAGAAACAGAGGATTTCCTACAGAGTATAGCTGACTATGTAATAAGCCTCTAATTGTCAGAAGATTTAAAATAGTTTGCATGCAGTTGCACCCTTCCAACGTATACTTAAAGTGCATCCTTCTGTTTGTTTTTTTTTCTTAACATAGCAAAAATGTTCCTGTTATTTTGGAGACAGAGATGCCATCTAATTAGCATAAGGCTGTGTCATGCAGATTAGTTGTAGAGCCCCTTTCACCTGTTACCCACCCCACCTCCTCTCTCCCAACGGAGAGAGGGGAAGATGGGTCAGAGGCCAGAAAAAACGTGATGGGGATGACACAACACCAAAAATCCTCCTATGTCAATCTCTGTAAAGCTCTTCATTAACTCTCATTTTTTCTAAAATTTGTATCATTGGTAAGTAAACGAAGACCGTGTAAGAAATACATTTCCCTTCAGCCTTTTGCTTAATGTTTTCATAATGCTCATAGCTGAGACATTGCTTTTCTGCATCCTTTCATCCAAAGAGATGCTCTGCAGGAAAGGACTCAAATTCTAAGGCCCTAAAAAAATGCTCAAATGGGCCAAAAAAAATCACAGTCCATTTGATCATTATATATTTGACAAATTAGGATTGGGGACATAGAGCACAGGTCAGATAATTTTTCTAAGGTATCTGTTGTTTCTATCACTATCTTACTGCTACAGGATAGTTGGAAACCCAGAACAACAGTCAGCTTGGAACAAACATATATAAGCAGTAAGAGTTACTAAACTGTAAGCAGCAATCCTAGAAAGAGTTATCAAAATGTTTAACTCGGGTGGCTGTCAGAATGACTGGGTGGCATCTGATAGAGTTAGAAATGATCTCAAAATTCTGCTGCTGTTGTTCCTCCTGGGCAGGCCTGCACAGCGAGCTGTGCCTCCTCCCTCCGTGTCACCCTGCTGTTACATCACCTAGTGTGCGTTAGAAAAATCCCACATTTTGCTTTTAATTAAAAGAAGAAAATTAACAAAAGCAAAAAAGAAAAGCCATCTACTTTCTACACACTTTAGTTCTAGTAGTTAATTGCAAAGCTTATTAAGACTCTGTCCTCTCACCAAAATGACATTGTAAATGTGCTATTACTACATATATTTAACATACAGACTCCTCTTTATGATACCTTGTGTCACCATCCTATTTTATTATTTTTAAAAACCCCACAAGCCAAACCTGCAGTGCATAGGTAGTAAAGGTGCTGATGTAAAATTCACTAATATGAGCAGTCATAGCTGTATCCAGAAGAGAGAAGCTGTGCTGCAAGATAAGCCCTTGGCATGAATGGCTTTCTGCCAAGTTTCCAGACTTCAGCCTCAGAGGAAGATAAAGACACCTTGAAATCCCAGATCAGAAAAACTTGTGTGTAAAAGTTAACCTTGCCTCAGAGTCACTTCAGCTTCAAGTCTACATGCTTTGCAAAACTGGCATTATAGAAAAACAAAACCTGAGTATGCTATGCAGTTAAGCCTACCTTTATTTAATTCTAGCTGCAAAGAAAGCTAAATCACAGAAGACTATGGCTATTTCACATATGAAAACACAGTCTGTTACAGAACCAAAATAGCACAGCCAACAAACAGGAAAATTCTTCTGGTCTTAAGATTGTTTCTGCTACCTGTAATAAAGCTAAATTGGTCAACATCTACATATATTTTATTTTAAGTAAAATCTGAAGTATCCTGGAGTCAGACTATTCCTCTTCTGCCCCATCAAGCCTGAGCAGTCGAAGCATTGACATACAAGACACTGCCTTGCTGCTAAGTACTGCACATAAGGGAAACAACACACCATTTTTCTCTCTAGCAAGCTCACTCAAGAATATCTATAAGCCCTTAATCTATATTGCAACCAACCATTTTTATTCTCCTTCGTTAGACTCAGTTTAAAGGGATTTGTTTCTGCACCAACTGCGGTGAACTCACAAAAAATGCCTGTAAGATGGAGATAAGCTATGACCACAGTTGCTGCTCTATTAGTTTGCTTGCATGGTGGATGTTTTTGTGATTATAGTTACTCCACGATTTAACGGTGGGAGGCTAATGGAAATGTTACTTGCTATGGTAGCAAGCTAAATCAGTTGGGGGAAGGAAAAGAAATGTGTTTACACTTGAAGATGTCACATAAAACAGTGGGAAGTTCCCACCCCTGACACCAGAACTGGCATGCTCATTCAAGGACTCATCTACACGATTACGTGCTTCTTCACACTTAGAAATCTATTAATTTACAGTTATTTGCATTGATTTTATAGGAGATTTGTAAGTTCTGCAGTAATTTATGGACTACTGAAGAAATTATCTGTGCTTCTTCCAAAGATAAGAATTATTGATAGCAAGGCCTTGTCATGAGTTACTGAACACATCACCAAGAGTCTGGATTTTTTGCTGTAAATTCTACATTAATTACAGCAGAACTGATAGGTAGAGTCTATCTGTCCCACCAAGAATTTCTTCGCTGATTCCTGACAGTAATCCACCAGCAGGAAATATAATCAGGCAGATAATGTCAGCTCAGCCTCTGAGGTCTTGTTAAGTTAGAGAGATTTAAAATAATGTAGTTACTGCATATATCATCTCACTGGGAAGGGCACTGTGTTCTCAAAAAAATACCCTGAATTCAGTGAAAGTCAAAAAAGAAAATCTGAAAAGAAGTCCTGCATAAAATAAAATTTCATCATATTTTGAGAGCTATATTGACTATGGCACTGAAAAAATTGACAGAGGCCCAGTGATTGGGAATGAACTTCTTCTAGAACATACACTGTACAAACCATGAGAAAACGTTTTCAAGATCAGTGCTTGTCACTTAATATTTGAAAAAAACACTTTGTAAAGTTGGGGGCAGGATGTGTCTATATTATTTTAATAAAGTATGAGTTGTTTGATGAAATAGGCTTGTGGCTATTAGTTCTGGCATATTTTTCAAAATTTCCATACAAATATGAAAGAAATTGACTTCCAATAAAAAACAAATATCTAATTTTTCTTCTTTGCTCAGCAACAGTATGAACAGAATTAATGCCAATGTTGGGTGAATCCCTTTCAATATGAAGGATGTCACTACATAAAACTTAATTCCTGAATCTGTAGCATGGAACCATGCTACAGAAATGCATTACCAGTCAGTGCTAATCATAAAATCCCTGCCAAACCATGTCCTCCTTTGAGGAATCTTTTGTTTCTATGTATAACTTCTCTGTAATCAAAATCTTTCCTTTTCACTAATAGGCCTTCAGTACTGCATATGGCATCTTGGCACCTAAATGACCTATTCATGCATACAAATATAAACCCAAAACTAAATACCAAGCAGATAAAACCTGCATACGTAGGTATATTCCATAACCGTAAAAGTATGGATTGTGCAATGTTGGTGCCGAAAGTTTTATCTCTGTGCAGTCCCTGCTCAGTGGACACTCAAGACTTTATCTTTGTGAAATTCTGTGTTGGCCCAAATTATATTTATGGCACCCTAGCAAAATCCCAGGGGAATTTTTAAATTAGTCGTGGTTAATTATACACTGCTCAGTCAGAGAAGAATCTGAGTGGTGCAGAAACTCTGATGAACTCTGAACCCTTCTAAGAGGATACACACACACACACACACACACACATACCCACGGTAGTTGTGCAGTTGGAGGCACTGAAGTTATTTACATGCAGTCAGACAAGACCAAACAAGACAGATGATCTACAGCCAATGGCATTAGTTCTCCATAGAGCACTCACCAAGATCTTGAGTACTAGATGAGGCAGGGGCTTTTGGGGAGTAGCAAACGTAGGGAATGGCATGACATAATTCTCACAGAAAAGGAGTTGGCTGTAAGCAGCCTGGGCAACTGCAGTGTAATGGCTGAGCCTTTGACTTTCCAATGTTCTTTTAAACAATCTTTGTAACCCTTTAGAAGCAGGGATGAAATTATTGCTAAAATGTAGTCACGTGTTATCTCACTGGGGCCTTAGAAATAATGCACAGCATAAACAGTGAACAAACCAGTATCTTTTCCAATTATCTTAATATTCCTTAAAGCTAATTGTCACAGGAAGTCTTTTGTGTAAAACTGAGAGCTGCTTGAAGATGAGAAAATAAAGAGATACAAAATATCCCCCTGGAACATGACTATCATTCTAGTTTCAAATGCAGTCCCATCTGTCCCCATGTACCTCCTTTTAGCATATTTTTACTATAAGCATGTAAGCAAACTAATAAAATGAACATGATAGAATGGTGGAGAAAAGAGATTCCTTGCTTTTGATAGACCATGTCAACATGCTAGATAGAAGACTGGAATTTGTACAATCTCAAGTTGATGTCACCAAGAGTGGGAAGAGAAATCATAGAATATGTTACAGACAAGCAAAATCAACATCTAACTGGACATCAGATATAATTTCCATTTGATGAAGCAGCCAATTTTAACACAGATGTTCTTTTGACATACACGAGCAGCTGTAGATTGAGTGCACCTATAAGCAGTTTGCAAATGCCTTTCATTGAAAGCATTTTCAATTTTCTCTAATTTTTATTAGAGGCATTGCCTAAAAAAAGATTTATCTGAACAGTGTAGGCACAGCTATGGTTACCCAGAATTAACATTCCAAGTGCTACCAGATAATGTGGAATATACCAGCCTTGTAAACCCTCACACTGTATTTTGTGTCTGAAAATTTGTGAAGTGTAACATTATTTTACTGTCTCATTTTTTAACAGCACATAGCCCTGCTTTCCTTCATCATCGCCTGTTGCCATGCTCCCACCTATCTGCATAAAAAATGAGCCCTCGGTGTTTACTCTGATCAAAATTCATAGCTACAGCTGACTGCTGCGGTTCTGCACTCATCTACAGGAGTAAAACAGGCTGTGGGGCTGATTAGTGATCAGCTGGGCTATACACCACTCCTGAAAAAATGCTGCTACTGACAGTCACAGTTCATTTATGCCTCATTGTGATAGATGCGCAGAAAGTCATGAAGAGAAGGTCGGGAGCCACTTAGACATACTTAGACCATTAAAATGGACAGTGTGAACCTCTCTAGGTAAGTCACAATGAAACACAGTAGACAAGCAATATCACAAAACACTGGGTTTACTGTGCGGTAGAACATTACCATATGTCAAGGCCATCACACTGAAGGCAGAGTCACTCACTAGCTCACCAGTCACTCCAGGCTCGCTAGAGCAGGACAGAGACAAACACTGAGTCAAGGTGTTTCATCTGTACAGGGCAGCTAGAAGTGACTAACAGCTGTAATCTACCCAAGAGCCAAGGCAGATGTTTGCTTTGCAGGGGACCCAGAGAGATGTTCTCTGCTGTTGCAGACCACTACTTAAAATTTTGGCCATCCTAAGTAATTTCATCCATTGCCGTTAAAGGACGCATCCCCTTACTGCTCATGTGGTACAGGTCATAAAGTTTATTTGAATATCTGCACTGGTTTTCACTGGGGTAGAGTTAATTTTCTTCATAATGTCTAGTATGGGGCTGTGTTTTGGATTTATGCTGGAGACAAATTTCTGCTATTGTTAAGCATCAAGGCTGCCTCTGCCTTTCAGCCCATTCCAGCACTGAGGAGGTGGGAGTGTACAAAAATCTGAGAGGGAACACAGCCAGAGCAGCTGACCCCATCTGACCCAAGGCATATCCTATACCATGCAACATCATGCTCACTGTAGAAAACTGGGGTAAGAAGAAGGAATGGGAGGGCGTGTGGAAGGATGACATTTGTCTTCCCAAGTCACCATTACATGTGATGGAGCCCTGCTTTCCTGGGGAGGGCTGAACACCTGCCTGCCCATGGAAGTAGTGAATAAATTCCTTGTTTTGCTTTGCTTGTGTGCACAACTTTTGCTTTAACAATTAAACTGTCCTTATCTCAAACCATGAGTTTTCTTTTGATTCTCTCCCCCAACCCGCTGCAGGGAGTGAGCAAGTAGCTGAGATGCCAGCTGGTATTAAACCACAGCACTGTCCAGATTAAAAACTCAGTCAGGGTAGTCTTCTAAGGGAAAACAGAGCCTACCCTGTGGTCAGCAAGGCATCTAGAAATGATAAAAGGTTTTGCACAAACAGACAAGGAGGTGGATGAGAGGACTTCATCTCGAAAATATGAGGTATTTCCAGGATATACTGGGTTTGGAGGGAGGAACAAAACACAGAGCTTTAGTAAGGAAGAAACACAAGTGATCCTTCCATATACTTAGTATTCCTTGCATACATGAGCATGGAAAAGAGAATGTAAGCAGTTACATAATCAGGAAAGTTAAACTTTTAAAGAAAAACCACATAACAGTATTTAGGATCAGCAAAGAGCTGCAAGGTTGGGTCAGTAGGATATTGTTTTCAGAGCAAGGAAGTATTTACAAGCATTGCATCAGGCTCTGGTGTTATCTGTGAAATGGCTGATAGCCATGGTAGCAATGACCATACAGCATGGTATGAGCCCAGATGGAACAGCACTGCCCAGAGGGAACAGACCAGTTCACAGAATCAATGATTAATGTGTATCTAAGGAGGGCAGTATATTGAGCTTTGTGTAAATATCACAAAGATCAATTAACGGCTTTGAGATGGGCCTCTAATGAAGATCATGAAAAAGAAGAGCTGATTTTGACACTAAGAAAACTTAAGATAATCATGTTGCTGGGCATTGTGAAAAAAACAAACAAAAGACCCCCAGACTCTACACAAACTCCAAGAAGCTATCACAAATTTCTTTTTCCTACAGCTCAAGCATGTCACCTCTACTACCTTCCCAATACAGAAGTACAGACCAGCTCATTAATTCCCTCAGCTCTACTCTCAGAACAGTAAATGTAAAGCATCAAAAGAAATAATAAATTGCAACACCCCTTAGAGGTATTGCAGCTCCCTTCTTTTGTCTACCTTCTGTGTAGTATTAACATGCTTAGTCGAACCCAAAACACAGCCTGTGGAATGGCAAGGGGCAGATGTCCACAGAAGAAAACCAGCACAACTCTGAAGTTCTATTGTCACGTAGCTCTACTGAAGTAATAATCTGTAAATATGAAAAGCATTATAGATACTGAAACTTACTATTTAATAAGTGTGTACACACTGCTGGTTATAGACAAACCCACAAAACATTATTTCATTTCCTCACTTTGATTTTTTTAAAAAGAATCATCCTAAATTTCTATCAATTTTACCTAAATGTTTACTTTTTTCAGGAAAGAGTAAAAATATTGAAAAATGGAGACCATAGAATATAGAAGATGGCCTGCTTGTCCTGCTCTTGTATAACTGCACTGTGTTTCTGAATATCCACAGTTGGTGTTTCTTTCACAAGCATTCTAGATTAAATAAATGAAGCCACATGAGTCCTGTATGTCAAAATGCACAGAGCTGAGACAAACAGCTTTTCACTGAAGATTTTTGAAGTCATAAATTTGGAATAAAAGAAAGGGATATATAAGGATTCATTATATTCTTTACCCCATAAACTTCAATTTACAGAAAACTAAACATATAAAACAAGATTACAATTTTATAACTCTATCATATACTATAAATTAAATCCTTGTAACTCCTTTTGCTTTTCCTTATTCTGTCAGCTTATGCCTGTAGACCGCAATACCCCACAATGGAGTTCTCTGTCAGTATAGTAGCAACGTATTTTGCAAATACTATTTTCCTAAAGCAGACGTTTTGAGTCCACCCTATGACGGTAAATGCTTCACAGTAAACCTCCTGCTTAAACTATTCTTTTACAGCTGACAAAGATTTTAACCCACCAGCTACCATCTATGCACCTGAAGTGTCATCTTGGAAATGGTACCAAGTAGCTTGGTGGCAGGAGGGATAGCAAAAAGTGTTCCAAATAACCTGCATATGTACAAATTGTGAGGGCTATGGACAAGAAAATAGGGAAACAAAAAAATGGGGCTGGTAAAATGCTGGGCAAGAGAAAAACAAAAAACCCCTAAAACCTTATCGCACCTCCACCACTCCTCATAATCATGGCTCAAACATGTTGAAAGCTACTGTTCAGTAGCATACTCAGTGATCAGCAGTCTTTGGGGATTTAGTGTTCATTCAGCACGAATTTGCAAAATTCTACACCAAAGGCTGTATCAAGGAGTTACGATGTCAGGGCTGTGCACATATTAGGAAACAGAACTCCTTTGGTGGGTGTTTTGATGGGTGATACAGTTAAGGTATCAGTTTATATCAAAAGGTATAATTTCCCATATAAATAGGCTTATAAAAGCTGTTATTTGAATACATGAATATAAAAGGAATTTTGTAGGGCATCTCAGAAACAAGAATTAAATCTTTAGAGGATGGCATCTACAGGAGCATTTTCCAATTGAGATGCCCACTGTGATTCAAATATGAACTTCTCAAGTTGCATTTAGATTTTTCTCAAGGTTACACCTTTAAGTAAAACTTGCAAAATAAATCAGCTCATTGCAAGAACAAAAAGCCACATCTTCCTAAACTGTTTATCTAAGAACTGACAGTCATAGTTTTTTTAATTATCATGGAGCCCTATAAATTATAACAACATGAGAGCTGAAATTGCAAAAAAGCCTCCAAGATTTGAAACGACAAGCCAAGTCATATTAAAGTGTAAGTGGCAATATTCCTGAGGCATGATAGAAAAATTGATAAACACTGCTGACTCATATAGAAGAAGCCAGTATCTTCAACAAAACCCACTGAAGCAGCAAGTATAAGAATTTGTACTGGATGGTTAGACCCTATCTAGTCAAGGGTATATTGGCTGCTGAAGCAAAATAAAGCAACTGTAAAGCTGACTTCATGCTTTTCATCTAAATTCTCTTATTCTGCCTTGCCCTAGTGGCTCAGATTTGTTGCTTTTGAGCAATTTGTTTTAATAATCTTCCAGAAACCGTCTCAGCAACATTATTGTGCAAGGGATTTTCATGAAAAAAGTAAAACCATGCTTTGCATATCTGCTCATTAAAACACAACATTTAGGTGCTGGGGAGGTATCCCTAGAGCACTCTAGAATGATGCAGCATTTTGGAACAGAGGACAGGAGTAATAAACAACTCTATAGTAATGAAAAAATCACTGAAGGAATTTATAAAGAGGTCACAAGCACTTCAAACGACAGCATTTCAGTTCACATCTGTTTTCTAGTCAACAGCACTCATAATTAGTTATTGCTATGCTCATGTCCACATTTTCCTGTCTCAAATCATGGCCTCAGTGTTTTTTAAGTTCTCCAGTAACTAAGTCAAATGAATATACAAGGAGGGAAAATATGTAAAGGTGAAGAGTATATGACTTCCACCAGCCCCGCCCCACTCGGTTCGATTGGAGTACAGTTGAGTTTTTATCTATCTATATTCCTTCAGAGAAAGGAAACGGGATAAACTCTTCCTTTATTTTTAGTTTTGTTTTGGTTAAGTATTTCATGATATATACTCACAATGTATATAAAATACACAAAAATATTTCTGTACTGTCATATTGTTTCACTTTGATATTTACATAATGGGAATAGAAAAGGGATGTATTTCAGAAATCTCATGTCAGACCCTCCCTGAGGGGAAAACAAAATAAAACTATAATCATTAAAACAATTCAGCTGAAAGAGATACTAGAAAGGAAAGGGGGAAATAGGGAGCCACTTGTCATGTCTATCACCTTTAAAGATCAATATTTATCATGAAAAGTCTCTTGGCCAAATCTGTAATGGGGCACTCAAGTCCACTGAAATGCACTGTTTAGGTCCACTGTTCTTAGATTTCATTCAGAACCTCTAACTCAGAGCTTAAATTGTTTTGTTTCATTGACACTGAAATGTTATCCCCAAGTATATGTCACTCAGGGCCTCACGTGATTTTTTTCCCAGCATTTTCCTATTTATAGCTTTTTCCCTCCCTTCTGAAATACTTTCACTTCTAGAGGGCATTTCACAGAACTTGACTAGGTTTAAAAATTATAGAGGTTAACATTTCTATCAATTGCAGAAAATGTTGTTTGCATGCAATTTCTAACAAGCCTGTTGCAAATTGAGGCATTTCGACAATATTTCCCTTTCCTTATATGATCTGCAGTTACTTAAGGAGCAATTCACTGTGTTCCCTGGTTTGATTCAATCATTTGTGATATGTGGTATGTCCCAGCAGTACTCCCTCCTGAGTTTTAGTAGCCAGCACATTGATATATTTGCATTCAAAAACCTATGCTTCCAAGTTCTCAAAGGTTGTAGTTACAACATCTGGGGTACAGCATGTAAGTGATGCATAAAACATCATTTATAAGGTCAGGGATAAATGTTTTATGTCAGGAGTGATGTCTCTTTGCTTACAAAAAAAATAAAAAGAGCAAATGTAAAGAGGAAAGGGGCAAAGATTAAGATCCGTTTTCATTAACTTTTCAAAAGTAAACAGAATTTTATTGGTTTATTTACTTTTGTCAAACCTCTTGTCCTTGAAGTAGAAGCATGGCAACTAAACAAGTCCTACGTTTATTTAACATTTTCAGAGTGCTCTGACCCATTAAATACAAATTATCTAGTTCTTTCAAAAGTACCTTCAGTCAGTTGGTTCCTATCTCCATGGATAACCAGTATACAGAATCATGTTTTAATGGTCTTGCATTCAGCTTGATTTCTTAATGTATTCAGGGTCAAATCAGTCATAATCTTTTCTCCAGTTTCTCAGATCATCAGATCAGATTTGTTCTTCCTCCTACTTTTTATCAGTTATTGGAGTCAAGCCTAGGGGTATTATTTCCATTTGTGCAGCTTTGTAGCATCAGTGCATGTTTGGAGGATATACAGAAAGTCCTGTTGCGGTCTTCCCTCTTATTTTCTTTCTTATTGTTAAGGATGTCTCTTTCAGTGCTTTTAGCAAAAATGTGCTGGCCTCAAATTCTGTTTTAATTTCTGTCGTTCACTCTGTGGTGCTGATACATCTCATGAGCACTGATGGGAATAGACTCATAAGGAACTAAAAAAGACTCCTATAGGCCTGAATAGGATGAATACATGCTAGTTAGAATTCCTAAGGGATGACAAAAAAAATACTTCCTAACTTTAGTGCTTAAATTGAGACTTTTTCCTTCAGGTGAAAGAAAACGTGCACAAAATCAGCTGTAACAATTGCATTTTAGTATCTTTTTCTGCTGGATCCAAGCTACAAAAGCACGCATTGTAAAAAATCACTTTTTTTTCCTGACTGAACAATAAATACGTGAGATTAATATGCATGGAAAAAACCACAGTTATTATTTTGACCTTGTTTCCTCTGCTGCTAATTATGATTAATTATTCTGAATGGTGATTCTCTTTGAGAAAGAATGCACATACACAATGCAGCATGACACAGCCCTTTCACAGCATCAGTAATAGAGACTGCTGCAGCTTAGCCTGTGTTTCCCATAGCTCATATTGTACAGGAGGAAACTACAAACTCTGGACTAGGAATGATGTAATGGTAATAACACTTCTCAAAGATGTCACAAGCCAAAGATCTAAACAATTCCATGATGCAAGGAAAGAATAATTTTATTATCGGTTCAAATGTATTTCAGTATTTTCTTTCCCAAGTGGATTTTTAATGTAACCCTCTATCTTTCCTCATATTTTATTCTTTTCTGTTGGTTCCATGGCTATAAAGGGGTTTCAAAGAAGTTAGAAACATTTCCACATCACTTCAAAACAGGGACTTCACTGAAAAGGTGTTTTTAACCAGGGCTTTTATAGTTGCTTTAGTGTAATATTTGCAGCAAATTACCAGTATCTTACTATTGAAGGTGATTTAATGAACTTCAGGACATTTTTGTACACGTCTGCATAGAGTTTCTTTGAACACAGTGAATTGAATTAAATCCTGTAGGATGCATCCCTTGATAGCCCTGATCAAAGATTCAGTGAGACCATCAGAATCTACTAGATGTGTTAGTTTCCATGCTATACCTTCTCCAAATCTGCATATAGCTCTTAGTATTCAGCAGCCAAAAGAGAGGCTTTCAAATTAAGAAGAGCTGTTTTCACATAATAGCACAGAAGAACTAAAAAGAGTATATACAACTTACACTGATGCTGCTGACTTTAATTCCCCAAACTAGCTGACTGCATAGTCAGGGTATCCACAAAAGTAACAAGAAACTTAAGGAACTTAATGCCAACTTAAGGAACAAGAAATAATTACTTTGGTGGTCGTAAAAGTGACTAATAATGCAGAAGACTACTAAATCCTATGAGATTAGGGAGGCTGATGTGTTGAATAAATTAGTAACATTAACTTCCTTTCCCCTCTCCCCAAGCACGTTTAGAGAGGAATTCTGTCTTCAAAAGCATTGCGATGGAATTTTGCATAGGGAATAATAGAATCATAGAGTGATTTGGGTTGGAAGGTATCTTAAAGCTCATCTAATTCCAAACTCCCTGCCATGGCCAGGAACACCTTCCACTAGGCCAGGTTGCTCAGAGCCCCATCCAACCTGGCCTTGAACACTTTCAAGGATGGGGCATCTATCACTTCTCTGGGCAACCTGTTCCAATGCCTCCACACACTCACAGTAAAGCATTTCTTCTGAATAGCTAATCTAAACCTACCCTCTTTCACTTTAAAATCATTCCCCCTTGTCCTATCACTACATGCCCTTGTGAAAAGTCCCTCTCCAGTTTTCTTGTAGGCCCCCTTAGGTATGGGAAGGCCACTATAAGGAGGAGAAAATTCAAGAAAAGGAAAATTTTTCTTTAGCTCTTCACAAAAATTTACTTAGGAAAAAGGTGATGAGAAAACAATGTGCAGCAAGGATATATCCAGATACTGCACTGAATGCAGCATTCAACAGCAAGAAATCCCCTTACTGAGTAAATCCTAACAGCTGTTTTTGTGGCTAGTTATTTCGCATCTGAATTCTGCACTCAGATTTAAAAGCTTCTTAAAGTAAACTAAATTTACGAAAATACCATTTACTGTGGAATCCCTTCTCTTTTCCTAGGGAGGGAGAGTTCTGTTCACAAGGTATTTGTATCTCTCTTTTTAACTGATCTTCCTCTCTGCTATCATCTGCCATTAAATCTTACATAAAGGTGTAAAACAATATTCAGTGTATGAGACAATGAGAAAATTTTCCAAGCTACAGAGTGGGCTTAAAAGTTGCAATTTCCCATCACTTTCAGAGTGCCTACAGTCACAGTATGGTCAAACTCTTAGGTAGCAGCATCTTTATGTAGACTCTTCCCTCCAGGCTGAGTTTCAGGAGCTACCCTGCCAATCAGTAGCATTCAGATGCATGGGACTCCAAAGTTCTGCCAGGCATTCACTGCATCTTTAGGCATCCCACACATTAGAAATTTTTTCCTAATTGCTAAAGCAAGCTTTTGAAAAGGGACATGGATATGCTAAGTATCAAAGGATGACCCTTAAAATACACAGTCTTTCTGGATGTAAGTTTCAATCATGTTAAGTTGACTTAAATTTCATCCAATTTAATCAACATCCAGTTTCTAGAAGTTGTCTATAATTCAGCAGTTTATTCTACAAAATCACTTAAAAACATTGTCAGTTCTCATATACAACAAAGTAACTTCAGTTATAGTACAGCAGCACTTCTAAATCTACCAAATACGAAAACCATGGAAATTTAAAGAGTTCAGAGACACATTTCTAGCTACCCTTAGTTCTGTTGATTATATTTCCATTTTTTTCACTAGACTCCAGCCTTCTGAACAACATGTAAAAAGATGCAAATAAGTTAAGAATAGCTTGCTTCCCTGGCTGAATCTCTTTTCTCCAAGTAATATCCATTGTTTTTACATTAAATTAATGAAGGTGCTACCTGCTTTGAAGGTGCTCAGAGACTGCCTAAATTAGAGGACAAATAGATATTTTCATTTCAAAATTGATATGCATTTTTTAAGAACAGATTTATACACTTTATACAGCATAGACAAATTAACGCAGGAATGCCATGAAGACTTCGGACCACCTTGAAAGAAGCCTGACTCCCAGCTGCTTAATCTGTGTAAGAGAACACAGTTTTTATTGGCATGTTAGAATTTCTTTGAAATTCTAAATACCTCTGTGAAAAACTGGCTACAACAAACACAATTAGGAAAGCTGCTTTACATTTGCTGGACCACCAGCCAAAGGCACTCAGTCAGGGTACGAGTGTCTACAAATTTTATTCCGCTGGAGACGAAAGAAACTTTACATCCATCTCTATATCCCTCTTTCAAATAAAGTATCTCTTTACTCACATTTTCTTTTCAAGGTGACCAGATGGAATTCCAATGGAATTTAATAAAAATAATTTACATTAGCCAGAGAAACAAATAAACAAAATTTGAAGTACTCCTGTTGAAAAAATCATAAAAACTGCACAAAAATCAAATGACAAAAATATTTCTTCCAGCAGCAGCTCCATTCTGACACATTTAGCACTGCAAATCGCAGTAACAAAATACTCCATAGTTCTACAGGATAGGAAGAGTGCCAGAGATCACAAGAACCAACTTTTTATTTTTCTGACTTCTGTGGATTTATATTTTTATCCATATTCTAATGTTTTCCATAAAATTTAATGCAGCTTTTGTAAAATAAGTCACAAAGAGAGAGGGAAAGAGATAAGGAGCAATTCAATCAGAATAGAAAAAAATAATCCTGCCTTAATTCATGTTATCACATTTTTGTGCACCAGTTAATATAAGTAGATTTTGCAATACTGAAAAAAAATATTTACTGTACACAATTTGAGGGAATAAACTGTATTACATCCATTTTTAAGGCATGAATATTCAGACAACCAATTTAGATAATTTAAGATTTGTCAATTCCCCAATTGTTAGCACTCATCTGACATAAAAGGTCTCCTTACATAACCTCAGCTCAAGCATTAGAAAATGCAATTCCCCAAAGCATTAGTCACTTCCAAAAATTTAGGTCAGAGAAGATTTCTACCCTTCAACATCAAAACGCTATTTCCCTGAAAACTCACAGGGATTCTATTCCATTTCCTTGAAAAGTTCTACTAAATACAACAGAAAGCAAAGTGCAATCATCAAACTTTCGCCAAGGCCTTTTGCCTGTACATCAGAGAAAAATCTCAAAGAGTGAACTCTGGAAGGATGAGACCTCTCAGGTGATGTGTGTGAAGTAAAGGAAAGCATTGTGCTGATTTTTATCAAGTAGATTCCACGAGTACTTTTTAAAATCGCAGCGCATCTCCTCTGCACTTAGCACCTTAGAAAAGCTACAGCAGATTTGATAGTGGTCTGAAGCATGGTTTCTAAGAGAGCCTTAGAAATGCATATGAATAAAAGAAAAATACTCTTCCCAGTCTTTATCCAACATTCAATGGATTACACACATTACACTCATTTACATACAAGTGACCCTTGTCTGTTAAACCTCCCTTCTAAATTAAGTGAAAGTTAGGGGGTGAAAAAGATAAATTTTAATTATTACTTTTTAAATACATAAGTAAGAGGCAAAAGTTCATAGAACTCAATGATAGGTGATATCACTGCCAGTTCCTGCTAATGTACAATTGGCGAATCAGAGAATTAAAGAAAAAAACCAAAACTCACCAGAAAAAAACCTGCAAAAACGGTAGGCTGACACTCTCTTTTAGTTAGGAAAGCAAATGTCTATAACCAAGAGTACAAATCAAAGGCACTAGTAAAGTACAAAAAAATCCACTTTTTTTGGTTGTTTTGTTTATGCCAGTTCCAACTGTATACTGGAAGTTATGACAAAAATCTCTTAATAATTTTTTTTAGCTGAATTCTTTACTCTCATAATCTCATCTGTCATCTTTTTAAGTATAGAAGCTTTATTTCAGCATTAGCTACAAATCAGACTTAAAACAAACCAACAAACAAAACCCCACCACTTTGAATTCCGTAGCCTTCAACTTTATTTCTACCTCTACAGTGTATAAAGTGCTAATTTAAATAGGCGAGGTGAAGTGTGGAAGTGTCATGATTGCCTCCTTGAAAAAATCTGTTCCATCACTAGCAGTTTTCTGCTTTCCTACTAAGAAATAAGACCCAGAAAAAGGTTTTGAATATCTAGATTTTAGTGCAGATTTCAAAATCCTTTGTTAGGACTTGAACTGAGACTCTTGCCACCAGACAGAAATGTCACTATCTCTCTATGAATCTGTTTCTTGCTTGAGAAAGATCAGCAGAGACTAGATAAAGGCTAGTTTGCCTAGTTATATAATTACTTAAGGGAAATTATATTATAAAGACAACTGAGAAAAATGAAGTCTTATGAAAAGCGGGACTGAAAAGCCCAAATAATATTAATTTTAAAGCCCCTCTCTGGAGATGCACTTACATAATCATAAAATGTATAAATTAAAAAAAAAGTGTCAGTAGATCAAAACTGAGTTTTAAAAAGCATTTGCACATTAGAGATACTGGAGTATTTAACTGTGACTTTACTATTTCTGCTGCAATAACCATCTATGAAATATGTGCTTCCTCACATGGTTTGTCATGCACACAGAAATCAACTGCAGAGGTTACAACTTTTCCTTGTAAATTTTAGAGGAGCCAGAAATGTAATATTAAGAACCTTTTCTTTTTGAGAACTACTGAGAGATCAAAATAAAGTCTGTAGATTAATATGCCATCAGAAAATGAATGTGCTTTTAAAAAAAAGTTATGTGTAAAATGTACACTACAATATACATACTATAAATGTATATACGTGTGTATATATCTATATCTATATCTATGTATATATATGTATGTATGCATGTGTAATAGAGTTGTGAGTCTGTGAGAAGCTCCTGATGAAGTTCACACAATTTGAAAATTGACCTTTCTTTGTCTGGTACCAGCACCCTTGCATATTATTTCCTGAACTTGATGAATTTTTCTTCCACCCTTGTGCCACTTGAATTGAGGCATCTTATCAGTGGGTCACTAAATTCCAGGCTAGCTTTTAATTTCCACTTGTTCCAATCAGTTAACTGTGAGTAAAAAGAACAGCTTCTATTTAGTGAGGAATTCTCATTTTCTGCCTCATTGAATTTTTATTTGCATAAAGTCAGAAATTTACCTAAATAACCAAATTATCCTACCCAGTCGCAGAATCACACATCTGAATAAATTAAGAGCAAATTGAGGTATTTGTCTACTCTTATTTTCCTTTGGTCTTTAATTTCTAAGGAAGAAAACAATTATCTTCTGAGTGCTGTATTTTTTTTCCTCAGAGTTAAAATATACCAGTATCAGACTGCTCTTCATTCACACAACCCACTGGCACTATATACAACTTCTATGTCTGTATTGTGATGGTCAAGTCAAAAACCAGCCCCGAATTTACAGATGATGCCCTAGGAAGTGATAAACACCATTAGTAAGTACTGGTCCCTGTAGCTCTCATGTAGTTTACGACACAACACTGCATACAAACATTAATAGCTCCTGTTTGTACACTGGAATTACTTTGATGAAAACTGTCTTTGCTGTTTTTCTTTTTTCAAGACATAATTACAAGGCCCAATAGGTTTTACTGTAGACATCACACATTAATTGTTTTTAGAATTAAAACGTGCTTGAAGGAAGCACGTGCTTTTAACTTTAGTCATGTTTCTCTCAAAACCTGCCTAAACTTAGGTTTTGGGATGGTAGCATCTGAAATAATAACATATCACATAAATTCAATGTTTTATGTGAGAGCTAATCTGGTAAATTTTCCTGTAAAAAATAAAGACAAACACAGAGCACTTCATCCTCTCAGACAAAAAGTTCTCTAATTTTGGGATACTGTGGCTAATTATACTGCATTTAGAACAATTTCCTTATGTAAACACATAGAGAAATACAGCCTGAATTCCAGTCTACCTTCATATTATATACGAATGGATAACTTTATGCATAGAAAAGTATAGATCATATTTTGTGCTCCATTTGCCCCTTGAATGATTTTAGAACACTTAACTGTGGAGGTATCTTGCCTGTTTGTCCAATGTATACATAACAGAATGCTTTCTTTATTAAAAAGATTTTTCTCTGTCTTCTAGGAGATTATCTGCCCACAACAGGCTTTCTTTTACAATAAAAAGCACCAAAAAAACCAAACCAAACCAAACAAAAAACCCCAACCCAAATCCCAGTTTATTTCATTTGATACTTTGTCACATTAAACAAAAAAAGCTTATGTTTTAGAATTCCGAGGGTCTTGTATATCACTGACAGTAGCAGAGAGGCTGCATTCAGGTCATCAAGCAATCAGGGCATAAAAGACAAGTTTTCTCCAAATCTGTCGTAATTCTTTGAAATTGTAGACAAAGGTATTCCACAAAATCTTAGGTAAAAGCATGACACCATTAAAATCCTCTACAAAGCCTCGTGAGAAGCTGTGTGGAAAATTATGAGCTTCTTCCAGTCTCCTGCACAGGGACAGAACAAAAGTCACTGCCTACCCTGTCCCCCTCACAGTGGCATCATAGAGGCACAGCTTATGATGAATCACAGCAAAAAAATGTTATGGTGACTACCTACAGAATAAATTGAATTCTTTGGGCAGCAAAACCACTTGATAAATAGCTTTTACTTGGTATTTCTGACTATCTTCACCTGCCCTCTGCCCACAAATCCCTCTCTCTCTTTTTCACTGTGCTATTTCTGACATCCCTAGGTATCAAGCCATAAGGAATAGCTACTGTTTAAAAATTATCACCCATCTAAAAGCCAATCCCTCTTGTCCCAAACCCACAATGTTTTCTTTCAAAGGAGTTTAAAAACCACACAGCAATTAACTTGAACGCACAGAGGTATTATGGACCGTCAGTAAGCAATGTTCTCAACTCTGTATCTCTGCACTTTTCCACAGCTGAGAGAATGGTTGATAGAAATGTCATTTTAACTTTAAATGTCTACAGAATAACAACTTCTAGATGACTTTTATTGTTAGTGGAAAGAAACAAACACTTCTGTCATATTTCTGGCACTAACCTTAGGATGATCTTGACCACATCCTAGAAAGGCTTTTTTCCTCTGCATGACTACAAAGGAGGGATTTACACATCTGGTCCACATGTGGATGCCTGCGTTGGGAATGCTTTAAGATGGACTCTACTCTCAGTGTAAAACAATGAGGCATCTCTGTCCTGTATAGCACTGCTGTAAATTACATAGTATAGAATAGTAGAGGAATAAAATATAGTGAAAGCTTTGCTTAGCAACACACAGAGGAGCACAATTCATGTACCATAGCTGTGGTATGCAATGACTGATTATTGAAAAACTACAGCTTGAAAAAATACACAGCTTAAAATCTTCAGCAAGATTTCTATTTTCACTTTCACACAAAAAGGAGAAAATGATCTACAGAAAAAACAGATGCTTAAGTACTTTCAAATGCTGCAGGAAAATATTAAATATTAAATGCTTTATAGCAAAAGCCAATATTCTAAGATAACTCCCTACCATGATCATTAACAATAAAAACCACATAAAGAAATGTTAGACAAACATAAAAATTCTGCTCTGAAAAAAAATCTCTGAGCAGAAAAGAAGAAACATGAAAGACAGCAGGTGAAAGCATTTCTCAAATAGCACTGTATTCCTCTGATGTCTTTCTCCTTCTTTCAAATGTCAACACAGTTTATCCTTGTTTGTACTTCCCGTGTTTTTTAGCAGGATGAGAAGGGTTCAGAAAGGAGCCAGAAGTTTATGTAATATAAAAATGCCATTACTAGAAAACTAGTAATAGAACTATAATGGAGATAAGAATCAAATTTGAAAATAGCAAGTTTACGTTCTCTAAAATAACTTAATTAAAACACAATCATCTTATTCAACATCTAAAGATAACATTGATGCAGTACCCCATGTAATAAGACTGCTGCATAATCTTCAGCAGACAATCTTTTACCTAAAACCCCTTCTTATTCATCCTTCTTTATGCACAGAATTTAAGCAGAGCAAGCTTTGTAAAGCTGACTTAATAACATGCAACAGAGACTGAAAGACCAGGAAGACAGAGCCAAAATAAGAGAGACCCCCTCCTCTCCCCAAAAGCTTATCAAGCAGCCAGCTGCCTGTAATAAGGGTTGTAGAGAGCGAACAAACTGAAGCTCATCTTTGTGGTCAGCAGCTTTACAGCACCAACACAAAAGCTTTCATTTAATGTGTCTTAAAGCTGGTTTCCCAATAAATGTGAGAAAAGGTCATTTTTGATTGAAAACAGCATTGCAATAATAAGAATTACCTAATCAACTTGTGAACATGTTCTTCTTTTATTACTAAGATGTAATAAGCAAAGGATAATTTGTGGAATGAAGGTTTCCATTTAAAAGATTTTTCATAAGTTGTATTCAAGGAAATGATCCAGCACAGCTTTTCCTGCCTCCGTTATGGAGAATATGGCAGAACTTTAACTGACCAGTAGTGAAACCTAAGGAAACATTTTCATTTTACATGTATTTACTATCTGCAAGACCTGAAAGTGATTTATTACGTAATGAATCTCACCACTTCTCTTCCCTTTCTCACACATTTATCACCTTTTACCCATAGTTACAATAGCACGGTGCAGTGTATATAATACAAATACTCACATTCATACAGAAAAGTCTGCAATACATAAAAGGAACACCTAAAAGAGAAAAGCTGCTACACCAAATCAGCATATTCTTTAAGTTTTGATGGCTGGTTCCAGCAAGTATCACTGCCAGTTTTTCAAGTCATCTGCTAAAGACTATCTTTTGTAAACCCAGCTCCTTGCTTACGCTTTTTTACACCCGCACAGATTTCCTGGCTCCTGGAGACTTCTTAGCAAAAGTCTCTGCCCTACTCAGATGTGAGGTATCCCAGGCCATAGTGGACATTTGCCATTTAGGTCTGGCCACACAAACACCTGATATATACTATACTGCTATACTCCAAAAGCACTGAAGTAATACAACAAAGGTATAAAAATAAATACATCAGTATAAGAGAGATCTACATATGTAGGTAGTCTTGTAGCCTAAACGATAACTGGAGATCATCTCACTCTGTACAAGAGCCAGAATGGAGGTTGTAGCCAGGTGGGGGATCAGTCTTTTTTCCAATTAATAAGCAATAGAACAAGAGGAAAAGGCCTCAAGTTGTGACAGGGGAAGTATAGCTTGGGTATTAGAAAAAAATTATTCACTGAAAAGGTGGTCAGGCTCTCCAGGAAAGTGGTTGAGTGCCTATCCATGGAGGTATTTAAAAGACCTTTAGATGTGGCACTTAGGGACTTGGATAAGTGGTGAATTTGGCCATGTTAGTTTAATGGTTGGATTTGATGATCTTAAAGGTCATTTCCAACCTAAACAATTCTTTGAATCCTAGTTGGTTTAGAGAGATTGATTAGTTGCCATTATGAGAGAATATGCCATTAAAGAAGTATTAGAAGTTATAAAACTAGCAATTTCTCTCATTATTTTGTTGTTGTTATGGGACAAATTCAATCTACATTTTGCAGAGTTATGGTTATACAAAGGGACAGGGAGACCTCTCTGCACCAAAACTAGGTCCAGGCACACACCACTTACAGGCAGGAAGGCCAAACAATGCAGGCCTAAGGACCACTGCATAATGTATTTCAAACCAGAGACCGCTGAATGTTTCAGATACTCTTGTTCACAGATATTTCAAACCATATTTTTAAATTGCATTTTTAATAAAAGTTAGTTTTACAAACCAGTCAAAGGAGGTTGTTCTGAAGACTGAAGCAAACTTCATCTCCCTCTTCCTTCTTTTCCAGTTAATATTTTCATGAAGCTTCCTCCATCAGTACTTCCCAGTCTAATAACAGGCCAAGGAGACCAAAAAGATCTCCACACAAAATTATAAACAAATACTACAGAGAGAAACATCAGTGCCTGAAGAATTATAGTGTCATAATAGCTAGGGTCAGGTCATATCCAACAAAGGGGAGTGAGATGGCTTTCCTCTGGGCAGAGGACACGGATTGCACAGAAGACATCCCATTAAGACTTGACTATACATTTTGTCAATATCATCTTTTCTTATGTGAGTTCTCATGCAGTTCTGTATGGATGACAACATCTCAGAGAGATACAGCTTTAACACACTAAAAGGCACTGAAGAAGAACTGTCAGTACATAGAAAGAAGTCTAAGGTAGTGGCACTTTGGTAACGGGAAGAAGGGCATTTGTTTTTTTACACATGAATTTTAAAAAAGTAAATTTCAGGAAGCTTTGTAAAGGTTAAAGTCACTACTGGATGGCTGCCATCATGTAGCAGAGACCAGGCACGTAACTATGCCTAATTACAGACCAACTTTAATCCACCAGATGATCTGGCTGTGCAGAAGTCTGGCAGGAGCTATCAAGAAACACCACCTTGAGGGGCTCAGTACAGGCAGGCTTCAAAAGATTTATTTCACTTTTGAAACATTTCTGCAAGGGTACCAGAAGGCAGTTTAAAAATTAGCTCTGTTTTCCAGCCTAATTAAGCTTTTAAAACACTGAATATTGGTGAGTAAATTTAGCACATACCCAGAGCCATGGAGCTACAATATGCTACCTAATGTTCTGAACATAGAGCATTCTGAATGTTTCTTCTGAATATAACCACTAGTTTTACAGATTACGTTATTATGCAGGTATTTTACACAGTATCTCTCGTCTTTGACAACCAGCAGTAAATGAAGGCAGAGTCAAGAGTTTTTGAACAGAGTGAATTATTTCCTTAACTACCAGTAATCATGGATACTGTATTTCCACAAAAGCAGCATTAGCACTTGATTTATTTCTATCCAAAAGTTGATGCAGTGTTATAGCAAGGAAGCATAAGAGACATCCTTTCAAACTTCTCTCCTCACTACAACCAGGATGAAGTGAAAACACCATGATTCAGATAATACCAACAGCTGTCTATTTGCTAATTCAGTGTTTTTCAGCCTTTCCTGATTCATAGACACAGAAGAGTTTTCTGTGGAAGACAAGAGGTCTTTAAAAGTTCAATATATATCTATCTATATCTATCTGTTTATATCTCTACAATGCATTATGTTCAATTTGACTTTTATATTCCCCTGCACATCTGTGCCTCAGAAGCAGCACAGGACCCTGAGAAGGCTGTGTGTGTGGCTGCTCCTGCAAGGCTCAGCCTTTTATTCATTTTTTTTTTTCCTTTTTTCCCCCTTTCATTGTAAGATTTTTATTTCTTGAAATTCCCAATATTGAATAAGTGTTTCTACAAACAGTAAAATATGCAAATCCTGCTTGAGTTATACAAGATCTCCTTGTTTTAAGACCCATCTCACAACTGCAGTGGTACACTTAGGATGGTTGTATGCATCTAAGTACTGGTTTGAAAATAAGAGAAATGCAAAATATACTTAAGTAGCTCAAGAAATGGTCAATATTCTTGATTTTTGTAACATTCTTAGTGAGGATAACTACGAAATATATGAAAACACAGTCTAGTATTTTGAAGATGGCTCTTGGGTTCTTGCTTTGGGTGCTAGGGGGTTTTTTTCCAAACAAAGTAAAAAGAACTGAATGGTATCTTAATTATCCAGTTGTAAGAATTTTTCTGAAGAACCATAAATCATACAAGTCAGCTTAACTTACACTCAAACAATTTCACAGGCTGAATTCACCCATGACATAACTAGCAATTAACCTCTTTGAGCGCATCAGTGCAGGATTTCCCCATTAGTTGTCATGGTAGCTTCTCCAACCAGGCAAGCCAAGCACCTGTTCTGCTCTCAAAAAAACCTACGCAGCAAACGGAGATGCATCAATAGCAGAGAACAAACGACGAGCTTTACAATAAAAAACTCTTCAGAGAATGACAGAGGCAATCTAGCGCTGGAAGAACACCTATCTCAGGTTTTATGGGCTCTATTGTAGGGAAGGAAAACTGGACTGTGTCTGCCACTGCCTGAAGCTGTCGCTCAGCAGCCAGGCTACAGTGAGAGAGATCATGCTGAATTCTACTGTGATGGCTGCCTCTGCCCAGCATCCTTTACATGTAATGGTTCATCTTGGCAGAGGATGCTTTTCTACTAGACCCTTCCACTGTCAATTTGTCTTGAGAGACGCACTTTACTTAATTTTTTCTTCTTGATTTTGGTTTTAAGGCTTCAGGTACACACTGTTTCAGTGCTATCTTGGCATGTGTTCTTTAATGCCAGAGACACTGGTGCTGCTCTTACTGCCAGAGGCAGCCATCACTTCTATCAATTAATTTCTTCAGAACAAACTCAAAACAGCTGAGTAGATCTGCAGCAGAGTCCAAAGCTTCATATGGAAAGCAGGAGCAGGCCGTGCAAGACCAACAGCTCATGTTTTTTCTCAGGTGAACTGAGAGGAACAATACTGGTGGCATTAGCTAGTTTGAAATCCAGGCTCAGCTTCAGGCAGGCACTGGGGCTGTGGATGCTGGAGGGACCGAGTGTACTCCTGTGATTCCTACCAGCAATGCTACTGGAGCTGCTCAGGACACTGACCTCTCATGTTGAGTAAGGCAGCAGCCACATAAAGCCTGCCTGCAGGGTTTTGCCTCAGCAACATATCACAGCTACTGATAGCTAAGCTGTTTCTGACATCTTCCTCACTCAGCTGCACTTTTCTTACTGCTCCTGTATGAAGGCTGTTTTTTTGTTTTTCTCTAATGCTGAATATTTTAGCAGGGCTCCTTAAATAAACTTTCATCACATGGATGCAAAGACGGAAAACTGAACGAAACTTAAAAGAAACACAAGATTTTGCAAGTAGCTTTGATGTTCTCTAGCTTTTTATTTATAGAATACAGATTAACTTCCTTTTGTTAACATCTATTGTTGTTTTATAATGGGCGCTGCTTTGATAAGTGAATTGAAAGAGTTTGCTGCAGTTCCTTCTAAGTGCCCTGTCTTGCTAAAAAGTAGGTTCTGTAAAAATGTGTTTCTGACTGAAAAATGGAACAAGAACATTTAATCTGATTTTGGATGGTTATGAAGTAAAGCAATTGCTTTGAAATCATGAAATGCGATTTCTTCACTCACATGTAACCCATAAAATTCAGCCTCAACCTACATCACGTATGTGCATAGGACAAACAGAATCAGTCAGTCTACTCTTCAACTATTTATCCTTTTTGATATAACTACATTGTTTTGCTGAGACCTTACAAGTTCCTTTTCTTCTACCTCTTGCATCTCTGCAATCAGTACCTTTTTATAATAGATAAGAGATGTTTTGCTTCTGAGGGGGATGTCAGATCCTTTCTTTATTAAATATGTTTGAAATTTTCTATAGATGACTAAAATCATCCCAGAAGCAGCAGATATTCTGAGAATTCCTAGGATCCCTACAACGAGTTACTAGTGAAATCTATTACAAATGAGGCTAGGTATATACACTCTAGCAATAGTGGCTTTTGGGTCACGACTACTATTTCCCTTCTTATTTCCATTCAGACACCCCTGTTGTTGTCACACCCACTGCTGTCCTCAGTGGCACTGTTCTTAATGCCAGCGCTTTGGGCAGAGGAGGTTTTCAGTCCAGTACTTTCACAGACTGACAGAGAACCTGAAGCTCCGGTGACGAAGGTCTAAAGCAGCACAAGTGCTGAGGCACCTATCACGCAGTTTAAGTGGAAGATAGTGGCCTGGACACAGGATGTTTCACAAACTTCCAGGTGTCCCCACAAGCCATATCCATACCAATAAATTAAACAGGTATAACCTCAAGGTCTGGTGGTAGGTATTCAGTAGTTATCTCCAGCAAAAAGTCAGAAAGCAGTCACAGATAAAACACACTTTTAAGTCTGTGTGGTGTTCAAACTGCCCTTTCCCATCATGTAGTCTGCAGATGACTTATCTTTTCCATTACTTTCCCTTTTGAATGCTCATTTTCTGGTCTCCCACAGCTGCATTCAGCACAATGGTGCAGCTCCTTTTACTGAACCCAGATGTCCTCTTGAGAGGTAGCAATGAGCATTTGAGTCTTCTCAAGCCATAGAGGAAACTAAAGGCAGACTTGAGAGCACTGGATGAGTGCTCCAGCTGCGAGGCTACATGTAAAGGTCAGCAACTTGACTGCAAAGAAAAAAAATAGTTATTTGTCCATACTCAAAAGGACCATTTTCAGGGATAAATTCCAGGCTTGGGGTCATGAATTTCCATCTTTTAGAGCTCACAATTCAAGTGTTCAACGTGGTATCTAATCCATAAGAAAAAATACCCTCCTTCATGGCATAAATTGGTAAATATTCTTACCAAAAGGGGTTTTTTTCCCTCAGCTATATATGATCATATGACTATAATCCTTTGCTATTTGCTCTTCCCACTAGCTGTAGGTGCAATAGCAGCATGATTCACCAATTCATCATCTGAAGACACCACTTGATGACATATACTGATCCTCAGGTTACTACAAAATTCAGCTTATTTTGCTTGGGTTTGGCTTTTTTTTTTTAAAGTAGTATCTCCTTCCAGTCTAATAAATTCTTTTAATTTAGTTGATTTCATCTGCAATGTGATTTCAGAATAGAAAAATATCTCACCTTTTTTTTTTTACTTGTCTGTATGCTCTTTAAACTATTCAGGGCTCCTTTCTCAGCCACCTCTTCCATCTAATAGACCAGATATGGAAAAGGCACATTCCTTTTACTCAAATGTAAAACCACAAGGTTTCCCGTATTTAATGATTTCCAGCTCAGTTTTGCAAAAATAATATTTGAGAATTGGACATGCTAGTTAGCTGCCATTCCTCGCCTCTTTCAGCTTCTTCCTGCTCTTTTCTGCAAGCTCCCTTCTCATCTCAGCTTTTTAACCCCAAGGACTTGAACTCTATTTTTAGCCTCTGTATGAATTTCCAATCTAATGCATTTAAAGAACTTATCAGAGATGTCTAAAACCTTGGAAGCAATTAATTAAGTCCTGCTATTTCCAGACTACACCAAAACAATTTGTCACTGCATGTAAAATGGTATAATCGAGTAGTATAAATGTTTTCAGGCCAAGTCTTGCTATGAATTATTTAGTTCATCTCTCCTAATTAAAGACCTATTGGAGGATTAATGTCTCATAACCTGGCAAACTACTTTACTAAGTAACAAATTACCCATATAATGACCTCACACTAAATTTATGTAACCTGAGTAGTAATTTGCATAAGTATACAAAATCCACTGAAATGGAGAAATCTGCATTCAAAAAAGGAATCTGTACCAAATGTAAATCTATACTAAAAGAACCAATTCACTGAATATCTGGGTGTTTTCAGCACTTACATCAATATACATTTATAAGGACTGCTTCTGTGAACACAGCAAGATCACATAGTTATGCTGTGGAATGAAAACACAGATTTTCCATTTTCCTTATGGAAATACAACTTACTTTCCTCTGTAATGCATGCAATACATACTTTTCCTGGTGTTAAAATTTTTATTATAAGCCTATAGAATATGCTATGCACCTGAAACTGGTTGCAAAAAGAAAACAATGTAAATGGTTGAAAAATGTAAGGAAAGATGAAATAGGTCAATATAGAAATATAGGTCGATGTGGAAAGATGAAATATTGGTCAATACAGAGCAACTGCCTGTATTGATATTAGGAGGAAAGCAGGATGTAATGCTACGCTTCCACAAACAAAATGTTCAGAATTGTTATTGTTTAGTTGTCAAGAAATTAATAAAACTAAATATTAACAGTAAAAAAAAAAAAATGGGGTATAGCAGAAATCAACAGCGACACTTTGTAAGCTTCCCCTCTGACTCCCAGGGCCCTGGCTGGCTCTGTTTCCAGGACTTGAGGCCCAGTGCAACCCAACTGTGTTACTGTGCCTCTGGCTTTTGAGAAAATGACTAAGTTAGGAAAAAGAGCTGTCTGAAAGACCAGAAAGAGGAGAAAATAAAAATTACAAATGGGTACAGTTGCTGAGCTAGGGCTTGTTACTAGTGCAAGAATTCAAGAGGGAAAGAAAAGTAAGCTAACTTTCAAGAGGGAAAGTTGCACCAACACAGCGAGGTATAAAATCCAAAAGGGAAAAGCCATCAATGCTAGTCAAGTGAGCTGGGAATCATCAGGTCACAGATCCGAGCTGGCAGTGACAGCAGTGATGACAGAGCTGGTGGCAGACGGCAGCTCAGCAGCGCAGCGGAGCCGGTGCCTGGGGCTGCAGAGGCTGACCCTTCCCGCCGGGCCCACGCTGGCCGGAGGTGCCGCGTGCTCATCCTCAGAGCTAATGCCTACGGACTGGTGCTTAGCCTAGGAGATCATTAAATCCTGCCTTAGCTTCTCTGTGCTACCTAGACAGTACCTGCTTTCTACTCCTTGTAATATGTACATATATCTTGTATCCAACATCATTTTATACCAGCTAATGACAACTGAACAAACCCATCCAAACTGGCAAAAATGCCTGCTGCTTTAACATTTCTTCTGCTGAATACATGACCTATTTCTGTTAAGCACAGCAGATCAGGCTATGACCGGACAACTTCTGAGTCCCAGATTTTCAGACCTTATTTCTGCTTTCTTTTTGTCCTGCTTTTACCTGGCCACAGTTTAAGTAAAATGAAAACCAAGTATCAACTCTTCTGATCCCCTTTTAATACCTGCAGAAGAAATTACAATCAACATACATATTCCAGTCTGATTGGAGACAAAAAAACTGCTTAGAGGACATAAAGAATTTATTAGGTCTTTCTGTCTTTGATCCTGTAAACTCTACTTTAATACACATATTATCAAAGACAAAGCTGAGCAAAAACATCTGCACTCATATACACCAAATGCCCTCAAGAAAGATGAAAAATAGCCAGTCAGAGCATCTTACTTGGCTTGTAAATAGAAAGAAAATAATGAATTTGGATATGCCTTCTGTAGTCTTGGGGAGAATGCCTGAAGGAACATGTTTTACTGAAGAACCCAATCCATAACATAAATGATTTTAATACTCATCCAAATACAACAGAAACAGAAAAAAAATTCAAACCCAACAAACAGTTCCCCCTGACCAGGGCTTTAACAAGTCTCTGAAATACCTAACCTTACAAAACTGCTTCTTAGGAAGTAAAAGCCCTTCAAGGTAATAGAACAGAAGCCTCTGAAAATCATGCAATAGTTAAAAGCATAAATGTTAGCAAACGTAACTGAATGGGCTTGAGGGTTTTGGTCCATTGTACTCCAGGAATATAGTATGGCATAAGTGCCAGTACATAATAAAGGATTTTTAAAATTCCAGTACAAAAAATGGAAGACGTAAAAAATAAAACAACCGTACCATATTCTAGATATACGATAAAAGATAAAGGGCTATTAAAACTACTTGAGAAGTCTATTTTTGAAAGTCAGAATACTCGAAATGCAAAATACACTGCAATTTCTTTTTGAGTAAATGTTCAATAAAATGTAGAGAATAACATAGAAAATATAGTGCCTTCAAATCAATTATACCTGTCTTTGTATTATTCATTCCCTATTCAGGAATGTTCTATAAAAATATCCCTCCATCTTCAGGATTCAGGAAGCATCACCTTCACTAGAGGTCTATGTTCTGTGTTTTGTATGAAATACGTACGTGCAAGCCCCTCTGCAGAAAGGAAGGGAAAAAAAACCCCAAGCAGTTTTTCAGGGTTTATTTTCCTCAATGTCCAGGTCTTCACGTATCTGCTGTGCAGCTTGTCCTCTACACCAAGTAGTTGTTACAAGATGCAGTTGTTGACTGGTGTTAAACCCAGTTATGGTACACCCGCTCTATCAATAATGCTTCTGCTCTACCTCAATAATCCCCACTACCAAGTCCAGCCTGGCACATGGCACAGCACCTTCCTAGACAGAAATTTAGGGAGGCTTGAGGTTAGTAAATAGTGCAAATGGGGACTGTAGAATTCATTTTGATGAATTTCTGTATGATTTTAACTGTTTCCCGAAGAAGCATGTTGAGTTGTGCAACTAGTTACTTACCTTTAATATAAAGACTCCATTTGTATTGTCCATGGTGTGCTTTGGATATATTTTTGAAGGTTTGATCCTACAGTTCTGAAGAGCACAACAACTTCTTGAAAACAGAAGGGGAAAAATGTGACAAGACGAACTTTTGTGTTTTCTGCTGGGAGCTGCAAGGTCAATGCTGATTTAACTGAGATGTGGGGAGCAGAGCTTTACCCAGAGGTATAAAAGAGAAAGATGCTACAAGATTTCTTCTCATGAAAATTTCAATTCAATCAATATGAAAGCTACACATTTGGATCAAAAATGGCAGGGAATCCTCAAGGACTCTTCTTACAAAGAGTTCACATAATCTTAAAATAGCCTTTGAAAGCCTGAGAGAGGTCATTTTGTTCCTCTGAAAACGTTGAAATATCTGAAAATAATCAATGTTGCTGGGATCTTCCCTTTAAAATTAATGCCAGGCAGTGACATTTCTTACTATTTCGAGTGCTTCCATGCTAAATTTTTCTTTACCAATAAGGCTCGTCCTAGGAATGCTACGAATTCTGTAAGTCCCGATGAGGGTACTTGAGGAAGTACAAGGCAAAGGTGGAGGGTAACCCTAGGACAAGTTAATATATTACCATGATGAGGAAGGAGTTCATCCTAGAAAACCGTTTAAGCTCCTAGTATGTTTCTCTGTATCTGTGTATCTCTCTCTTTTTTGTTCTGTAATAAGTATTTTGAAGAAAGTCCTGACTGATTTTTGTTCTTCAAAGGCTAAATGAAACAAACAAACAAAAAACCAAAGAAAAAAAACACAAAAAACCAACAAGCAAATATTACTTAGGTACCCTATTATAGTTGCTGAATTGAAATATTTCCATCTATGGCATTATCGCAGTTGGATGTCTTTTAAGATGAACTTAAACTAGCACCATATCTGTTTCCACCTACCCCCATTTCAGACCAAGTTATACAGGTATGAATCAAAACAAGTCTTGTCTTACTAACTGAGTTGGTCTCCATGTTGGAATATTTAAATTTGACTTGCAGTTTTTTGAATCAGCTAACAGTAAGTGAAAATATGTATACAGTGTATGCAATATTTTATTCTCTTTTTATTAAATACACTGTATATATATTTACATTTGTAGTTTGAAGTTCCTTTATTACATTTTTAATAAGAAAAAGTGAAGAAAACAACTAGAAATTAAAGGAATGGTGTTTTAAATTATCTGGGATTCTGGGATTTTTGAACTACAACATCAAGAACATTTAAGTTTTATTACTGAAGGATTTTTACTTTGTTTTACTTATATCACAGTTTATTTTAGAATGCAGCAACACTGATAATCTCTTTGAAGAGACGTGCTCAAAATCTATGGCTCAAAACCCAAACCATTTAAAATTAAGTAACTGTCAAGGGGCATGTGCAATAAAATGAACATTAAAAAAATCTAAGCTGATTCTAAGTTTATTTATGCAATTTTCTTCCCTTGTGTGGAATAAATGGATGTGCAATTTGCTTTGGCTTTGTGTTTAGATTTAATCTACATCTGAAAAAAAGGTTGTTCAATGGATTTCTGGGATAACTAGAAAATCAGATCAAATTAAATCACTCATTGTCCTTATCAGATTTATCTACTCCTTATATATTATATACACACACAGACACAGTTATATATCTAGGCTCTCCAATTCCTCATTCACTGTGCTTTCTTCCCTCACGATAATACTGTCATCCCTAGGTCCCACAAAATGAGGTTATTGCATCTTCCCTACTGGACTACAATGAAGAAATATGAAAAAGCTGGATCACCATTGGCCAGGTCACCATTACCAGTTCCAAATTTTTTTTTTTTTTCTGAGGAATGCATTTTGCCAGAAAAATCATCTCATAGGAGGCAAATGACTCATACAGCACAGTGGTATTTCCAAATACTGCACGTGTCTTAGTTTGGATTCAAAAGACTGAGAAATGCTGGAGCTCCACTGTTCGGCAGTAGTGTCACCAATTACCACTTTTTTAAACCATGGCATTTACTACCTGGAAAACTGCATATACACATAGGTGACTCAATATAATTTCAGGGGAGAACAGAACAGGAGATGCACAGAAGAGTTGTGAAGGTGTTATTTTAAACACAAAATACTTCTGACTTCCCTATTTTTCCAGTCCCTAACATTTCTGATTCCTGTTGATTCAGAGGTGACTACTAGGTCTGAAACTTGCATGGTAGGCTTGAATCTGAGGGTACACACAGCATCAAAAGTTACAAATCTGAATGAATAAAGCAGATACTGTGATAGGCCACAGACCTAGTATGCTTACTTAAATAAAAAAGAAGAAAACACCCAAATAACCCAGGGACTTAAACTTTGGTCAGGGTTTAAGAGTCACTGAACATTAGTGATCAAAAGTACAAAAGTACTATTGAGAGATAGGAGGACAAGATGGATAAATAATATAAACGGTGTGAGATTTTAATTTGACTGATTGCTTGAATGAAATCATTAACGTTTTGTAACTGTGACAGGAGACATAAAACCTCAAGACTTGATTATGAGAGAAAATACAGCTACAGCCTGAAATGCCAATCGAAAGGGCGAAGACGCGCCTTTGCTTGTATCGGCATGGAAAGTAGTTCCCCAAAAGTATCACTAGATTTAAGACATGACTAGCAGTAAGTGACCTACCTTTTATTTTAACTATCAACTGAACCTTTTCACAGCCCCAGAGGCTAAAAGTGAACTTTCATGCGACCAGAACCGAGTGCATCTGGCCCGAGTTCTTAAAAGGCAGCAACATTAAAGGTAATAACCACAGTTAAAACCATCACAGAAAGTCTTGCCCTCCGTAAGCAAAAAAAAAAAAACCAACCCAACAAAAAAACCCAACCAAAGAAAAAAGCCCCCACAAAACTCAAAGAAACTCAACCCTCCAAGCCAAACCGAACCAAAGAACCTTGTCTGCACTGTAATCTTTACATAAGACTAATTTTTGCTACCAGTCAGCTCCAGCCTTTTCCATCCTTTCTTCTACATTTATCAGTTTAGTAATTGGAAAGGTTTATGAATCAAGTCAATGCGTTCAGTCAACTCCAGTCTCAAATAACCTTCTTAAAGAGGCTGAGACCAGCAGCACTCATTTGAAGAAACAGTAGCTGTTCTACAGAAGTAACAGAAATAACTGAGGTTTAGAAAACTTAATCTCTTCTCTTTACTTCTCCGTAGGCATGAAGTCACATGCAATTTCTCAGACAGAAGACCAGACCACTTGAATCAATTTGGTGTCTCAGCTTCTCATTTTGGGGAATATTCACTTTCACATTAATGTGGGAAAATGGGGTAGTGGGATTAATAAGCAGGGAACAGTGAGGCAGATAGTCCTTCTAAAGACTTCAACCAGCAAGCATGAAATCCTATATATAATTTCAACTGCCATATAAAGAGTAAAGTGTTTCTTGTCCACTACAGAACTGGTTAAGATTTAAACTTTTGTAACTGAAATCTAGTGAAGGAGCCGAAACAGCTCCAGATCTCATATTTTTGATGCTGGATAAGATGAAAAGCAAAAGTGTAGGGGAATGTTCTTCTTCCCATTAACATAATTTCAAATTTCTTATACTGAACAAAGACCCTTGGGCCCCCCATCATGTTTCATTGCCTTGGATGGCTCTGCCAGCTTACACTTCCTCATTTGCTTGCAGAATCGTGCCCATCCATGTTAGTGGTGCAGGGGGAAGTAAGGTAAATTCCCACATTCATTCAAGTGTGCCTTCCTGCCCAGTCCTGTACCAGTAGAATAAATTAAAGAACAAAAGAATTGAGAATTGGTGATTGGTGCTGTCTCCTCTCAAACATCCATCCTTTTTGTGCCCAAGTTCTCTCTGCTAAATGAAGTGGAGAAATGGCCCTTCCTGACCGGTCACACATCTTCTCAGTCTGCAAAGATTCAAGATTTTCTGTATGCATTTAACAGTATGTGAAATTACACAAGAGCTATAGTAGGAGAA
Organism: Gymnorhina tibicen; assembly: GCA_013399875.1. Taxonomy (NCBI): domain Eukaryota; kingdom Metazoa; phylum Chordata; class Aves; order Passeriformes; family Artamidae; genus Gymnorhina; species Gymnorhina tibicen. Next base: position 7,160,167 of record VXAZ01009477.1, read on the forward strand.
CATTAAACACTGAGAAAAATTGGAAGTGAAACACACAGAATAGAGGGAGCAGGTCATTGTCTTGATCCGTAATCTCTAACTGAACCTTACTGCTACCTCTAAAAATAATGTTAAGTCACATAGAATATTATAGAAATGTCAGCTAATAAAAAATAAAATCCCTTTAAGAATTTAAATGGCAAGAGCCTTGAGCAGTTGACGATAGGTTTCTCCCAGAGAAACAACTCATGTAGACAGAGGAGTCAGGATTACTGGAGCTAGCTGTCATGCAGCTCTGTGAACTTTCTACATTTCTGTTAGCTGAGGGTATTGGCCCGTGCTGACCTTCTGTACTCTGCTTGAGGCAATCACATCAAACTCCCTTTCTGATGAGCCAATGTGAATGGCACTCTGCTAATGACTCTTCCTGCCACATTTCAAGATTCATGGCAGTTACATCCAAAGGAATTATGGACTCCCTATCTTTTGCCTTCAATTAATGAAATCCTCTCAGTTCAAAGACCCTCAACTTGAATGCGAATTCAAAGGATATCAAAGTAATTGATAGTCTGCACGAATAAATGTATGTGCTTTAAAATGCTTAGCCTTCATAAAACCCATCAATTTATAATCATGGTGCCTTAAAATGGTGAAATCAGAAATCAGAAGAAATTCCTGTGCACTACACATACAGTTGGTTAACCTATATTAGGAAAAGGAGTTAATTTCCTTACCAACTAATTTCAGAGAGTAAATTCAAACAGCAAGTAACTACATCCCACTTCTGTATGTGAGCTCTTACTTGACCTTTGCCTGGAAAATTTCTGCACAATGACAGTTTCATAGCTTGTATTTCCAGTGTTACTCCTGATTAAAAAAATCCAAACTAATTAGCATGTAACAACCAACATTAACAACATATGCTGGGACTGTAATGAAGTCCTAATTTGTAAAATGTTCTCAAGGATGCTGTATTATTGATTAAAAATTAACATTTTCTCTTGCTCTAGAGCAATTAGTGAAAATGTAAGATAATGAATATTTATAAAGCTAAGGTAGAAACTTGATCATACCCTAAGACACCATTTTTTGTGCTTAAAGCAGCTAGCAAACTGCTGGCAAGCAAATCTTGTGTATTAGGTTTTCAAGGCGGAAGTTTGTTCATGGCAGTCTGCTTTACAGCTAGAGCCGAGAATGCAAGGAAAGGGTAATTTCCCTCACAAAAGCCAAAAGGCAGCAGCAGTAGCACCAAATAAAGCACAAGAAGTCAAGTCAAGCAAACTTCTCATGCATATTCCCAAGTGTTTCTCAAGAGGTCAAACTGTCAAGTTAGCTAACACCTTTGATGAATTCAACAGCAATGCTAGTTACAGCTTTGCAGTTTCACTTCAGAAAAATAGTATGTGCATGCTGCGTTGCACTCACTTGCTGGGACTACCCTGATGGAGTATAAGGAGGTAGCTAGACGTTTTTATGTCACTGGCAAAGGTAACATTTGGCCCATTCTTCACTCTCAGGAACAACACATTATTTTTATGAGCTGTTCTGCTAGCACTCTGCACTCATCAAACAATTACACTTATTAGCACTTTGTCTTAATATCACCTTTTTAATCATTCCTTAGCCCGCTACGGCCTGTCAACAAAACCTTCCTATTTTGTATTTTCTGGCTTTGGCTCTCTTACCCCAGATTTCACAAGCACAAAAAACTCTTCTATACTTAATAAAGAGATTGCCCCTGGACTTGTGATAAAACAAAGGTGATAAAACAAAGGTGTCAAACCTTGAAGGTAGAGATGTATTTCAGATATATTCAACTCTCAAAAATTAATTACACTGGAAGGAACACTTCAAAGTAGTTGCTAATGCTAACTTCTGGAAATTGCAACAGAAAAAAATACAAACAGCTGTCACTGGGGCTTTTCCTAAAGATCAAGAAAAATATTATTGTTGTGTAGCCCATGGTCTTCAGAAACACAGAGATATACAAGATGGTCACCAGGCAGGGAAGGATCTGCCTGTAAAGGATGCCATATCCTGTCAAAATATAAAAATATCCCTAGCAACCCCCTGTCTCCAGCCTGAGTGGAAACCTTGGTGTACAGGCAGACAGGTGAGTATGAAATTTCTTGCTTACTTCTTTTTCTGGACCAGATGGGAATTCAAACTGTTCTTGAGAGCTGCCATATCAATCTTTCCATTAGGTAACTGGGACTTTATGTGTCATGCTGAGAGCTCAAGGTGTTAAGTTCTTAATCAAAAAAGATGCTTTTCTCTTTGAAGAAGAGTCTTACATAATAGCCATGGCAGCAGAACCTGCTGATCTCAGCTGCAGCTGCAACACACAGCTAGCTGCAGCCTTCACAGAAATGCTTCTGACAGTGAGGGAAAGGTTGTTAAAAGCTGTGTCTGTCACAAAGGGAAGCATCATAGAAAGAGGGCTGTTTTTCTACAGCTTGAACCTTTCTGGAGCTGTTTTGGTTTGGGGGGGTGGTTGTTGTTGTGCTGGGAGTTTTTTGGTAGTTTTGTTGGTTTTTTTTTCCCGTAATGAATAGGTTGTATCTATACAAAATAGAATTGGAAAGAATCTTAAAATTAGGCTGCAGCGTTATCTCTCCTACTTATTCACTAGCACCATAGAGACATGGCTCTGCTTCTCTCAGGTGAAGCCACAGCTTGTGGTAATTAAAATATTTACATTTATTTTCTGCCAAAAAGGAAAGATTCAGTGCTTTTATAAGGTAACTCAGAAAAACCACCTTTTGTCAGCACTTTTTTCCCCCAGTTAACTTTTTGAAGTATTAATAATGTAAGTTAATATGAAGGTTTTTAATTCAGTCCTTGACTGCAGAAGGGCTGACTATAGCATTACCACTAAGAAATTAAATGCTGAATGACTGAAGCTCACTACATCCATATGCATTTCCTTCTCTTGTTAAATTCAGTAGATGTGACCTATCAAAAGATATTGCTTCATATTTCATTAACTCAGAGAAATGGGGGAAACACGTAAGGGACAAGCATTTCTAACCAGAGGATTTCTGCTATAAAAATGTCTTCTGTATCTTTGGTAACTTTTGCGGTAAAAGACCCTCCTTACAGTTACGCTTAGTTTCAAGTGTGCAGACTACACTGCTAGTTTGAACAATAAATCTTAAAGCATCAAAATCTTTTGTCAATATTAAATAATGCTATAAAAATAAAGTTTAACAACTTCAATTAAGCATTTTAAATTCTAGTGTTTTGTGGCACTGACAGCACTAACATACGGCCTTTGCCATCATGCCTAATTAGAGGCCATGTTTTTAGCGTTCTTTCCAGTTTAAAAAGATGAGGTTTTATGGTTTTTGTTCCTTTAAAATCTTGGTGATTTTATCAGAAAAAATAAGGAAAGAAGGGTGTCTATCACAAACAAAAGAACACATTTAAGCAACAGGTGAACACTCAAGTGGTTCAAGAGATGAATTACTGCTGTGATAATTAACATGATTACAACCAAGTCAGGTATAAAGCAGTGGCCACTCTGTAAATATTCTAAGGTGGACCAAACTGAATGGTAATTGTACCAACTACTGTTCTTCAATACTGCTCCTCAATTACAGGAAACACAGCCACAGTTTCTGTGAGTTTGTTTTTGAAAGGAACTGAGTATACATAAAAGCTACTAAAAATCCATGATGCCAGTCCTATTAATTTTGATGAAATTTGCAACACCTTGCACCTTTAAAAAGCATAATGTAGTGAGCAAGTAAAGCCTCCTGGTTTTGGAAGTGCTCTTTACAGAGAGAGAGCCACAATAAACTGGTAAATCTGCAGGCCTCTTTTTTTCACAATTATGAACTACTAACCTAGAGAAACTCAGTACTGCATTTCAATTTCCATAAGCTGTAATTTATTGTGTAACAAGTTTTCCAGCAGTGCAACTTAGACTGCTGCTTCTTAGCTTATCTGTGCAAGTTTTCAGGAGAGCTGACTTGTTATCTTTCAGCTATATATTCTACATCTGCATTGCCCAGGCTGAGTCAGCCCATGGGTTTTGCTGTCTGACTCTGACTGGAATTATTATATTCTTTGCTAATTCATGCCAAGAAAACTTCTGAATGAATTACTTTCAGGTCAGTGTCAAAGGTGCCATATAATATAAACACTTGTTTAGAGTTATCACTATTATACTTAATTTATTGAGATAAATAAGGAATCCCTTGGCACAACTAGTATTTTACATTATAGAGAGAAGGCTATTTTGGCAACAGTCAGCATTATGGGTTCAGAAGTAATTACTGACATAAATCAATAGATGCTGGAAATATCGATTATACATTCACTGTTAATTCTCTGGCACCGTATCGCTAGGATATGACCATCACATCTTTCACTTAAGTCTTTAAAAAAAGCCTAGAAATAAATACAGAATTTCAGGCTCTGGCAAAGAATAAATTATCAGTTAATGACTCATAAGAGAAAATCTTTGTATGTCACTGCATCATCAGACTTTGAATGTTCCATGGGGTAATTTTTTACCTCCTTCTCAATTAGTGAAAGATGCTAATATGGGTTAAAGGGAACTTTCCAACAAAATGAGAGAAATATGATAACTGTCATAGTTTCCTAGTTGCATTTTCCCAGTTCTGGTGAATGAAAGTTAAATGTCATCTCCACACTTAATGTGTTCTGCTTTGATGGAATTGGGCAGGAGGAATATGTTCAAAGATTAGCATTTTATATTGCTTTATGAGAGGAGAGGTTTTCAGCCTCAGTTCCTAGCACTGGGAAGTATATTTTCAGAAAGGTTAAGTGGGGTTAAATGGGAAAAAGTACTTAATTTTAAGGGATAAGAGTACAGTAGTAAATTATAATGTTTTGGGGTTTATTTTGGTGACTCAGGGTACATGCACGTATGTTTATGTCAAAGAAAATTTTGCCAGATGAGAAACTAAACTGGATAGACAATAATATAAGGAACCAGGGAGACACACAAACATTAGGGAAGATCTAAAGACATCAAAGCTAACTGGTCATGCTGGCATGAGAAAAACTGTGTATATAAATAAATTTGATTTGAGAATTAAAATGAAATTACTAGTCTGCATAAGCAAGGGAGGCAACCATTCTAATTAGTTTTCAAATGGAACTTGATTAATTTATTGCCAATAATCCATCAGGCTGTAGCTGTAATCACTGGAAACTGAAATCAGTTCTTCCCTTCTAAAGCACATCCCCTGAGCTTGCTCTCCCCAAGCACACTGGCCTCTTGGAGCTTCACCCTGAAAATACTTAGTTACATTTTTTCTCTGGAAGAGTTACCAAGTCTCTTTTTCTAACCTGAATTCTCCTGTTTTAACGAATTTCTTAATCCTTCCTAAGAGATACCAGTTTGTGTTGTTTGCACTGCACCGTTCCAGCCTCTGCCCAGGTCAGGCACACGTATTTCTGCAGAACAACCCCCCATACCTTTTCAGAGGAGCATTTCTTAGCAAGTTTGCAGCAGGACCACATCAACCAGATGTACTTTTGGTAAGATCTAATAGGAAGTTGAGTTGCTGGTAACTGAAATTATACTGTTGTAGATGCTTTGCTTCAAAGGCCCAGAGTCAGGAGCTTTCCAGAGCCACTTCTTGCTTAAAGAGAGCTTAATGCAGCCCTAAGCTGGGGCATTTTCTTAGTAGAACATATTTATTTACAGTAAGATATTTACAAACTCCCCTTCCTCAAGCACAGAGGTCTTCTGTTTAGGATCCGTGTAAATGTGCTGGTACAGGAATACTCCACTGTGCTTCCTCTCTGATTTTCACAAGGCTATTAAACAGTGTTCACCCCACAAACAGAGAAGTCCCTCCCTTCATCATTAAAAAAAAAGCTATGATGAGCACAGCCATGGTAAGATGATGAACAGTAAAAGTCACTTCCCAGTCATAAAAGTCACTCAGATTTGTGTGTAGCACAACAAAAATTAACCACCTATTTAAATGGAAAATGGGACCTTATAATATTTGTCTGAATCTGAATCATGAATGTGTCATGTAATGCATACAGAGTGCCATGCCTTGGTTGAAAACAGATTTTCAGGCTGCCTATTATATTAATTTTACCAGATTTATTTTGTTCATTTTAAAGATCTGGATATTCAGCTCTGCCCCAAAGTGTACCTCTTCTTTGGCTCTATTGTATCTGCATTAAAAGTAACAAAATGAAACTGCAGATGATCTCTTTTTGATTCTACTGATTCTTTCTTATATCTGGGAAAAACATGCTGCATAATGTTTTATGCCTGCAGTTTGAAACAATTACTTTAAATACCTTTTTGTTTGTGCATTACAATAAATTAAATTTTAAGAATAGACCAAGACCAACTGATGCAATCCAGTTATTTTTATAATGCATGTAAATCAAGTTCATTCCAGCTGGCAGCCTGATCTGCTGTCTCTCCCTTGTATCACAGATTTGCTCTACTTCACACTGAATATGGCAGGCCATCCTTTTTAACTAGGGAAATAGATGGCATCTGTACTGTGTAGAATTTACCTCTGGCCAAGTACCATTACACCTGCTTTTGGCAGTGTCATCAACTACAGTGACGGTCAGGTTTGTCCTGAAAGGGATCACAGGAACCCCACAAGCCCAGCTGGTTCTAGTTACTTTCTTTCCAAAGCAAATAGACCTGGATGGAACTTGAGACATGCATTGTTTTGTACACATGCACCAACCCTCCAAACACCAGCTTTCCCATTGGTTGCTGAACAGAATTAACCAGAAAAGCATTTAGGTAGCTATTAATACCAGGTTACTGCATGAGGCAGCCTGTTGCACATGCCAAATACATGAACAGGCTTTTATGGCCTGTCAGGTAGCATCTTTTAAATGCTAGTCAGTGCTTTGGACACAATCTTTGCAACTGTGTTTTTTACCAAAGCCGAAGCAATCCTCTAAATCCAGGTAAAAGATGCCCCATGTCCATGCACGCTCATATTTTACTTCATGACAGAACCCCTGTAAAAGAGGCAGCATCTGCATAATCAGCAGCTGTTCTTTGCTCTTGCAACAGAAGGGACTGCTAATGACAGGGAGCTGGAACCATACGGAGGAATCCCTCCTTCTAAAATACTTATTTTAAACAGGCACCTTTGAAACTTTTCAAATGAAAAGGCACAACACAGAAGTTACTTTGCAGTTCTTACTTTGCAGTTAAAATTTGGTATTCCTACATACAGCCTGCCTAAGAGAACTTTCTTTTTCCTTTTTTTGCTAAAATACATCATTTATTTGGTATTTATACTGCATTATTAAGTTCTAGTTGGCCTTTAAATTACACCTCTGGAAAAGTAAAAATATCAATATGGGCTGTCTAAAACAAACAAAAAAAGCTATTTTTTTTTTCTTTTTCCTTACAATTTGGAGTGTAAAATAAGAATGTCTATCAAACCATTAGTTATAAAGTGCCTATACAGCCACAGGAGTTTTATGATTGGTTCCACAAAATCTCTTCTACTTTCACACTGCTGCTCATTTCTGAATTGCTCCAACATAAAACGGTTTCAGAGAAAGAATGGGTTCCTAGGCAGCAGATTCAATCCAGCTCCAGAATATTTTGAATTCTTGTGATCATAAATATAGTTGATGCTGGGAACTGAAAAATCGTTGACATACTATTTGTCTCCGAGATGCACTGCGAACTGACTCAGCTGTTGCAGCCGCGAAACAATAAAGCATTCTGATGTAACCTACCCTGCTTTCAGAATCATGTTTCAATACCTCCCTCTAGAAAATCTCACCTAAATCTAAGCTGTTGGTGGATTTTCTTCCTTCTTGACACAGGAGAAACATCTTTTTCTCACTAGTCCCAATCTCACTTCATTTTATCTGGAACAGGACCCAGAGATTTTGCTTTAATGAGGAAATCTAGCCTAATTCCTATTTAGACATTGTGCATGGACTATATTCCAATCTTGTTAACCACCCCATTCATCTATATCCATCAGTCTCAATGGATGAAACAAGTACTGACACTAATAACTTTGCTTCCAGTTTCCAGATGTGGCTGAATGGAAGTAGAATAAATGCAGCTGAACTCTCCTATGGAGTGTGAGCTTCATCTTGTTCTCATCCTCTGAAAGTATTTTACAGTGCTTCTGACAGAAAGATTCTGAATATGCTATGCTGATGTTATTTAACATCTGGTGCCCATTCTAGAGAACTTGACATTGCAGAGGCTTCTTGAAAGCAGCAAAGATGCTGCTCTGACATACAAGGTAATGCCTTCTAAAACATTATCTAAAAATCCAGCCTAGAAAGTTTCAGGTCAGTTCTTATGTGCTTTGCATAAAGGCTAACTGCTATATTAATACATTATGAAGAGGTAGGAGATTGAGTTCCCACCTGCTGTACCCTCAGTCCTACCCTTAACAGTTATTTGTTTATTTATTTAACACTGGCAGTATGAAATCCACCTACTTCCATCTTCCCATTATATATACAATATAATATGTACATTACATGTGCAATATTGTATCATATGTAGAGTTGCATATATCCTACAAATACTGGTCAATCCCTATCCTTGGTTGTGTTCCATATATAATGTCTACTATTACAGCCACACAAGGCTCAAATGCTGCTTATAGCAGTAATTGCCTTTTTTTTTTTTGCTTACAGACCAACCAATATCAAAGTCTAACTGCTTTTCTAAACCATCTGAGTGAGACCTTATTAAACAAGGAACATAAATTTTGGAAAAAAAATTTGCCTTTGCTAATAAAAACATGGGCATTAGACTATCCCATTTAGCAGAATTTGGACTTTATCTGCCTCTCTCTCTGCAAATTACATTTGATCTTTGCCAAAAAGCAGAAGTACACAGTTTAATATGTTAACATAGGACCTGTTGTGAGGTAACAGAGTCCAAAAAAAATCATAACCAGGTCATAAATGTTAAAATGCAAAAGGAAGGAAATGCCTGTTATTCATCTTGCAGGCAGTATTCAGACATTCATGAAATTGAAAGTTAATGTACCAGGGACTTTCATTATCTGACCCATTCTATACTATCCATTAGAATCCCATAGTACTGGAGACAGAGGACCAATATGTCACTAATACAAGATGGAAAAGGTCACAAAAACTAAGCATCAGTAAGACATTACTTCTCTATTAAATTTCACAACACTCAGCAGAAAACACATTTGCTGAAACCAGAATGTTTTATTATGTAATGTAGCTAAACTGAGAAAAATATATGTTTACCAAGGCAAGGGCATAATGATTAGTTGTCGAGTGAAAATAATGACTTTTTCCCCTCCATTTCCTCATTAAAGACATTTTGTTCATTTAAAGGAAAAGAAAGGTATTGCATGGGGTTTTGTTTTTGCTTTTTAAGGCTATTTCTTACAATAGAAATATATTGTTCCTTTGGCTATAGCAAAGGTTTCCTTTCACATCACTGAAAATACAGTATTTATTAGTATGTAGTAAAGTCAAAACAAATTTGCTTTCCATTTCCTCTAGTGGAATATTCCATTTATTTAGAATAGCTTTCAGTAAAAACAATATCACTACTACTGCAGCATCATTTTCCTGTAGAAAGATGATGTACTGATTCCCTTGAGCTTTCTCCATCCCATTTCTCCCCTAACGTTGTTGCCCAAGCCGATCCATATACATTGCTCTTACTACACAGCTGAGAAAAATGCATAGCAGAAACTGTGATGTGCAAATAAATTACTTTGAAGCAATTTATGAAAAGACTCTTAACTTTAACATTTGTCATTACAGAAAATATGTGAGCATTCACGATATTTATATTAAGTGTTGGACCTAGTTTGTTCATGAGGCAAAGTTTGCTGTCAGTGATCTTGGGACTCACTCAGATGAAAACCTCATTCCTCATGCTCATCTATCCAGTAATGGGTAAAGAGAACTTGTCACAGTAGACTCATCCATGTAAATGAAAAGCAGGACAGGTGATTATGTGCTGGTGGACATTGGAACAGAGGATTTCATTCACCACTCCGTGACTTGTGGGGAATGCCACAGGAAAAATGGTTACACCTGTCCAAGTTCTACCTTGATACATTGCTTCAATAGTTCTATGTATTTTCAGTATCACCAATAAACATCTGGAGACCAGGATAACACTTTAACTATTTAAAAATAGCAAACAAGTACACCCAGCTCTTTCAGCAAAACAGTATTTTTAAAATTATTTGAAATGGTATAAAAACAACCTGTAGACTGGATAGAGTATACTAAAGGTGCTTGTAAAGAAGAGACAAAAAATGAAAGTATGATGAAATTAAGGAGATCATAGGAAGGAAATTTTCATTTGGGATTCCCTGCAGTAGACTGGATAAAAACACAACATACTACAGCACATATGATGTAAAGAGCAACACTAAAGTGGCTGGAATAGAGACACAATAGATCACTACCATCTCCGTGCCTGCCCCCACTCCCTTTTCAGTCAGGAAGGTTTGAATTTCAAGTTAATTGTGCAAACCAGGGAGTGACTGAAGAAAAGCCTGACATAATTTCAAGTCAGCTGGAGCCTTGGGATACAACTGTCTCTCTCTTTCTTTCCAGCATCTGTAAAGACACCAAGTATTTGCAGCCTTTAACTGAAGATCTGCAGCTTTTAAGAATTTTTTTTCTTTTTAATCAGAAGAATTATTAGGAAAAGATAATTGCAGCTAAAGAAACTCAAAACTGCAGAATGATGAAAACTAAACAAAATGGCTGGAAAACAAACTATTTCCTTGCCTTCAACTCAGCAACTCTTGGTATCATGGTTTAAACTCCTTGCCATCGTATCAGAGGGAAAGGCCCTCTTCTTTTCATCAGCCCTGGGTCTGGGCTTCCCAGTGCCTGTCAGCTTCCACCTTCATCCAGGTCACCCTGAGACTGAGACACTGCAGAAAGCCCCTGCTGGCTGACCAGCTTTACTCTTCAATGAGTGACAGAAGTGAAAGCTTGGTTGCTCTTGGGAAAGAGAAACCTTCTCCAGCATCCTCTCCAGAAGGCTAAACTGAAGGAATGGTGACCAGGTCTAAAGGACATCTATCATTCTTCTCATCCGTCTTTCCTTAATGATTTAAGATTTCATATTTAACCAGTAAGTATGAAGAAACATCTAAAAACTTCTACTGCTTATCAAAGAACACCATATCCAACTACAGTATTTATCATAAGGCACATGGAAAGTATCTACATTTACTTAAAATTAATCCCACTCTTTAAGGAGGAGACACAAGGAAACATTTTAGGCATTTTTTATTCTTGCTTTGGTAAACAATTTGCAATGGACTGTGACACAATTTTTATTTAGAAAGTTGTCTTTTTAACGGTGCAGAATCAATAGTAATGCAGACAAGGTTAGCAGTTACTGGCTAACCTCTGTCCAAGACAGCAGGCCCCTGAGGCACATGGAATTTATGCAGAATCAAAGTTAATAGTGTTGAAAAAAAAAACCTCCCTGAATCCTTGCTACTTGATGCTGCCTCCTACCCAGTGTGCTCACTGTGCTTGAGATAACAAACACAACCCAGCAGTCCCTTCCCATCCTAATCTCCTGATCTTTTGGTTGGGTTTTTTTTTTGGAAGCATAGTATTATATAACTGAAGGCTGTTATAAAAAGGAACAACTTCTCATTTTAATTCAAGTATATATTTTATTAACATAAAATAATTAAAGGAACAATTAAAATCAATTTTATAAAAGAAAAACAAAGAAACCCCAGGAACCAGGGATTAAGAGACTCTTTTTAGCCAGTACGGCTTGAGCCCAGCGCAGGGATCAGCAATGTGGTGGTTTGTCTCAGCTAATTTGAGGCAAATTTTCAATTAACTGTGGCTCTGAAAGAGCTATGACCCACTCGCCACCATGCTGGGCTCCAGCCCTGCTAGCCAAGGCAAAAAGGCGTTCCTCAGCTCGTGCACCCGAATTTATACCCCCCTTGACTCCTCCCTGGTCCGCCTGCATAGAGGGTGCTGATTGGTCTCTCTCCCTATGAGGTCAGTCTTTCCCACCAATGGCTCGTTGTCAGTCCAAGGGTGATGCCACGTGTTTCAAAAGGCGGGAAAGATCCTCATTAAAATTCCGTGTTTCCGTGGTGCCGAGCTGCAGGCTGTCAGTTAGAAAATGGGCTCGGGGGTGCAGGGGTGAGGGGTTTCACCCTTACGAACAGGACCTTTCTGGGGAATTGATTCAATTTGGGACAAATGATTTCTTAATAAAATACAACTTACCCAACTCAAAATTAAACTTTCATACAGAAAATGTCCAGGAAACAATGGTACACTTGAAATATAGCTTCCTTTAACTTTAGAAAACTCTTGAACACTCAAATAATACATAACATTCAACCTTGAATCAAACCTTTTACAATTAACACGATTTTGGGTCAAACAACATACTTTTACCTCTACTAATGCTGTCATGGAACTGGGAAACCTTTATTAACATAAGACAAATATGGAACCTTTTGATTAATAAGTATTTCTAATTAATAACTTCATTTAACACATTAATTAACTTTAACTTGGTCACTTTAGGATCCCATATGCAAAAGCCCATTCTTAATTTTTATTCTTGACAAGGCCAAAATCACAGAAAGAAACTAGAATGGGATTTTGTTCAAATTAACTTGTAAAAGACAAGAAAGATTTACTTTTACATTTTTTTTTACATTATTGAATTTTGTTGACTTTAAATATCTGGATAAAATGATAGTTGCCTCTTTGTGCTTACTAACCTTTAATAAGGGCTAGATTGAACTGGAGCATTAGATGACATGACAGCTCCTCCTAAAAGAACCAGTCTGAAGTCTTCAACTCTCCTTTGAAATAAGCATGTTTTTCACAAGACATCTTCTGCCTACAGGTGTGCTAACCTGAAGTGACCCCAGCACATACAGAGAGAAGACACTGAACTGCAATTCGAAGATTTTAAGTTTGGCAGTATGACTCCTTATAATGTAGTCAGCCTGCGCTCAAGATAAACTTAGAAAATCAAGAGAATGTTTCCAAGCACTGCAATTCTAAAAGAATTACTTCTATTTTAGTAGATTACAGTGCACCCACACCATATGTCTTTACATAAAGAGATCAGTGTCATGGTACCAAGCATTAGAACACGGAATCTATGTTTTCCAAAAGAAAATGACAGCTAAGATAACCTAGCCAGCTACATTTCAATAATAGGGCAGGCCATATTGTTGTTTTACTGGGAAAAAAAAATACATGACAAGTAAAGCTTTGGTTTAGACTTAATGTGACTGTACAAAAATAGCTAACCATCACCAAAAAAAACCCCAAACCCAAAAAGCCTCTTAAAATAACAAGTCACTACACAACATGCAAAATACAGCACTACACAATACTTCAGCTTGAACAGGCTATGAAACACATTCAATAGTCTCTCAAGATACCTATTTCTTTATTTGACATGCTTCCATGTATTACTGTCACCATTTACTACTATTTACTTTAATTAGATCCTACTGCCAAAATTCATTAGAGAAGAATCTGGTACAATGAAGAATAATAAATTCTGTTCAATCATATGTTTTTAAATTATTCTTCTCCTATAGAGCAAAAATGGTATTTCCTACCTTGGCTTCTAGTTAAGAGACTACAAAAACAGTGACAACAATGCTTTCAAAATCTTGTGTCAGTCATAACTGAGTCCACAGGATGTACTGCTAGAGCTTCGTGTAACAGAGCTGCACAGGACACCCACACCATAATCGAGTGCTGTGTTACTGGAGTCCACACATCCTATTGCAAGAGACACTGTAATTGTTGCCCAGGAGGGGTGACAGACAAAACCCAGCCAGACCCTGCCCCAGATAACAGTGCAAGAAATAAGGAAAGCTCCAAGTTTTGAGCTGTGCTTAATTACCTGGCTTTAGGTCCTGGAAGGAGAAGGGTGGAATCAAATCTCAGCCTAGTGGCTAGATAATTTGCCCAGGAAGTTAAGAGTCCTGGGTTTAATTCTCTCTCTGTCTAGAGTGATTTCAAGGTAATTGCTTTAACAGCAGGATTAGGGACTACTTTCTACCTAACTTGTCAAAGGAATGCTACCATGAGAGTACTGGAAGTCCTATTATTAGGTTTGCCAAGCTACTAGGTATACATGAGTATATCCATATTCATCCCAACTAGCAATTAATTGTTGAAAACAAACACACACGTAATCACTCCCTTATTTTACATAAATGAGAACTAGAAACGAAAAGCAGAATAGCCACCATAAAGTGTATTGATGGAAAAATCTTCCGTCAAGTTATAGTGTACCTCTAATCAATTAATGCACTAAAATCTTTATTACAACATATTTTTATAAATTACTATTATGAAACGGAAATACTTAATAAGTATTTATCAAGAAAAATCCTCATTCTCCCATGTCAGTCTATCTGAAATCCCACTCTTTATTTTATTCTTTCTTGTTTATATATAAAAGAATACACGTCCTCCTCTTCTTAATGAATATCATCTTCAGGTAAATATTATATAATTCCTGTCCTTTTTCGAGAGGAAGAAATGAAGAGACAAATTCTCAGTCCTGCAGGAAATTGAACCCATTTTGAAGCTGATGGGAATTCTTAGATTTCACTGAAGGATACAAAATCAAACATAATGGAAACTTCTACTTTAATTTTGGAGCAAATACTGATGCCACGAGAGAAGGTTCATTATTGGACTGTTACTTAGGTTACCATGGCTCTCAGCGGTATCCAGGGTGATACTGTTTGAACTTTCTCACCAAAATTCCACATGGATTAAATGGAAATATTACAAAAATTTTCAAGGAAGTTAGAGGAGACAGTGAGCAAAGACAGGAAACTAATTTTCTGCTTTAAATTGGACCCTTACTTCAAATTAGATCCTGCAGGAAAGGTTAAGATCTTAGTGGAGGCTGCAGCCCTGAGCACTTGTGGTACCCTCTCTGCATCCTCCCTTTTTATTAGGTACAGGATTGCCTCCCTTTGCCGGTTCCCCACCTATGACAGGACAAAAAGGACAGCTCTCGTCTGGTACTTCAAGGTATAAGGAAACCTGTGCTGGCCAAGGGAAAAAAGGGCAGGAATTTGGCTTATCACCAGGCCCTCTCTCCCTCCATCTCTGTAAAACCTCTCAGCTCATAGGGCACAGATAGAGCTACGAAAACTCAAGGGAGAATTCCCTGCATGCCAAATTGCAGATTTCCTATCACCTCTTTATTTATCATTGTGTTCTAACACCACGAAAAAAACACTAAACAAAATACCAAAAAATATCTTTTTCCTGAAAGTCATGAAAAAAAGAAAAAAAAGCCTTGCTATCCTTTCACATGATCTGTCTTCCATCAGTAAGCTGCACTCCAAGAGCAACAAATGTGGGTAGGAAGAGAGAATCAATATAAAAAAAAAGAAAAACCAAACCAAAAAACCTCAAACCAGCAACAGAGATGCTGCTAGAAATAGAAATTAAAGGAAGAGAAGAAAGAAGCGAGGTAGCTGTAATATTCTCGAAGTCTACAAGATGAGAACAAGTTTTATACTAACCTTTGTGCCTCATCCTTCTTCCTGTACACAGAAATGCAGTATTAAATAGTTTCTGAACTGCTGAGAAGAGAGGGCAGCAGGCTTAAGTAAAGAGAAATAAATGGTGCCCTGAAGGCCTGCTGCATATCCAGGGTGCAGTTTCATGTAACAGCAGAGAAGACCTAAGGAAGGAGTGGAGGCCAGCATTAAATGATTTGATTTGGCCAAGATACTAGAATTAAGTGACTTCATTTGGCTGGGCACAATTTAATTACAAAAGGGTTCAACTGATTATTTCGAAGACAGAAATCATTTATTTCAGAGAAGTGAAGATATACGGATGGAAATTAACCAAAGAGGAGAGGGGACAGGTAGCATCACAGAGCATTTCTCATCCCCTTTCACATAAACTATCTCAATGCTTTAACTTTTGGGTTCTGCCAGATTTTCCTCTAGGAAGAATCCTTAGCAAATAGCAGCTGTAAATATTTGGCTTGCTTAAAGTCTTGGCAAAACACAACTTTAAGAAATCTAGCTAAGTAAACGAATGTTCCAATTTGGAGTCAGTTGAGCACCAAATGGTACAATACTGATCAAATTGTGTGCAGCCACCTAACTTATGTGTGGCAATGAATGCGTGTTAAAAAGTATCTGAATAAATAATAATCTCCTTTCTGAGCCCTGACTGAAAATATGGCTTCCTATTTTATTGAATTGCTAATTATTCCAAGTAGAAGATTTAATGCCAGATAAAGTCATGTGTGCATGAATTTTTCACATCTAAAGCTTTAAATTGTGTGACACCCATGTTACAAAGCAGAATAAAGTAATGCTGTCTGAATTAAATACTCCAGATGCCAATAGGTTGGATAGAAATAATTTCCTCTTCCCTCTTTTTGCTTCTACATGACAAAGATAAAAATTAGCATTAATCATACACTGGCAAACAACTCAGTGTATTTAGTTTGAGCAAACTCATCTGAAGTGGATGTAAATCCAAGTGCACCAGGATCGAGTAAGACACTGCAGTGTTCTGGGCAAGAGAGTGCAAGGGATGCTGGCACCCTCCTCTGTCATGGCAGAATGTTAAAGGCGGCAGGCAGTTAAGATATTAATTCTGTAGGGTATGACTCAGTTTGTTTCTCACTTTCAGAATCTGCTTTTTATCCAACTTCCATGTGAGGACAGCTGCTCCTTACCTGAGGAGACTTTTTATGGAAGAAACTTCCACAGTGCTAACTTCAGACAGAATTTTCAGTTTAGGGTTAATGCCAGAAGAAAAGCTAACATTGGTTCAAAATATACCTTCCCTCACCTTAAATTTGAAGAGTCTGAAGAGCTTGCATTCCTGAAAACCAATTCATTTCACCCAAACAAATCAATCTCTATTTGCAGTCTGAGCTAATTTGTCAGAAATACATCTATAAAATGCTTTTATTTGTCCTAATTCTGTTAGCTCACCTCATTTTCTCTTCTCCACCTTCCCCTGGCCAAGGAAGAAGATCTAATTAAGACCCCTGTTAAAGCAGCACGGTGTTGGCTGGAACCTTCGTTTGTACCCCAGCCAGCAGAGAATGACGGACATGAATAACAACCCAGACTGTAGCCGGTCCCAACAGTTAAAGCAAAGCTGATGCAAAGCCAGGAGCAGCGTTTTAAAACAGGCAGGGAAACAAAATGGGCCCACATACCTGGCAGCAATAAGAATCCTTTCACTGATGGATAGGAATAAATATAAAAGCTGATAGCACAGTAATAAAACAATGATGATAACCCAAAATTATTTATTACAAGGCAAGAATGCTGCTGCTTGCTCAGGCTCTGCTGTAAATGGAAGCTGACATCAATGGATGACTCTCAGTGAGAAAACATGGACCATTTTAATTTGGGAAGCGTCATCTCATTTTTTAAGGTGAAAGCCATTATCAGAGGTGACAATGATCTATAGTGAATGAAAAGAAACAATAAACCCCCATACTTAACCCCTCAGTCTTGTGCATTTACTACAGATAGCAACTTCCTTACAAACACCAAAACATCCTAGGAAGTTGAAAAACATCAATGACATCTTCTTGGAAATCAAAAGTCTTACTGGGTTTATTAAAGAAGAACTAGAAACGACACTGATACAGTATGTACTCTGAAGATAATACAATCAGCCCATATTATTCAGACAGTGACTACCACTGTAAAAAGGACACTCCACTGGAAAAAAAATGAAAGAGCACAGCATAAAAACATGGAATAAAGTAAAATTCTGATGAATTGTGTTCAGTAACTCCTAGAGAGTCTAGTCAGCAAGGAAAACATTTCTTCTCACTGCTTCCTGCCTTAACATAGCTAAACCTATATTGACATATTTAAGAGAGATAATGTGCAAAAGAAGCCTTATGGCACATCCCGTGTAAATTCTACGGCCTCCAGTAAAATGTTACCATAGAAACACTTTTGCCACAAGGAAGGTGCACTTTTGTAAAGGGCCTGGGGGTAAACTTTCAGATTCCCATGGCAACCGTTGTGTGTAAAGGCTAAAGTACCAGGTGTCAGTGTCTTTTGGAGCAGCATGCAAGAGAAAGAAGAAAAAAACCCCACCCAATATTTTCTTCACTGGAATTGGTAGTCATAGCTGGTAATCATTCAAGGTACTCATCTACCTGAAGGTGGAATAGCTACAAGGGAGTATTTTGAGTTAAAAACTGTGTATCAGTGGGGTACTAAAGCTACGAAAAAATAAAGGAGAAAATTAGCATTAATTAAAATGGCAATGGATAATCTGATACATTCTCAGTGAGTAACACCTATTGGGGCTTTATGTTTTTTAAAGTTAGGAGAGGGACTCAAAATTCCCAGATATGCTTAATACAAAGCACTTATTATCTTTAATACAGATTTTATACCACCTAAGTCAAGAAATTCCTTTATTTTCTGTCACACATTGAATCACCACCACTTGCTAAGAACAGCTCTTACTGGGACAAGACAAACTTTAACAAAGGTCAAGAGTACAACTGTGCTTAAGAAGGGCTACACATTTCTCATACTTCAGCAACTTTCCTATCAGCTAATCTAGAGCAACCTGTGGAAATCCTAAAAACCAGAAAACTTTTATCCAAAGCAAAGTATCAGACAGTACCTGTATTTTTAATATATGAACACTTCATGTTCTGCTAATTAGGTCTTCCTAAGGGACTCATTTCATTCTCCTTTGATTTTTTCCTTCAGTTGACTACATGTCTGGAGCATTTTTAATAATTATTTAACAAATTGTTCTAGATATTCTCCTATTAGAAAGCATACAGAACAAGGAAGTGTATGTCCTTCACTAATGTGCTCCATGATCCTTTATAGTAGGTCAAACTGTATATCTTGGAGTAAAAAATAGAAATTAGGGAAAAGGATAGACTTTTTTGGTTGGTTTGGTGGGGGTTTTTGCTGGGGTTTTTTTGGTTTCTTTTTTTATTTCTTCTCTTTTGAGTATCTTTAAATATGATTGACTATTTTAATACTGTATGTTTAAATGTTTTGACTGTGCTTTAAAAGGGAATGAAATTCTTATATATCACCTCAGTAGAATAGTAAGACTCGTATAAGTGTCTGCTTTTTTTTCTGAAAGCAGTGGTAGAAAGAGCATTTTGCCTATTGTAAACAGCTGAAATCAGATAGGCTTCCAGACAGGCTTCAGTGACAGTCCCAGAAGCAGATAACTTCTGCTCAGTTGGGAAGACAGTGAATGCTGGAGGCAAGAAAGAACTAGTGGAGAAATCTGGGAGAGCAGAGACAGGATGACACAGATTGTGAGGATGTAATAATGCTATTTATTGAATAACTTTCTTCTTCTCTTCCCTTGAAGTGCTGAGTGCAAAAAATGCACTGAAAATAGAGAAGCCAAACAGCAAATCGATGGCATTGACGCATTCGTTGCCCAAGAAGTGGCCCTGGTCTTTAAGTGAGCAGGGGTAACTTTCATGAAGCACTACATGCACTCAGAAATGTTTTAGGTATACAGATTGAAAGTAGTGGACAGTGGTTAGCAGTACCTACTAGCCACAATTTTTCTGTTTAGTGGTAACTGTTGCATTAGTTTGGTTGTGTCAACCAAAGTTGCAGACAACTAGTCCAGTTGAGAAAAGAGTAGAACAGACACAGGTAGATTTTTTTTTTTTTAAATTCCAACCAAACTTAGAGGATGGAGAATACTGCTTTTGACCTGAGAGCCAGAGTATGCAAAGGAAAACTACACACATAAGGATTCCAGATGAGTAAGCTGTCAATACACGCCAACTCTACGGGCCCACTGAAACGGCTAATAGGAAATGTCGGCAAAGAAATTTGTTTTTAAAATAAAACTCCCATTTGTAAAATCATCAAGGTTTCAGGGAATAATGAGAGTCAAATTATTAAATACAGTATTTTCCTGCTGATATTCTCAGTACTTTTTCTTGCAGACTTGGTTTAAGAATCTGGCAAAATGGAACATGCTGGGAAAAGAATGTTTCTTTCACTGAAGCCCAAAAACGTCAGAAAAGTAGGATATGGGTATATTTAACAGTGCAGGAACACAAAAGTATACCTCAGCTGAGTTTGGACATCTTGTCCTTTCTGAGGCACAATAAGGGTCAGTAAAAAAATGTGTATATTTTCTAATACTGACTGAGAAATGTAATAATGCTTGTTGTCTCTAAGGTAAATCCCTCAGTTTCTTATCCTGAAACCTAAGGTATGAATATCTAGGGGAGTGATAGAAAAGTACTTGTGGATACTGAATTGGTACCTATTAAAACTCTGATAGTAACTGAATTACTACCTTTCTGTGAACTCTATAGGGACTCATTCTCATGAATCCTATTGGATCTAGTAAAACCACTAACCTCTTTTGTTCAGATGGAGGCACTTGTAATAATTAGATGCCTGTTTTCTGAGGTCTTTGAAATGGTCTTTAATGAAAACTTAGAAAACAATGAGCATTATATCTCATAACTGTCAAAGTAGTTAAAATTCCTTGAGAGCAGATACTTGGAAATTCTCAGAAAAAGAACAGGGGGAATTTCTTCTTTATCTGAAGTAAAACTAGGAATATTTCTTTTAGAATAGCCAAACCTGGGCTGAGAATTAAAAATCATGAAAAATTTGAAAGGTGTCTTCAGCTGAAAGATTCTATCACTGTACACAGATGTTGTCATTATCAACATGCTTATGCATTTTCTGTCGTAATCCAAACACATGTTGCAGCTAGGGAAAAAAACCCCAAGTGGACAGAAAGGTATTGCCTTGAATCAGTCTGTACTATGGCTAAATTCAGAGAAACTAACACAGAAGGGCAAGTGTCCTTTTTGGATGATATCGTGAAACTCCAGGACATAAATATTGTTTTTTCCAAACAATAATCAGAGAATCTGAGAGAGACTCAGATTCTCTGAAGAAAAGGGAAGCTAGGAAGAGGCAATACCATGCAAACTCTCCTTCTGTTACAAAGAAACTTACACACAGTACTCAAATGGCTGACACCTGTTTGTTCTTAACAAACAATTTCCTTGATAACTTGCAATCTTAGTCCTTATTTACAGTGATTTCAATATAATTTTTATCCTTCTTGAAGACACACACATTCATGGCATTTCAGAAGGAACTCCATCAATATTTTAAATAGTTGATACTACTCAGTACAAGGACTAGAAATAACCTTATCATATGTCTTTTGCTCTTGCGTGTTTTGCACAGCAAAATCTCATCAGTATTTCATAAACATCCTATGAATGCTTAATGCACTTAAGTCTATTTTATTCTAAATGATGAGGGCTCAGAATATAGCAGAAATATTATTTGCTTCGGATACACGGCTTTGTCTCTTGTACTATTAAAATCCATCTCTTTTTATTCATTTCATCTCTTGATATTTCCCAGTTCATCCTACTTGTTATTCAACTCCTCCTCTGCATTGAGATTGACCCCATCTCTCTTATATCAGCAAATTTCATTCGTGAGTCAAGGTCATTAAGGAGAATATTAAATAAGATTGTTCACTTGATGAACTCCTCTAATATCCTTTTTCCCTGAAATACTTCCACTTTCAAGATAACTCATCATTCTGGGAAGATAAGGAGGATACATGTAATAGACAATGGGTCAGGAATGGACTCGGTTGCTTGAAGCCTCTTCCTGGAACAGCAATAAACTGAAACCTCTTACTATTATCAAGGACATTACATACCAATGTTACTGTGGAACTGGTGGTTCCTGACCTGCATCTCTTTCTGCAGTCCCATACGTGGCCTGGCCCTGTACTGCAAAGGCACTACATTTTGTTATGCCAAACCCATCCCAAGCTGGGCCCGGCATGACGACTGTACTGGAAGCATGGCTTGTGCACACCAGCAAAAGGGACTTGTACCAGCAAAACGCCAGGTGTGGGGTCAGGGGCTGCTGGATAGACCTGGAGAGAAGCTGGGGAGTCACTGATGAGAGAGAGCACTTACAAGCTGCAGGAAAAGAGCTGGTAACAGAAGACAAAAATCTCCCAGAGAAGTGTCCTCATGCCCACAGTAAAACCAAGACGGTCTAGAAGATTTAAGTGTTAGTGAGGAAAGACAGAGACCCCCAGACTTGTACAACATAACCTAAATATTTTCAGAGCATCACAGAATTTGCAGTATCATGATTCTTACTTTTTAGTACCAATATTATGAAATGTTCAGATGATATCATGCAAACAAGTACAATAAAATTCTGCAATTCTTAAAGCTTTGATGAAGTGGTTTTATAGCCATGCAAGAAAATACTGCCCTCTTGTCCTTTGGTGCTGAAGGTCCACAACTATTTAGCCAGTCCATTGGAGCTGGCAGGCCAATGGCGCAAGAAATTAGACACACTCAGCAAAGTTGCTTAGATAAAAGCCATTGCTAGGCCTAGTAAGATTGTACGTGAAACCAGTCTGGCACAAATAAAGAGAAACTGGGAAGAAAGAAAGAAATTATAAAAAACCAGTAATTGAACTTCTTCAAGCATATTCCAGCCACTTTTGTGCTGTTGGCCTATGCAGATTGGCAGTACAGTAAAAGCAGGTGTGGAGATGAGAGGTCCCTAGGCAGAAGGGAGGCCAAGCAGCAGCTGTGCAGGCTCACAGAGTGTGCTCCAGCTTTCTGGTCTGTAGTCGGACCATGATGTAGAAAACGAAGGAGGGAAAAGAGGCGAAAACAAAGGTAAAACGGGGAACTGAAATAGATTGATTGCATCTGAGCGACCTCGATTCAAGCATATACACTGCATCGTGAAATCCGGAACTACAAACTGACTTTTGAAGCATACTGGTCTACTTTATAAGGATTTATTGTCAAAAATAGTGGTTTGGCTGCAAACGAGTGTTCGTACAGAAATTTGATACAGTCAAGCAAATTCTTGCATTTCTATTGCTTCTCTGCTGTGGCACAGCAGCTCTGAGCTGGCTTAGAGCGGCTGTGCAGATACATCCCAAACACAGCCAGGCTGGCAGCTTATGTACAGGAAACTGACTTACAGAACAGCCTGATGGGAAGCTTTTCCTCTGACTCAGTTTTTTGGTCAGTCTGAGGAATTTACAATTTTGAGTTAGAGTTAAGCTTTAAGAATTGTTATAAATTGAGTTTTAAAAGCCCTTACAAGTACCTCTGAGAAAGATAGTCATAAAATCCAGTTAAACACAATTTAATTTATTTGAACTTAGAGCCTAACAGTATAATGGAAAAAGAACTGTGCAGTCAGTAGCCAAATGAATCAAGAATTAAGCTGGGATTTTAGCAGAACCTAGAAGAATTAGCAAGCCTCTGAAAATCCCTTTCTTAAAAAAACAGGTAAGACCTAGGGCTTTAAAGAAAAGTCAGTTTCCAAGAATAGATGTTGCATGCAAAGACAAGATATCAGAATTCAAGGTCAGGATTTTGACTAGGTAGAATCTCTTTCCATTAGCTGTTTTCCTTGGATACTAACCAATGTGAGAAAGTAGTAACAAAAGTCTAGAAGTTATCCAAATGTGATCCAAAAGAAGTTTCTAATGATAGCAAGCAAGCACTGTATCAGCATAGATAGGGTACTTGACTATAAAATCCTCATGCAAGTTAAGGACACCGTAGTTAAGAATTACATCAAAGGCCTGCAAGAAGAGGTTAGAAAGATATGGAACATTTTTCAGTAATTTCATTGTTTTAAAAAGATTCCATTTCTACACTGACGCCCCTTTCTTTGGCCCTTCCTGGGTTACATGATAGTACTACGAAATACATGAAACTGTAAAAAGTTATTTGCTTCATTTCCAATGCAGTCTTCCACAAGTTTCTTAGAACACTGAAGCTGAAAAATATTGTGTGTATAACAAAGAACTACCCTCACTCATAAAAAAAACAGCATATCTATTTCACAGGAACAGGGAAGTATCAGGTGCTTTTTAGTAAAGGATATGGATTATTGACTGTTTTAAAGTACGTCACATCAGTTTACAAACCAGCACACAGTTGCAGGATCCCTTTTCACTTGTCTCACCCAGCAGCGAGAACCTGCAACCATTCAAGTAAGCAAAGCCGTAACAGGGAAATCGTGTTTGAATCCATAAAATAGAGGCAGAAAAAGAAAGTTTGGAAACTGCCTCCCTAATCAGCTTGTAAGAGAAGGAAACTAAAATGTTCTGTTATAAAAATAATTATCAGTTCTACAGCATAGCATTCAAGACATAATATTCTCTCTGTGCACTCATCTTAAGTTCTTCCTGCAACTGCATTAAGCATGATTTTATTAATCAACATTTAAATTTCATATATGAGACCTATTTTAGAACAAACTATTTGTTCACAGTAGGCACAATTCTTCCGGTTTTAAAAATTTCCTTTTTCATGTCTGCTATTTTTACCATCTTCATAAGTGAAGTAACAAGTGCATGATTGACCTCTTTATGAGAAAAATCTAATGTGTAAATTAGTAAGACATCCTAAGGTTCAGTAACTAAAAGTGACATGAAATTCCCTTTTGCTTTTCAAGCTAATTATCTAATTGATGCATTTGCTTCATTAAGCTTTAGGTTTTATTTCTTTTTTCAAGTAGTAAAATGCTAACTGGCATGCATTTTAAAGAGATATCACTTTCAATGGCTTAAGACATTTTAAAGTAGTGTTTCTTAGAAATGTTCAGCAAATAAGGTTTCAATCATGATTTAATACAATGGCATACTGAACATTTTAAAGGTTGCACGAATAGTATTCAGAAGAGTACAAGTTACATTATACACCTTGAGTATCTTAACACTAGTTGTGCACAATAGAAATTCTTTTCCTGTTGCAAGATGTATGGACTTTTAAAGTGCAGTTTTACAAAAAAATTAGGCAATTCAACTTCATATACACACACACAAAAATTGCTGTGCATGTTTTTACAAAGGAGAAAAATTAGTAGCCAATAAATACAATTACTAAAGCCAGTAGAAGAAACTGAACCATGCGTGAAAGGCCTATTCTCCAACAGGAATTAATGTTATTCATATCAGGATACAATGCATATTTCAATAGAATAAGGGCTACTTACTTCTTTGAGCTGTCATAGGGGATATTATTGCTTTTTCACAATACTGTTCTTTTTGTTGAAATTTATTAATAATAGTATTGAATGCAATCATTAAATATAATTAAATTCTGTTGTAGCAACACACAGATTGTTGAATCTGCTAGCTAGAAAATGGGATTTAAATTTAGCAAAGAACAAAGCAGCAATACTGTTTTACATAAGTTTGGAGAGGTATGTTGTCTGTTCTACATGCAACTCATTATCTACTCTGCCTGTATCACTAAAGAAGACTATGGCTACTTTTCATTGAAGTTTCTGTTTCAGAAGCAATTAGAACATGGACTAGACTGTAAAATATCTTAGATTTGTGGAGGCAAAAATACTTGTATGTAATTAATGGAATTTTCAGTCAGCCTTGAGTAACTACTAGTAAGGTTTATCCATATCAAGACAGACAGGCTTCCAGCTACCACTGCCTTTCCCAGTTTCTGTAAACAATAACAATCACACAGGATGGAACCAGGTGTCACACCTGTATTAGTGTAGCTGGAGAGGGAGTAGAAGTGTTAAAAGAAGTCAGAATGCAAAGGAATACTATTTTGGAAATGTGACGAAGAGAAAGTCTGTCTATTTGAGAGCTGCATTGACTGTTGAGCAAAACCTACAAGCAAATGGACAGAAACCTGTTTTAAATTGGACTCTTGTCTAAGATCCTTTTTTAATCTACATGCATTTAATCTACAATCTGAAGCGTCCGGGTAAAAGGCAAAGCTGTTACTTTGCTGTTCAGATCAGAGCCCACTCAGGAAGGTGAGTGTTCAATCCACAACAACCATCCAGCAGCAACATGGAAGGACCCATTGCCTGGATAGAAATCAATGTGCAGCCTTCTTCAAGGGATCTGTCTTACTAGTAGAAATGAGATTTCCATTATGAAGTGTTCTGGCACTGTGTGGTGGTTTGATCCTGGCTGGGTGCCAGGTTCTCAACTTTATTCCTGATTCTCTACCTCCTCCCCCACAGCAATGTAGGGAGATGGGGAATGGGGGAGTGCTGGTTTTGGCTGGGGTAGAGTTAATTTTCTTCACAGTGGCTAGTATAGAACTTTGTTCTGGATTTGTGCAGAACAGAGTGTTGATAATACAGAGATATTTTGTTATTGCTGAGCAGGCCTTGCACAGAGCTTTCTTTTCTTTCTTTTTGTACTGACACACTGGCAAGGAGACTGAGGGTTACAATCAGTTCACCACATATTATTAATGCTGTTGCTTTCTTCTCAGAAAGAGAAGTCCTTGCCCTGCTACAGCGTGGGGTCCCTCCCATGGGAGATAGCCCTGCACGGACTCCTACAGTGTGAATCCTTCCCATAGGTTGCAGTTCTTCACAAACACATTGGATTTTTCTCATAAAGAGGTCAATCGTGTCCTTGTTACTTCATTTATTTAGGGGTAATAAATAAATAAATAAATAAACAAACAAATAAATAAATAAATAAATAAATAAATAAATCTGGATTTCCTCTAACACTGCCTCACTTCCTGCATGTGAGACTGGACCATTGCCAAGCTTGAAAGTGGAGATTCTGGAAAATCAGCCAGCTCTCCTGGACCCTTCTTCTCTTCAGGGCCATACTCCCATGGTGTTATTCCAAGAAGATCCATCAACAGGTAAGAGCCTGTTCTCTTGAAGCACAGTGTTGTGATCCTGCTTTTTGCTTTGTTAAAGCCTTGCAAGATCCTGAACTTCTCTATTTCATGATCACTCCAGAAAAGGCTGCCCACCCCGGGCTTCAAATTCCCAAGCAATTCTTCCTTGTCCGTAAGTATGTGGTTCTGCAGAGTGGTTTTATTTGTTGGCTAATTGATCACTTTTGTCGTAAGTGAACCTTTTTTTCCCTGTAATTCACCTTTTTCCTCTGTGATGTTGTCTTTGCTCAGGAAAGCTTGCAAGGCAAAACCAGCAGAATCATAAAGAATGAGAGCCAAAGGACAAGGGGAATTATAAGGAACAGTTGGTATTATGGTTTCCTATTTGAGCATTCATGCAGCACTTGAAAAACCAGCATACATTAAAATGCAGTCAGGTATTTTCTTATATAAATTCATCTCCAGCTGCTCAGCAGGCTTAAAATAAATTTTCTAGCATCTCCTATGGCAGATACTCTGGTGGTATGCCTAAATTCAGAAGTAGTGCAATGGGTGATCCAATGGTCTCCTGGTAATTTAATATGACATTGTGTGATGAAGGTATTTCTCTCATTGTTCCACGTGACAGCAGCATCCTTTCTTTGCCCTACGTTAGGAAGTTGGCTGTGAAACTCTCTGGCACTCAGTCAAATTCTGCAGCGGACCAGACGGCAAAATATAGTTCAGAATTCAGTAAGGTTCACAGTGTGCAGGTTTACAGAGTGACACCTGCCACCCTGGGTCACTGTGCTCAGCAAGCCACTTACAGCGGCCCACTCACACTGCCACTACATTACTCATTCTGCTTCTGCACTTAGAATGTCTTCACTTATAGTCCAAATTATGCAATGCAATAAAACATCTCGAAAGTGGGAAACAAACAGGCACCAAAAATTAGTTTCAGTAACCCTTGCTGTGTGGAAATTGAATGATAACAACCGCCACAGGAATGTAGAGATTTACAACTAATCATATCTGTTCATATCAATGATTCACCATTCAGATCCTGGACACTATGTAAATACCAGGCTCCCTATAGCGTCTCTAATAATTTTCCTATCCTCACTTTCAGCTGGTATTTTTTCCTCCTCAAAATCATTTTATAAGATGTAAAAGTTTGGTTCAAATCAGATTTTAAGTTTTGTGGATAAAAAGACAAAGGATCTTGGGTTTAGCACTAAACACAATATAACTTCTAATGATCTCTTCATTAAAGCCATTACAAAAGAGAAAGAAACCTGTTCTACACAGCACAAAAACCTTTAAACCTTCATTAATCAAACATTTAACATTGCTATATGTGATTCCCTTGTACCGATGTGAATTTAATAAGAGAGAACTTGAGAAGAATTTGGGGCTTTAAAGGAGTTTAGCTACATTGTGAGATGCCTCCCAAACATAGCATGACAGGAAGTTGTGGGTGCAAAGATCAGACAGAGGTTTGTACTTTAAAAGTTGTGGGTGTACAAGAAATGTATATATTTTCTTAGTGTGGTAGGCAGAAAATAGACAGTTAACCATTAACCATTCTCCTACCCCTTTGCAACTTCAAATCTTTCAGACTGATACATAAGGATAGAAACTCCAACAGATTTTTTTCTTTTTTTTCCCCTTTATTTTTTCCCCCAGCATCTCAGATATTGATAACTTCCATGGCTCTTTGTTCACATTAGATAAAACAGAATTTTAGCAACTTGGCCATAGGAAAAAAAAAAAATCTCACAATCAAAAATATGTTACTTAAAGATGCACACACACACACACCTCTT
This sequence comes from Gymnorhina tibicen, assembly GCA_013399875.1. NCBI lineage: Eukaryota > Metazoa > Chordata > Aves > Passeriformes > Artamidae > Gymnorhina > Gymnorhina tibicen. The sequence continues at coordinate 7,188,634 of VXAZ01009477.1, forward strand.
AACAAGATGCAGCCACTGCATCTCATCTACATATTAGCAACCCTGTCATGATCAGCCTGCTCATGTGCAGCTTCTCCTAGTTTCTTAACTCCTCCACTTCAAGGGCAGACATTGCACGATATGCTTTCACATAGGCAAAATATTTATACATCTTTCAGGTTTTCTTTGAAAGATTCACTGTGTTTCACTGACCAAGTAACCATGAAGCTTTTCCTGAAAATATTACTGTATTCCTGAAAATATTACTGTATATACTGTATATGCTACTATACAGTAGCTGAAAAAAACTTCTGCCTACTCACTGCTAAACACAGCCACTTCCAGGTAAGTTTGAGAAAGTGGAAATAAAGTAAATTCACGTTTGTGTGCTGTATATCACTTTTACTATGCAAATGATTGTTTAGAGAAGAATAAAAGGCTGTAAATATTTTGAGAAGTGGGCCCCCAGTGCCTCTTCAGTCTGCCAAACGGCGGTGCGTGCTTTGTAATTATGTAATATAGAGAATACCAGCTGGTTTGAATCGTTCTCAGGGGCTTTGGATGATATCGAAATGCTCGGCTCCCCCAGTGAGAGCCATAATCAAGCAAGTAATACCGTAAAGTCAGACCAAATTGACATTGAGTTGTTGGCTCTTAACACACTTTAAACCAGATGTTAATGCTGTACACTGTGACTTCAAAGGTTTTTTGTCTTTTTCTTTTCTTAGATAAAGCATTATTTCTCTGACAAAACAATGTTCTTGTATATAGACACTCTCTCAGATGCTGCATTTTTTACATTTTCAGAAGAAACAGCCAGATGTTTATTTTCCACTGCTATGGCACAGAATGGAAGGGGTACTTGTTTTGCTGTCAAAGTAGTTTTGGGAGGCAACCAGCCCAGACATTGTTATGTATTCAGCATGACAATGGCTTAAAGTGGAATCTTAGGAGCAAACTTGTCAATTCCTACAGTGGCACTTACTAAGAGAAGTGGTAGCTTTTTGTTAACACGTAAAAAGAAGCAAGCATCTTCATTAAAAAGTTTCTGCAATGAGTTCTCCACTGCTTTGCAAAGCAATAGACATCTAGAACTTCCCCAGACCTTGTGGTCTTTAGATCTTCACAAAAATGTACTTAGAAACTATAATATTATATCCATTTTGTGCAATCTAACATAGAAACTGAGAAAGGTCTCGAGCTGTTGGTACAACTACTCCCCTCCTGGAAGCATCACAATTAAACCACTCTCCATAGAGATTGTGTCTTCCTTCATAATTTTCTTAACAATTTTTTCAGCCATGCTGAGACGACTTTCAATTTTTATGAGAAGGCAAAGAGGTCCTTCCCTTTCCATACAACAAACTCCCGGGTCAAAGACAATGTAAGCGTAACAATGAATTGTGAACCACTCCCCAGGTTTTCTATGCCTGTGACTGTAAGTGGAGCTGAACTTAACTACATAGGCTGCTCTTCTTGCTGCTTATAGTAGCAACTTAAAAAACCACATCTCACCTCCAGCAGGTATCTTACGCAATAGTGGGATTGTCCTAAGAGCAAACTGCACTTTGCAGTATGGAGTGGAAGCCCAGCAATCAGCTGGGTGATCCAGCTCACTGCCTGGGTGCTCAACAGCCAATCCTCCCACACAACCAGGCAAAATCTTACACAATGCCCATGCAAATCCTATTCACAATCTATAATGTTCTCACAGTATTAGCCAAAAATCTGCCAAGTCTGAAGGACCCAGGAATGGCTGCCACATGTTACATGTATCATGAGACCAGTCCAAGTTCCTCTTCATCCTCACTCCCCTCCTTGCCTTACCAGTTTGCCACTCTGATCCCTTGACAGCCATTCTGCTGGTTTTAAGCTGCTTTGCACGCTGCTGTCTGATCTGAGATGTGGGAAACCAAGTGCTGTGTGATTACGTGTGCTGTTAGACAAAGCCACTGCATAAGGGATAGAGGTCAACAACTGCTTTGTTGGAAAAAAAAATGAAAGAAATGCAAAAATGTCCTAACCCCCTGCTGTATATTATAATATTCCAAGGTGAATTACGGTGACATTTCCTCCCTGAGACACGAGCATAGCATAGTTTTTGTAGAATCGTGTAGCAGTTCTTCACCAAAAGTCAGTATAATACACTTTTATCCTCTTGAATAAGCACTGAAAACTGTTCTACGTATTATCAGCAGCCTCCTTCCAGATAGCCATGTTAAAACAGCAAACAGACAAGCCCCTAGGTAATAGGAATAAACACAACCAATTATGTTATCAATTATTCAGACGAATAACCACTTTAAAGATGACAACACAGCTACTTTAATAATTAATAATATTTAAGACACTAACAAACTACAATGTCACTTCAGATTTTTATGGTCTACTGGGCAAGTATCTTTTGAAAGAGCACATAAAAATAAAGGAGCATTTGAGAGACTTCTATTTGGGTTATGAAAAGATTGTATGGAAAGTATTTCAGGTTAGATTTTAAAGCTACTTTCCACAATAATCTTCTATCCCAAATGACCTGTTCTAAAAAAATATGTTAGCCTTGTATTTCAATAGTTAATATTTTGTTTTCTATTGGGCCTATCACTATTCTTTTTTCCTTATCAGTTACATCATTTTCAGTATATAAAAAACTGACTTTCAATTCTTCTTTTCCTAATGGGAGTCCATATCAAAATGGAAACTTGTTGGGAATGGGTGCTGAGATAAACCTCTTTCTTGAATTTACATGGAATTAGAAGAAAAAAAAAAAAAAAAAAAAAAAAAAAAAAAAAAAGTCCAACCAGCTCTTGCATATATAAAAAAACAAGTTCCTTTTGAGGAATGTAACAAAAATGTATGCAATTGCCTTTCTGTGTGTATGATATCAACTCTACTATTATTATCTGTTGTATCAGTTTTTGTTAGTTTCATTTAACCAACAGAGAGGAGGGACATAGAGATTTTTTCCTTGATGAGCACTCCAATTTCTTAATTTCTTTGCAGGACTGCCTAAAATTAGACTGAATCTATTCTTTGATATCCAAGAGGTTTGGCTTTTTGGCATGAGTAACAGCTCTCTCGCAAGGCATTTGTCACCTGATAAAATGACTGAAGGTAGGTTTTTATTCCATGTCTATTAAAGAACAAAAGCATCTCTAATTTAGTAGGACAATTCTCGTACTATTTAAGATTAAAATCATGACTATACACCTGTGCCTTTTCAAACCCAAGATCCTGTGGCAGCTTCAATACACGTAATTTCCAGAATTAACCTGGAGCTGAGTGTGGTATCTGAGCTATAGTTTTATTGCTTACATTTTTTCCTCTAAAAGGTAGTTATCACCCAGGTTTCTTTCCCAGAATCTTCTCCTGCAACCATGCTTCACTGATTGCTTGTGATTCAAGGACACGACTGTGCAGGAAATTCGTCACAGCAGGCTGGAGGGGTGTTCCATTTATGTTCAAAAAACCACAGACTCCACAGTAATATGTCTTCAGCCTTGCTCCAGCACAGCAACTACACAGCAAACAGCTCCTCAGAAAACATCAACACCTGACTTCCAAAGGGAGCAAAAAGCAAAACGATTTTTGATTCACGATGTGTTTCCTGGCCTACTGATACAGGCATATTTAGAAAAGGGCTTGAAAATGGAAGCAATTCAACTACACTGAAGTTTAAGATAATAAAAGCTTGTTTCAAAAGATACACGCAATTTTTATGTCAGACAGACCTTAACTATCTGCAAGAAGACTGTCATTTCTTTGACTAAACTAATAAATATGGTTGCTTTGTTAAAATTTATTTTATTTTACATGTATTGTTCATTCTGAAAAAAATCCCTGCATTTGTGATTTTTTTTTGGAGCTGCTTCTCTCATGATTTTTAGGAACTCATTTAATATTCTGTGCAAAACCCAAAATATTAAATATGTCACTGCTTTGGTAAACCTAAAAATAAGCCATGTTCTTTATTCCAGCACAACTATACAGTGACTGAACTGGAACAAATAATAGGTTTCAACTAGATGACATTTCTCCTTTTTTATCACCACTTCCCCAAGGGCTGTATGCCAAATTGGAGAATGATAAAGTAAGGGGAAATTATTTAGTAGAATGGATGTTATCAGAAACATGGGAATGAGATCTAAGATCAACCAGAATAAAATCAGAGATGGCAGGTATACAGCCATTATGAAAAAGGCTTTTAGATATAGTAACATGAGAATGCTTAGCAATAGTAAAAACTTCAATTATAAATGGAAATGATAAAATTTCCTGACATGCCAATGAGGCTCAAATATTCAAGTAATACTTGAACTTACAAAGAGCACAAGATGGTACTCATCACATGAGAATGCAGAAAGATTTTTTTCACTGTGTGAGTAAATTAAGGGTATAAATACATGATATGGACTAGGGAAAGGAATTACTTAAACTCCTTCTTTTTTATAATGACCTCTCAAAACTCTGTGGAGATGACTGGAGAGATATTTCAGTCACTACTACTAGTTTTTATAGAAACCCCTTAATATTCAGGATACTTAAGAAATTTGAAGGCAGCCTAATATTTCCTTATGCAACAAAGGCAAACAAAGAAGTATGAATAGTGCGCATAATGAAAGAAAAGACTGCCAAAGATTTGTTTTCTAGGGGATGGGAATACAGTTAAACACTACATTTGTGGTTCTATAATGAAAGTCTTGGCAGCCATACTTAGTTCTACTATTTTAAGAGGTTATAAATTGGTAACTACAAACCTGGGATATTCTTAGAATTTTGTATTGATTCAGCTAGAATCACATTCACTACTAAACAGAAAATAGTGCAACACCAGACAATACCAGTAAAGAATGCACTTGGCATACTAAGCGATCTAAAATTATCTCATAATATCTAATAATTCTCAGAATGCTGAAAGTGCAGTTTTGTAATGTTTAGTACTAGAGACAATCCCATTAAACATTTTTAAAAAGCATGAAGGAGTAAATAAAAAACTCCAACAAACAAGATTGCTGATTTTTCAAATTACACGAAGAATACTTGTAGATTCAGATATGCAGAAGGAAACCAGTTACTGGGCAGGCAGCACATCTAGAAACCATGAGTATGACCCACACTAACAGAACTCTGAGGTTTGAACTCTGGAAAATGATGAGGCTGGAAAAGGTTCAGAGAGAACAAAAGCTCGCAGGTTGATGTTATGATAGAATGAAATTCTTGGGCAGGAGCAAGAAGTTTTAAGCAGAAATAATGACTTCACCACAGTGCTAAATTGACATAAGAGCATTTCACATGTACTTGGCATGCATAAGCCAAAAATTATTTTCAGACACCAAAGAAATTCCAGGGAGAATTTTAAAAAATAATTTGGTTTTGATATCTCCGCATAAAATATTCAGAACTGATCCATATGTACCATACATCAAGAAAATTATTTCAATTTGATCAGATAAGCAGTTTTTTGCTTTTTCCTTATCTTGACCCAGTGCCTCTATCCCATCCCATGCCTGAAAGTTGCTGCTGCCTCACACAGCACTTCTGCAGGTAGGAGTAATCCCAAAAATGATGGGGTACACCCTTCCTCACCCTATGTATTTTCTGACCCCCTATATGAAAAGTGAGAACACAGAGTGGACTCCTCAGCTGGAAACAAGCCTGGGTCAGGTTGCAATGGCCAGTGCTAGCCCCTGAAAAAAGAAAGAAATAACTGGAGCCAGACAGTTCTGATGGCAAACTGGCATGATGTTTTAACTGTAGGACTGCACAGGTACCAACCACACTGAGCTCAGCTGTTTGGCACTTCAGTCTTCCTGTTTGTGCCCATTGAATGGCATCTCCATCTGGAAGCAGTAGTGAGGGGAACTTGGGAGAAAGTCACTGGATGAGTCAATTCAGTATTTAGCTGCTCTGGAGAAACACTGAAGTTTGTCTGACCCTGTTCAGGTAAAAATCTTAACAAGGGAAAAATCTACTTGAAAATTAGTGATGTTTTACAGGCTATCTTTTCAAATTTTATTTCTGAAATGGCAAGACATGGATTGTTATGAAAGTTTTTAAAAGATTAAGGGAAAAACATACTTAGGTTTTTCTGTAATTACTGTAAGACATTCAGCATTTGCCTTACAGATTCCCTGGAAATAGAACAGTAACTTTCCATCACTTACATGACAAGTGAAGTCAAGAACACCCCCCCATGTGACTGCAGATTGTGGGAACTACGAACTATTATGACCACAAAAGCCAAGGAAATTCCCCCTCAGAAGCAGAATAATGACATACCTAGTCCTAAATCACATACAGAAAATTTAATATAGGAGATACTTGCCATATTTGAGCTGCGATAGGAATTTTTTCCCACTACACTTGTCCCTCCATTAGTAAGTGCCTTTAGACTCACCCAGCTACAAATACCACAGTAGTTTAAAGATGTATAAAGATTTACCCATTAGAAGAGTTGCTTTCTGTCAGAACCATTATCACTGGAAGAAATAAGCCTTCTCGTTAGGCATTTAGACATATTTTCAGAAAAAAAGATGCAAGTATTTAAGAGCTATCAAATGAACAGACAGTGAATGAGTCTTCTGTTGTTTGCAGTCTTATTAAAAGTTGCAAAACACTGCACTTTTATAAAAAAACCAAAATGCAGATAGGTTGGTGGGGAATGGACTGTAACTGGTTATAAATCAAATTAAATTCTCAATTAGCATGCATTTTAAAGTCTTTCTTCAATCAGTTTGTTCTTTTGAACACAGAAAGCTTGGTGGAAATTGGAGGAATTGAAAGAACCCAGTACCATACACATTCATCTCAGAGTCCTGTATGCGATAACTTTTCCTCTCACCGCAGCTCAGAGCTCATGCTGCTCAAGAAGCAGGATTTTCAGGACTTTGACAGCTGATATTTTAGATGTTAGGCAGCTAATATCTTTTAAGCACCTGGCAGAGAAGTTTAATCTCTTGACCTATCATTTTTATGTGTACCTGTCCTACGGATTCAGCATTCAGGTTGTGCACTGTTGGAAGTAATATCAGAATGCTTCTGTGGCAATTCTTTGTTGCAAAGGCTTTTATTTGTTAATGCTCACATAGACTGTTTTGCTTCAAGTTATAAATGAGGGTAGCCAGTATCCAAAGAACTCGTCTCACAGTAAGAAATGGTTCAAATTAATCTTCTGGTCTACAAACTGATCCTGTGGCTGGGCACTTATTGCAGCACATACAGCCTCAACTTTTCAGAAGTACAATTCTACTCATGCCAAGGCCCTAAAAAGGCAGCTACACTTTCATGAGAGAACAGGAACGTTCTTTTATGCCAGAAATACACAATATGAAAGCCACAAAGGAGAAGGAGAAATATAGGTCTGACTTTTATAGGACTGCTGTTAAAAAACCTCATTTTCCATAGCTTACATTCTGTTTGACTGAGAAGGAAACCCAAAAAGAGAGTGAGATGGAAAAAAAAGAGCTAGCAAAGGACAGAAGGTCTTTCAAAGGAAATATATGTGCCCTCTCAGATGTGGAGAAGAATACAAGGATTAGAAAAGAAGAAAACCCAGTGAGATGAGGCAGAGGGTTACAAATGCAATACATGGAAGCAAAGCAAGCAGGCCATTTTCACAACAGAAGAGATCTTGAGCAGTGAAAATAAGGCAATATACATATGAGAGCAAAAAGAGACGTCAATATATTGGGTAGCTGTAAGATATGGAAAGAAGAAAGATGTCAGAGCTCGCAAGGAGAGAATAAACAAAGGGTACACATCTTAGAAGGCAGATAGCAAGGGATATTTTGAAGTGGGAAGTATCTAGGGATGGTATGAACAATGATTTACAGGAAAAATATCAGGAGGCTTCAGAAAAAAGGAAAATAGAATTTTCTCTTGAAGGGGAATGAAAGAAATGCTTAGTAGAAGGTTTGGAGTTTTTTTTAAAAAGTAGCTTCAGAATGAAATGGTTAATAAAGGACAACTGACAGAAAAATTGTACGGAAAATATGGGTAGTTTAAGGTAGACATTTCAAAGAATTGGTATTGGATGGAACTTTTCCACTTCAAAAGTCAGACTATGTACTCAAGAGAGACACCCAAAGTACACAAGGTTGGGATGAAACATTTGAGTGGGCCTAGAGAAACATCAGAAGCTAAACCAGAGATGCAGAAAGTGGAGAGAAGTAAATGAATGTTGTAAGCCAGGGATACAAATATTACTTGCATCCATGACAAATGGTAGAACCAACATTAACCAATCTAAACCTCCTAATTAAGCAATTAATCAATCAAGGCAACATATAAAGAAATCATATTTAACAGTAGTTAGCCACATATTTTCTCAGGATGAACAGCCATGAGTTTCATCAATTTCCAGAGGTCTTCAGCATTCCCATCTGCTACATTCTATTTTTTTCATATGCTGTACACCTGCAGAATAAAGGATATACTAACAGCCCTTAAGTATGTATGTCTTTCTCTCCAAATACTTACCTCAAATTGATTACTGAAGTCTATATTTACTGCCTGTCTAAGCTGCAACTTAAATTACTGAAGGACTCAAAACAATCTTAGAAGATGGTAATAACCAACGTTACCCAACAAGCACTTACTATTGCTTTAAGACCTGCCAGAGAGTAGACATGCAGTGTGATATTGATATGAGAAGATGAGTTATTATTTCCATTCAGTTAAGAGGAAATTACTTAACACAATAAAAGGAAGAAAAAACGTAGTGTTTTTTAACTCTTCTGAGTTTGCACTTGTAAAGCTGTCACATCTTGTCATGGTCAGAAGGAAAAAGACCTCACAAACTCTCTGGAAGAATTTCTTTCCAACATACTTACTCAAACACACATAAACTGTGTTTGGAAGTACTCACTTTGGCAGAGATCTGAAAGGTTACTCACATCTTGCTCAAGTCTATGAATCAGAAACTGAAATTGTGCTACTCCTGCTAAGTCATGCAGCTTCAGGGATTCTCTAACAGGGAGCTATTGCATTTTGCTCAGATGTATCCATCAACCTCAATCACCTTGGCTGGTGTATTTCTCATATTTTCAACTCCTTCATTTCACTTTATCCTGTCTCAGCTTTTAGGTCCAGGAGTTCAGAAATGCAATTTCTCCCTTTCACCACTTCAGAAGCATCCTGTTTGTTCAGCTGACCTCATCACCCTGGAGGGATTCAGCTTCAGAGTTTAGGCTTCTTTCTCATGCAGGACAGCCCAGTACCTGCGAGATTTGTCCTTTTTATCTTCACAAGACTGAAAATAGTATCAGCGAAGCAACACATCACAGATTTGTCAGTATTATTATACGGCTGCTTGTGAAAGGTGCTGACAGCAGCACAGTCCAGAAGCTCTCTGTGCCAGCCACAAAAGGTGGTTACATTTTCACCTGCTAGTACTAATACAGGCCATGCTTTGGGACCATCAGAGAGAGAATTATCCTTGAAATAATTTTTAAGGCAATTTTACCTCCTTAGCTTTAACACATAAGAACTTTAATTCTACCTCAAGAGGTAGAAGAGGACTGTTGAAAACCTGCCTCCTTTTAATGTTCCAAATCTGCTTTCTGCTGGCTTCAGTTCAACCCCCTCTTACTTAGAGAGGAAGGTGTGCTCAGCCTGGCCAGGCAACTCTTGGTCCTCCTGAGTACTAATAGTGAGCTCAAGGCCTTCATTTTCTGTGTGGAGTTATGACTTTTTTCTACCTTTTATCTCTTGGTATCTTGGTTTCTGTTGCATTTCATCTGCCATTTCACTGCTTAGTCACTGATTTGATAAATTAATCTTGTAGTTGGTTGCTGATGAACCTTGTGGTTACTATGCTGAGTTAACCTTAATATCATGAACAGACTTGATCATATCTATATTCAGCCTCATTACTTCTATTTCTTTGTTTTTTCTTGTATCCACTACCTGACTGCTAAAGGAACTCTATAGGCAGCAACCCTTTAGTCATCTTAATTTCCTTAAAACTGTTGGGAAGTCACCTTTTTGAAAGCCACCTGGAAATTCTGATGATCTCCTTTACCCATGTACTTGGGAACAACTTCGAAGAATTCCAGTGGCTTTATGAGTCAAGCATTCTATTTAAATAATCATCATAAGTGTTCGTGATAATTATCCATGTGTCCATTAATTCTATCAGCTAACAATGTGTCTAAAGGATTTATAACTGTTGCTCTACTTTCAGCTACACCTCAATGCTTATGCACTTTATCCACTGAAAACTGAAATTATCCCTAACAATTATGCAAAGATAGAAATTTTCTGATTTACTGGTGATGGGCAGAAACTGTTTCGTATGCAGTACCTGCTGGTATGTCTATTTCACTACTGGCAAAAATGATTACAAGAACACAATCCTTAACCAAAATCCTGCCCAAGAATTCCTATTTAAACTTAATTGGATATGACTTCCTGTTGTTTCCAGATTTTGGCACAATTAGATTCATATTTATTTTTAATTTAAAATACCTAAATTTCCATTAGGAACTGTTTAGAGCTGTGAACTTCCATCATCTTAAACGTCTCAAATAGAGGACTGCAATGGATTTAATAGAACTGAATATCTGTGATGTAGATACCTGTCCTCGATAAACATCTAAACAACTTTGTTCTCCCATCTCATCAGCAACTGAATAGGTCAGGCAGTTGGGCTAGATGATCATTTAGGTCCCTTCCAACTGAAATATTCTATACCATCCATCCACTCCTAATCTGGCTTACTTCTAACAAATACAAATTTAAATTATGTACAGAAAGCATGCATTAGGCACAATGCAATGCTATCCACAAATGTTCGTGCTAGGTTACGCTACGCTAAAAAACATGACTGTTGATAATATAGCCTCATAAATGACCAAATGATATTTAATATATTGAAAATAGTCTGTACAATTTCATTTTATTCCAGTTACAAAAGCTGTCTCTAATAAAGATACAATAAAGAGCCTGTGAGCAAAACAAACCTATTTTCTTCCAGCCTTGATTTGAGGCAGGTTCTCTATGCTTCACCAAGCAGAGAAAGATGGTTTTCTTCCTTGCCTCAGACACAAGCAAGGAGAAGATTTTGTATATGTCTCATGACAACATTTCATCTTAATACAATCTGGTCACAGCAGCTACTGCAGAAAATTGCTCGCGGTTTGCTGGCACCATGGGAGACCATCATTACTGACAAGATTGAGAAACCCATCAAAGGCAATTCAGGACTCAATCTAACTGTGGCATCCAAGTGCTGCGCTTTTTTATTGGGGCTATTTTCTTGCATCTCTTTAATTCTTTATTCACGTCCGTTGGTCCTTGACTCTCATTGCAATTCAATGCAATAAAGGCTTCAGCTCAACTGAATTCAATCTCAGAAATCATCAAAAACTAAGATTTATGTTATAGTTTTTGGAAAACCTTATGACGGCTACCAATTCAGGTGAGGAGATGTAACCTCGTCTTCAACAGCATTACAAAGATATTCGCCTGACTCCTTCACAAAGGGAACGCACAAGGCAGCCTATTCTGTATCATGTTGTGATGACAGAAGTCACTTTCTCTGTGGATGTTTGGCAGAAACCAGTTACTACCTGTGTCAGCAACTTTGTTTAATAGGTTTGTTTGATTGATTGAAAATCATCTATGGTAGGGTAGTTTTTTACAGAAAAAAATATAAAATTCTCCTTTCAGTCTCATGGTCACCCACTCCAAACCAGACTGAAGCTATCGCTGCTTTTAAAATACCGTACAAAAATACTCTTTTGAAAATATATGACTTGCTGAGCTTGCAAATGTCACACAATAACCAGCAGAAAAACAAGAAGCAAAAATCATAGGTCTATTTCCGTCTTGTTATTGCAGACAAGATACCTCTACCTGCAAAGGGGAGAGAGACTAAAATTCTGGAAAATTTACAAAAATACATCCTTTTCACGAGCATGGCAACAGACACAAAGATTAATATGGTCTTCAGCTTAAGTTGATGCATGTGCCATTATACTGCACCAATTCTATGGTCTTCACCAGTAATACAAATCTCTTACCAGTCTACTATTCCTTACTGTGGCAAAAATTAACAGCTAGCTTTTCCCAAAACAGAGTTTATGAAATGAGTAGTCAGGGTTAAGTTTGGGACAGGAAAAAAAAGGAAAAAAATCTGTGATTCTTCTTATTTCTTTTTTTTTTTTTTTGGTACTACCTACCAGTCCCTATTTGAATGTTCTCTCAAAAAGCCTACATCCCTAGTCTCTCACTAGTAAGTGGTGGGACATTCTAGCTTTTGATTTTCATGAGTTATTGAAAAACAATCTCTTTATACACTCAAAATACCTTGTTTCCAAATTTAGTACATATTCCCAATTTCTAAATATCCAGTTTGGAGAATCAACTTGGGGCAAGGAGGAGTGGTGTCAGTGTGCGTAGTGGTGTGGGGTTTTTTGGGTTTTTAATGTCATCTAGTCAGACATAGAAAAGAGGTTAGGAGGCAAAGTCCTTCTGTGCAGGAGGGTACTGAAGTTACCTTCAAAAGTCTTGTGATCTATTTAAAAAACCCAAAATATCTGGCCAGTCTTCTTTTGTAGCCTAAGACTGGTTCCATCTGAAGTGAAGTCATCACAGACTAGCTTCATTATGGATATTGCATTACTCTATCATGTCATTAAACAAGCAGAGTGCATTAGGCCAATGCTAAGAATTCCTCTCTTTCATCATTACACTACACAGATGCAAAATGAGATAGCAGATATGGTCCAAAGCCAGGACTGGCCAAAACACCAGCAACCCAGCAAGATACTGCCCAACTTCCCTCTGGGAAAGCGATACTGTGCAAATGGAAAAAGGTGTCTATGTGCTGAACTGCCCACATATGAAGGAATTAACTGAAAGGAGAATTATTTGGTTGTGGAAGCCATCCTAAATTTTAGGTAAATTAGCATCTTAAGTTTATTCACTTTTCAGGTGTTTATTCACTAGATGATTCCCATCTACTGCCTGTGAGATCAGAATCACACAAGTATCACGCCCCTATTAATTGAAGCTAATTTGTTGTCTTTTTATAGCTTGGAAAAAAATAGTAAATGATCACACACAGAGAATAGAGAGAGAGTGCCATTAAAAGTATCAACACATCTAGTTGCTGAACTAGGACAAAGGCAGTTTCTTTTAACCACAAATCTAATTAAAAACAGCTTACATAGAGCATCTCCAGGGTATAGTGAGACAATATGGAAAATATGCATATTTAAAATACCTGGATTTAAATCTAGCAAAGCAAATAACGCAGAAGAATGTAGAAATATTTTCAATTAAATTTAGAATCCTAATTAATTTTTATCTCTTTTTCAGGTAGGGTCTTAGGTTATTTGGGCACATTTAACCATTTTATTTTTGGTCTATAAGACAGATTTTCTAGTTGGGCCACAGAATCTGTAGACAACACTCCAGATGAGTAATCTGGTTGATATCATCACAAATACTATGTGTAGAAGAACTGAAGCTTTACATAATTCTGCTCATTCTTTGGAAGACCCAGGAAGATCTCACAATGAAGGACCTGCTCCATTTAAGCAGAAGCGACTGAAAATGCACCTCTAAATAAGGATCTGTATGGTAGTTTTGTTCCTATTCATGGACCATTGCCTACAGCTTAAAAATGGTTTTCGGAACAGGGACCAGCTTCCTGAACTCCCAGAGGAGTTTGCTCTTCACTGGGCTGTAAGTTGTATGCTTGACGTTTAACTTTAAATATAATAGTCTACTATTACAGTAGGCTATAGTTTGCAATTTGCTACTACCATTTCCTAGGAAACTGTCACAATAACACACAAAAGTTTAAGCAGCAGGCCAAAGTGCTCAGTCTGGTCTGCCTGAGTATTTGACTACATCAACAAAAAAATCAGCAGTTTACAAATGCTTAAATTACATAGGTGGGAGAGGATGGGTCAAAGTCATAATTCTGTACTTTACATTTCTGATTTTTTACAGAAACAAAATATGCAGGGCAGCTCTCCAAAGTTTTACATGTCATTCAGTTCTGCTGCTGACCTGCTTAAAAACTTGAACTTTATCCTCATGGAATGACTGAGAAAACTGTGAAGCTGCATTTTCCTTGATAGTTCAGACCTCATCAAGAAACATCCAATTGCTGAGTCAGTAAGTTTTTTAAAAAGCTTCTCCATAATGCAACTCTAATACTGGATTACTTCCAGTCTACTTTTTTGACCCTTTGCTGAATTACGTGGCATGGATTTTTCAAACAAAGCCTTCACTGCCTGCCATTAATCCTTTTGGGTAAGCAAATCAGCAAGCCTTTTAATCACTGGGACTGATGCAACCACTCCCAGAAAAGCACCACAAACCATCTGCCAATTTTACAACTATCAGATCCATGAGTGAATGAAAGTACAAGATAAACAGCCTGGTTTTTATTCAACCACGACTGAATAAAAAATTAAAACCGTCATGGGAGAGACGGATTACTACTTTATTGTACTACAATCCACAGAGCAGTTAAATCTCAACATATAATTCCTATTATAGTAGTCTTTGCTCCAAAGCACAAGTCTAAGCACGAACACTTTTCTGTGTATTACAAGAACAGAAGAATGCAGTCACATATGTAACAAATGTGAAATCCTGTAGGTTTTCATAGGCTACTTTGCTCCTATGGCCTACAATCATACTTTATCTGAAACAGCACTTCAAACTAAAGAAGAGTCTTTGTAAGCTTTTCACTTACAAATGTTGTAATTTGTGTCCTATACAGTTAAATAAACTCAAAACTTCTTAAAGGGATATGAAATACCCCTTCAAAATGATCATAGAGCAATCCTGCAGCAAAGTAGTTGCTAAAACTAGGTGCAAATCAAAACCCAGGGCAGGTGTCTTTTGAAAGAGTAGGATATGGTGAATTGCAGTGGATTCAAGGAAGGGTCACTGTCCTCCCTCTGCATATATGGATTAGAATAATTAATCTATTTGTTTTCTTTTAACATACCTCATCTTTCTTGAGAACATAATGGAGAAAATCTCTTAAAATACATTGAAATCTGCAATAATTGGAAAAAATATGTCTAACCACTATCACAACCCACAGGAATTACAAGTGACTACAAGCAGAACAAAGGAAACAATTTGATGCTCAGCTCAAAAGTGCTGGCAACGCACAAGCAGCTGGGGCCCCTTTTGAGTCTCCCTCAACCTTGCGAAGATCAAGCCTTTTCAGTATAAGTTCAAAACTCAGCCAACTATTTAACAGTAGCAACCAGAATAAAAGGCCAGTAGTAAACACAAACTGTAAAAATTATAATTATTGTTCCCCTTCTCTTCTCTCAGGGCAGAGATTTCCACCTCCAGGTACAGCAATTGCATCCAAAGTTTAGAAACAGAAGTTGATTGGACATTAACCATGGATTACAAGTGAGAGGAATAAGCATGCAGTAGGAAGACAAGATAGTGAGAAGGCAAAGACTTTCCTGCACTAGTTTGGATAATTGCCACCAAGCCCCTGGTTTTGCAAAAAAGGAGCTGCTCACCCCCTCATCTGGCAGGCTCACACCCAGTACTGTTCCTCAGAGTGAGGCAAAGGCCACCCCTGGCAGGGTAGAAGCAGGCAAGATTCTCTTAATCTGATGCTCAACCAACAGTAGCTTGTGAAAATGAGAATAAATAAGGAAGTTGCTGATGAACAGCTTTTCCTGAATACCGAGAAGGAAGCCAGCCTAACTCTGCAGCTTCTAGATGGGTTCCTAAGGCAAAAGCAACCAGTAAAATGGCAGAAAATGAGACACACCTGCAGTCCAGCTTTTGTCAATAGCATGTGGTAGCTTCAGCCACACTTCGTGAAGATCTCCAGTGGCCTTTGGGATCTGAAGTCCTCAGTGGCTCCTGCTGCTCTGAATACTCAGGGAGAAGACAGCCTTGTTTCTGGATCCTCACTTAGAACAGGGACCAGATGAATTGTAAATACAAGGTTTCCTCCATAAGGGTGAATGGCCAGAAACTGCTCTGTTCATGTTCCCATTGCTCAGGAACCTTCTACCGCAGCTGCCTCCGAGGCAGAACAAACTGAAGAGGCCAAAACAATGCCTTTGTTTGGGGCTGTTTGCAGAAGCAGTGTGGAGGCCCTTAGCCAAGATCACGTCCCAGGCTTTTTTATTATCGGTATCCGTGTACCAATACAGATCACAGGCACATTCTTACTATGAAAAAAATCTCAAAAGCAGTAAAAGAGATTTCTGTTGTTGTTGTTGTTTACATTTTTTTCCTAAAAACCATCAAACAATTGTTGGCATTGTGAAAAAAATTTGATCAGTGTTTTCAAATTTGGATGGCCAAGTTCTATAAAAATGAAAGCCGCCTGGTTGACAGAAATATAATTTTCTGAAATCTGGATCCTTTGGCAATCAACTTAAGTGTGTATTTCTGATGAGTAACTGTGGACTTAAATGTCTTATTTAAGTATCCCAGTAAGACAAGGTCAGCATGATTATTCAATGTGCAAACAGAAGACCTTAATTAAAATTAGTTTACCTAATTCCATGTCTTGAAGGACATTTATCTGCACAATACATGCAAAACCTAAACCCACTAAAAAACTGGTGCTATTCACTTGAAAATATCTATGATTTCAGTAACAGAAGTGATTCTGCAGGCCAAGTAGCAACATTAATACAGGAGAAAGTGATCCAGAAATGTATTTATTTATTGGCAACAGTGCTGGACTCGTGCTGAACACAGGGCTGATAACACAGAGATGTTTTTGTTATCGCTGAGCAGGGCTTACACAAATCCAGGGCCTTTTCTGCTTTTCTCACGGCCACACTGGTGAGGAAGTTGGGGGTGCATGGGAGACTGGTAGGAGACACAGGCGGGACAGGTGACCAAAACTGGCCAAAGGGATATTCCAGACAACATGGCATCACACTCAGTATACAAAGTGGGGAAAAGGAGGAGGAAAGGGGGACATTTGCAGTGACAGTGTTTGTCTTCCCAGAGAGCTGACTAATACTGCTGACCCTATTTATTGCACATGACTACAATTTTTAATAACAGTTTGTTATATTTTAAGTTCAAGGCTTATGAGGTTTACATTATTTATTTATTATCTTACTGGTGGCTCCAGGCCATTCCTGGAAACTAATGACCAATGAGATAAACTAGGACCACTGTGAGGTGTTAACCTTTCCAGATGACAGCAGTACCCCTATGAAGTAATTTATAGAAGTTTTATTCTCATAAGAAATGCAGAAAGAATCTCTTTCTGCTTTCTAACGTAACTATTTTTGAGAAGAGCAACAGTTTTGTTTGCTGGACTATTTTCTTAAAACCTTTGAAAGATGTTCCTGATGTGCTGGGTCTTTCTGAAGGCTTTAAGCTCTGAAATTCGGTGCATTCAGTCTCGATTACAATGGTTAAGGTTCTGCCAACAGAACCTGCTCTTTTAAGCATCAGGGGGGAAATATGCTTTGTTAAAGTGGGCCAGTTGGCCCGCTCCTGCTGGGGCAAAAGCTTCGGTATATTCACAGAAGGACCAAGCTATGATCTGGCTTTATGCTTGCTATTATATATCTTGAATCAAAGAAGTCATCATTATTTTTAAATTCTGTGAAATATTTATATAAGGAAATCCAGAAGGTTACAGTATCCTACAGGCAGAGCCCCCGCTAGATTCCTGAATGGTCCTTCTACTTTCTATATATTCTCCCTATTTGACATTTTCTCAGTGCCTTTTATCTTTCAAATCCCCCATTCAACAACCATCTCTTACCCTTTCTGCAATAAGGAGGCAATTTTCACACTTCATTATTTGAATTTCCATAGTTTTAAAAATATACCTGATTTAAGGTTCCCTTGAAGTTCCCTTGAGAAAAAAAATTAGTATGTGCTGCAAAAAGTTCAAGACCTGAAGTGCAGAAGGGCTGAAGCCCAAATCAGCTAATACTCCAAAAAAAAAAAAAAATCTGCCATTGTAGACATGGACCAAAAGTGTCTTGCTTTCACATTAACACTGAGGGCATGACTCTAACAGTGGAATCTAGGCTGCAGAATAGGGTGGTTCGCTCTATAGTGATTGCAACACTTATAAAAATTGCAGAGGCATGAACCTTGCTCTACTCTTAACCCACACATCAACCAAGTCTTGTCCTGAACTCTGACAAGGGAAAGCGTAGACAGAGAGATACTCAGTGTAGCTTCATGACTTTTCTCAGGTTAAATCTGCTCTAACACTCTGACAAGCACTCCCACCCCACCCACACAGCTGCATTCCTCTTTCCCCTCCTTCCTTTGAATCAGCTTATAATTTCTGCAAAGGTTCTAAAAAATCTTGAAAAAAAACATTTAGAAGTAACAGTAATCCTGATCTAACTTGAGAAACTAAAAAAAACTAGAGGAAGAACATCAGTTAAAGAGAGTATATTTGCTGGCTGGTTTGAGAAAAATTCCCACATAGTTCAGGAGGCAAGTAGCAGAACCAGAGTAAGGATATGCAGGCGGCTGCCCGAGACAGCCCACGCCTGCAAACCAGCATCCTGGTCTATGTCACTTGTGGTCATGGCACTTTCCTATACTGATCTAAATCTATACTGAACGTGAAAAAGGCAGTTCCTCTTATGTCTGTGCTCTCTGTTTAGTTAGGCACACAGTTAGGCACATAAATAAAAATAATTTAAGTCAAGCACTTAAATAAAAATAATAGATGTAGTTTGATATCCCTAGTTCCTGTAATGAACGACTACAAAACTATGATTAACAATCACTGTCCTCACATCTCCAGAGACTGCTATGCCTTTTACTCATGATTACTACTAAATGAAGTTACTTAGATGCTAAAAGGATGCATAAAACCCAGTACAGTTGCTTTGTGAAGTCTGCAGCCCTGTTGTAAAACCATGAAATGCACTTCCCTATAGTTATGGTGAATATACTCAAAAAGAATGCAGTGTATTTTTATGAGAGTATTCCACGCCAGAAAAAAGGAAGATGAAAATTGCTATCAGATTAGAATTCCTATAATCAAGCACTCATTAGAAATGCAAAGGCAACCTATACGCAGACAGATTTATATTTTTTACATTTTACATATTAAAGACTACTGAAAGGGTGAATTTTGTGTATCAACTCTGAATCCTTTAAAAACTTTCAAACATACCCTTATAGTAATTGTATGACCTTGTAGGTTTGTTCCATTTTACATTACAGTCATTTTCAATGGAAGATTAGACTGAGTGAAAAGAACCATCAGTCAGTGCAAATTTTAGAACATTTTAAAGCATTACATAAGCAAGAGTAAACCTGGTCCTTTCATGATGCGAACATGAATAAGAAGTGACACTTTGGCAGCTACAGCATATTTCCTTTACCTTTATCAAGGCTTTCTTCTCAGCTTTTCTCCATCACACCTGTGCTTCCATAGGCTTTTAATCAAGCTACTGTAAAAACATGGAAATTACCTAGTCAGTCCTCTCTCGGATAGACATTCCTCCCCACAGGATCTACCGAGTCTGCCACTGAGCCTATCTAGTGACTAATGAAGTCCTGCAGTTCTAGTGCTGTCAACTGCACTTATCACTTCTGGCATCCCAGAAAAAAGAGGGCTCAGTCATCTCTGTTAGTCCAGACAGAGTATCGCCTACTTTTGTCACTTGAGATATTTAGATATATTTCCCCAACATGTATGGATAACAGGGCTGGGGACAGGCTCCAGCACTGGTCCACGATCACTTAGTGTCAAAGCTGTGATTTGTTGCCTTTCCCTGGGCTTATAATTAAAAGCCAAACACGGTTAGAGGGGCAAAAAGGGTTTTACCTCTGTATTTATTCAAGGATCCTTTGGTGCATCACATCCAGGCAGAAAGCACCCCCAAATGCACACCGAAAATGCACACCTGAAAGTTCCCACCAGGATGCCCACCCCAAGAATGCACCAGGGTGCACCCCCCAAACAATGCACATACACATACACACATGCACACACAGAGATGCACAAAAATGCACACACACACGATGATTCACGTATACAATTATAGACCTTGCAAATTAGCATATCTATCAAAGATTCCCCAATGAGAGGCTCAAGAGAAGCCCCCCTCTTGAGGAACCTTCCCCCTGGCGGGGCCTATCTTACTTTACAGAATGTGTTCTGGAGAGGACCTTGGTGTCTGGGGCTTTCTGACCCAACTGCGAGGTTCCCGAGATGTTTGGTCTCTTGGCTTAACGGGACTTTGGGTCTAAGCGAGTTATCAGACTTGGGGAATTACAAGTATGTGGGCTAAAAGCACTAAGGATACATGCAAAGCTGTATGAAAGGGTATATGAAAGGGTATATAAGAGGAGTATATGAAAAAGCAAAAAATCATCATGGCATCAATTAATATCTTGTCTGGTGCTTTTGCCCACCTACATAATCTACTTCTCTCCAAATGCGCTAAACTCCTGGAGAAACATGGCAAGAAGGCAAATAACTGAGTCTCAGCAATCAAGTTTCTTAACTTCTTAACACTCCAGCTAACTATGATTATTTCTCACTGGAGAATTACAGGGCTTTGCCTCCCCCATAATGCCTTCCCACAGACATACATATTCTCCTCTATTTTCTGTTAATAGTGATTAATAAAGGAGAAACTGTCATTGTAATAGGGAAATGTCTCTCAGTTGAAGGCCTTTTATTGCACAGTGACCACTTGGAGCTTGTCACTGTGGTAGCTGGCAAGCATCTATGACACAATTGTTGCTGTAAGCCACCCCAACAGACAGTGAAGATGACACTGCAGAAGGAAGGTTGATAATGCAGAGATAAGCCCATGAAATAAAGTGGCAGTTTACCAACCTGACATGTTTTATTACATTTTCATATTACTGAAGGGTTTTGTTCAGTATGTTTTTTCTTGACCTAAGATTCAAAAGAATTTATTGCTTCCTTCATTAACCTTTCTTGATACTATTCCCTACTCATGCACGTAGGTTTAACTGGTTTATTGAGCATCGTGCAGGTGTGTGGCACACACTATCCTCTTTGGCTATACTTTTTTTAAAATAGAAAGTACTATGATATTCTGTAGAAAAACCAGTAACAAAGAACAACACTGTTCCAGTTTTATGAGTACAACAGAAGCTAGCAACTCTGTACACCGGTGTGGTCAGAAAGAGCTCTCAGGGATTGCGGTTTTTATTGAGAAAAATAGAAATGGCTATTCCTCTCCATTTCTTCTCTACCTTCTTAATCTTCTATTATACTTCAAATAAGCCCTTATAATGAACACATCGCTTCACTCTTGCATATGACAAACTATATATCAACTGTCAAGGAAAACACTGTCAGGATCTTAAAATCCTCATTGCAGAGCAGCTAGATCTCTGAAAGTAGGCATATACACTAACCTTTTAGCATAAACAAAGAAAAAGGAGAATGAAACTTCAAAAATCAGGCCTTCTTTTACAAAAGTAAATGAAAATTCCAGCTGAAAGATCCAATTATTAAACTATGTACTGTAACTGAGGCAAAGGTTGTCATGAATCCCTGTCTTCGGTAAATGAATATAGATTTTAAGGATTACATGTATATCTTGCCTAGCAAGCACCTGCAGTAATTGAAGATGCTGCTGTTCCACAGCAATATGCTACCGCCTTGGGGCTGGAGGTTACTGCATTGACCTGCATTCTTCAGCCACTCAGTGTGAAATCCAGCAGCTTAGCCCAAGCTGCATTTCCATGACAGTATAAAATAAAAGCCACTTAACTTTGCACTGGTTGATGAACACTTTCATAACCTGTTGACACATCTGTCCAGGAGGCTGCTTTTAAAATTTTGCAGCTGATTGCCACGTGACATGCACTTCAGATTTTAATTGTAAAAAGCTGAAAATTAAATACAAGATTAAGATTTGGACCCCAGTTTGCTTCTTCAGAAACCAGGCTGCTCTCTGGAGCACTTTTTGGTCTAGTGTTCAACTAGGATTGCTCACAAGTGTAGCACAGGTGCTTCAGACTTTCCTACAACTAGCCCAAAATTAGTACATGAGTTCAAATCTTCCAATGCGAAAAAATACTCTTTTAAATACAGCCAGGGTATGAACTTCCTTACTCAGTCTCTTCCTGCAACACACTCTAAACAAACTAATTTAAACAAGGAAATGTGACAGTTATGGTTTGCCCTGAGGCAATAAGCCCTAAAGAGATATGGGTTGCAGAACTAAAGCTGTGACAATCTGTACAATGTACATAACTGTAAAACAAAGTGAGAGAAATCATCAAGCATCTGAAAAACAAAAAATAAAGCTCCATTCCCTACATCCCCAGAGAGGTGGTAGTTACAGCCAGCATACAAAGTTTGCATGATTGAGTTCAGCACATATCACATTTAGACTGATGGAAATGAAGATGCTCGTAACCGTGTTCTGAATTGCCTGAACAGTAGCTTGGGTCACAGTTTTCTAATAGTCAGAGTGGAGTTATGTGCTTGTGGCAGGGGACCTGAGGGAAAAACGCACCATTTTCAATTATTTACTTCATGACATCCTCCACTCCACAGCATAATCACTTCTGTAAATTATGAAAGCTTTACTCTTGTTGTAATGACTTGGTAATAAGTCCAAATGCATTGGAGCATGATACAATATCTAAACCACTACATAAAGAGTAAAAGACCATTACCTGGCTCAGAAATTATTATTGTAAATAGCATCTTGTGCAATTAACAATATCCACTGTATCTGAAAAATGACAAGTCACTTTCAGGCAGCCTATACATTGCTTCTCTAACATTTGCATATTACTGTGAAACAAAGACATCTTTTAGTTACAGTCCAAAGTCTTGAAATTTTTGAATGTACGTGTTCGAGCAAGACAGAGCATGAATGTCTTCACTGGATGTCTGTTGTCTGTTTGCTCTATGTTTTGAACTCTGGGATGTGGTAACTTCAGACACTGTCTGAACTGGATAAACATTTGATAATTTTCTGCTTAGAAGAAAATAGTCTAGATGTAGGTTCCGACTGTCATGTGCTATCCATATTCTTCTTATCTATAGTCAAAACACAATAAACTTGTTTCATCATAAAATAAATTTGGTGAAATAAGGCTTTTAGATCAGTGCATAATGAAAGCTGCCTTCTACGCTCTTTTCCTGAAGGGCACAGGACAATTTCAGTTTTGAACATCACACAGTTGGAAAGATTTTTATAACTTTTCTGAGAACAAAAAATACATTCTTGTTTTGATATTTTATGCGTTTGGATCTTAAATCATGAATGTAACTGTCTTTAGTGAAAAGATAATGTGATTACAATGATTGTGTCCAACTGATGACCGTAGGGTTCTCTATTTTCAAAAGAGACTGCCCTATTTTTAATGATAATTTATGAAAAGAGACATTAAAAAATCCCTAGCATTTTTCAACCCTTTTATGTTGAGCCCTATAACATCATGAAGTAATCAAAGTGACAGTTTCAGCTTCCCGTGCTTCAGCAGAGCACCTCATCAATAAAAAACAAGAAAGGATTTTCTCCAATAGGAGAAAAATCTACAGCAAGTTCTTCTGCCCTTTTCCTAAGTCCAGTGATGCATTACTCAGGGAATACTGCATGGGTGCTCATTACACTGTTACTGCATTTTAAGAAGTTTCAGTAGCCTCTTGGTTTTCATTACTTTCTTCTTTACCCCCTCCTTTTTAATATCTCTCCCTCTTTACCCTCAGTGCATAGAAAACACACTACATGCAATTACACCTGCTGTTGAGAGGTTTTGTGCTGTATTTCAATATTTCAGCATATGTCTTTCTGAAACAGAATGCTGGTACTCTAATTATAGTCACAATCGGAGAATATTACCTTATTCCTTTAAATAATGTATTTAAATATTTTATGTCAGACACAAAATGCAGATGTGAGTTCCTAAAGAAACATGGGGTGTTTATAGATGTATATATGTTTCTTACAAATATAATGCAATGATCTTTGGATCTTCATAATACGCAAGGTCCAGAAATAACATGAAATCAGATGTGCCACAAACCCAGTCTTGACAACAGAGAAATGTTTTCTTTCCACTGTCTCTTTATCCAAAACCCAAATCACAGTCAAACTGAACATTTTTTGAGCTTTGAAAAACTTGGCTAGATTTTTCCCATCAGCATTTTCTTCTTCTATGATCTCTAGATCACAGGAATATCAGACAAGATACAGCTTTTGTGGTCAGACTGATGAAAAGCAGAGGTTTCCTTTCAGTTGTGCTGGACTGGATTGTGGAGTCAGTATATGCAGTGACTGAATGTTCCCCTAGATTTCTGCAAACATATTCAAATTGCTTGAGATTCTTCCAGAAGTAACACTTGCACTCTAGCAAGTGCCTTTTATTAGCTAATACTTCCATTCAAAAACTACGAGGAAAAACAACAAGACCTATTTTATACAAATTTATGGTCCAAACCACTACTCACTTTTCTTATAATGAAGCAGCTATTCCAGAGACTTTAACAGTCTTTTTAATACATAATATGACTATTATCAAGACTAGGTCAAAGCCCCCTTAATGTCATTAAGGCGTTTTTGACCTACCCCTATTGAGTAAATACCACAATACAGCTGCAGAGTTCCTAGAAGTGCAATCTGGCAAGTCATTAATTTATAACTGCAGTCAAAATCCCTCTGACAGGGCCACACAATGTGTGTGTGAGATAGCAGACACAGTCAGTATACTTTTGGCAGTGAGATTTCATGAGGAAGTGTGTGACTAGACTACATCCCAAAATGGAGATTAGCTAAAGAAAAGTTTTGAAGCTTTGATGAACAGCTGATACACACAATCAAGTCACTAACTTTCCCAGAGTCCCTTTCCAGAGTGGGTGCTAAAACCTTGTGAGTGCCTTCTTCACTGAAAAATACTCCAGGATCCCAGCATGATCCTGTGTACAGAAAAGCTGGGCAATGCACCACCTAATACACAATAATTATTCTTCTACTCTTTGAATCTACAATTGTAGGTGTCTTTTGAATCAAATACCATGCTGTAATTTAAATGGCCAACTGCCCACACCATATAGCTCATTAGGAAAAGAGCAAAGCTGAACTCTCCCTCTTGCTCTATTTCCTTAATTAGCTCAAAATCTTCTCTCTCTCACTGTTACAATGTATATTAATGAGATATATTTTATTCATCTACTAATTTATTATAAGACTTTTATTTCAAAAACTGGATTCTGAAAGGAAGATTCACAGTTACTGTTGTTTTCAGAGTTCAGGTTTTTGATCATCTGATAGTCAGGAAACACAGTAGGAGATGCTTTGTATCAGGGAGGTAACAAGGGATTTACCAAATCAGAGGATTTATCTGTAGTTAGTTGTGCTATCAATAAAACAACAGAGCTCCTGCTAAGGAAGCAGTTTGTTGGGGGCATGTAGCACAGTAGGAACACCATGTCTGTCTTTAAAGGTGACCTGAAAAAAATTATGTTATTCTGCTGAGCTGTTTATTATGGGGCCTGTTCCTTTCACAGCACAAAACCTGTCACACTTAAAAATTACTCCAAAATGTTACTCCAAAAATCCTTGTTTGAGAAAACCTGCAGGAAGGGCATAACATTATACAAAGAAAGAGGGTCAGCAGACATGCATCATAAAAGTTCACACACTGATCGATGACAAACATTCACCATGGAATGGTATCACAGATCTTTTGCTATGCTCTTCATTGCTTCAGTAGTGACACATTTTAGTACGGCCTATTGCAACAGAACGTAATGCCTTTAAACTAAAAGATGGTAGATTACGGCCTGATACAAGGAAGAAATTTTTTCAATGAATTTGGTGAGACATTGGAATAGGTTGCCCAGAGAGGTGGTAGTTCCCTCCCACTGATGCTACATTAGGTGAGATGACAGTAACTTTTGGAAACAAAGAATAAAGTACGCAAATAACTACTATTCATCTATCTTAATTTGCTACCCTGTTCTTCATCAGTTTAAATTCATACTAATATCTTCTCAGCTGAAGATAAGTATCTTCACCATTCAGCTTTTAATTTGCTCAATATTCTACTATCTTCTCCCCTTCAACAGGGATGAAATTATTAAATGATTATTAGAGATTAAATAGCTTTCATATGCACACGCATGTAAAAATAAATCCTCTCTCAATAATATGGGCAGATTAGCTGAATGGCACCTAAGGTGTGTTACATCCTCAGCTGAGGTTTGTGCAGCCTAAGTTCCATTTTACATTTTTCCTTTTAAAGAGATATAATCTCAACAAAGGAGAAAAACATATTTAGTCAACAGAAAATGAAAGGATAAAATACAATGTGATCTTACCAGGAGCTACAATGCATGTCTTTTACTCTGTATTTTGGTAAACGTGTCATCTGTCTTGGAAATGGAAAAATGTCTGATGAGAGCATATCCCTCCCAGAACGTGGCCCTCTGCACCAAGGTCATACAGTTATGAAGATGTTTTTCCTCCATAACAGCACATTTTCATTATGATTTATGACTGCAAAAACCTTTTCACATTAAGATTTGTTTGATTGTCTGTTTCTATTAAGGGTATCATAATAATATTTTTCCGTTTTCCAAATAAATGTTCCACACAGCCTAGCATCCGCCAGATATGCACAAGAATGTGACAGTGATTAATTTCTGTTGCTGAATTCTTTATTTCCAATAACTAATTTTAGAAACTTACTGCTTTTTAATAACTAGAAGGTATAAATTCTGCAGGAAATTTTTGCTTACATAATTGATAAAACATCTTCATATAATAACTGTAAATTATGACTGTATTATATAAATATATCTCCTCTGAAGTTTCCTGTAGGACACGGCAGTATAGGCAGCTGCTGTGCACTGAGGTATAAAATTTATACTATGAAGAATAACACATCACGACAATACCAGAACTTCTCTGAAAAAATAAATATAAAAATACTTTTTCTGCTATAATTTTATCTGGATGATAAAAGTTGTGATTAAATCATATATAATAGAAATAAATTATATGTGAGGTTGTTGAGACTGTTCAATATCGTCTTCCCATAGGAAACAGCAAAAGCACAATTCGGTTTGGGTTTTTAAAAGCAAAGTAGACAAACCACTGGAAAATTGCCTGTGGAGAATAATGGTGCAGAGGCACACAGAAAGACAGGTAACTTAATAGAACTTTCCTAATACCTTAGAATTTCTCAATCACTGATCTTTCCTTAGGTAAAACTATAATCAAGAGTAGACAAAGTTGGAAGCAATTGCAAAAATAAATGGTAAACTAACACTCCATTTTTAAAGCAATTCAATGATCCTTGCTTCCACATAATCCCCTCTTAAAGCCAAGACCCACATTAGAAGATCAGGAAATTTTCTTGTGTACTATCAAATATTATGCGTGCTTAAACACACATTAATGTTTAGAAGACAATTTGGTCTAGGTATGCCCTATTAATTTTGAAGAAGCTATGGGAAGTTTTTTCAGGCAGTGATGAATCCAAGTCATAGTAAAGATGGATAATCAGATTTTTTATCAGAGTAGCTAAGAGTCTTGTTTCACCATTCCATTTGTCTGCAAACCACTAAAGCCTCCAGAAATTGTCAGCAGCCAAAATATGCTGATATTTCATCAGGTTTTAATATCCATATATTTATGTTCAATTTTATTGCACCTTACTTAGGAAAGTACTTCTTACTTAGGAAAGTATAGTCTAAATATTTGGGTTAATAAAGGTTAAGATAACTTCCCATGCAAACATAAGACTGAGAGAAAGACCTGCTGAACAGAAACCCACTCCTCTGAAATATTCTCTGCTAAGAACGTCTCTGGGCATTTGACCAGACTACAGAAGGGAGTTAAAAAAAAAATTTATTGAGATACTCAGCAGCTGTTCCTTATTGTGTATTTTACTGGGATTCAAAGAAGACAGTATTTCAGTAATGCATATAAATCACAAGTATGGTATCTATACAGTGTGCAGGCAGGGTCATCATTTATTCATACTGCACTATCTTTGGTTCTGTCTCAGCTGTCCTTTAGAGTTGCATAGAAAAAGCAGGAGCTAAGGAAGATACAAGGACACTGACACAGTCCCCTTCCCACACCATAGTGGAAAAATCTCTCCAGACTTTCTATCCAACTAACCTTATATCACTTCCGTGCATGCTACAACCTGCCATTTTATATGTGTACAGGATTTTTTTGTTTATCAAAAAAAACCCCACTAAGACATTCCGGCCAAACCGCTCCTCTTGGACAATACACAGGACAGCAGAGACTTTATCTGTGAATATGCAACTGAATTTTTACAGCCCTGGTAGAGGAAGGGTTGAACACTCCTAATCTACAGGCCAGTATACAAAAAATTATCTGCCAAGGCCTAAGTGCTTCTCAGACATACTGAGGCTGTGAGGAGAAACAAGTTGCTATATATTTTAGCATTCTGTTCTTTTAGCAATTATCATGGGATTTATTAAGTGCCAGTCAGTCATGTCTTTCAGGGACTGAAAGTCTTCTTGGATATGACAGAGGCGATGCGTTACATTATTTTTGTATCATAAAGCAATTTACCAGGCATGGAGCAGTGTAGTAAAAGAAAATTACAGTAATTCTCAAACTGACCAGGATGAATGTGCTCCTGCCTTAAATACACACTGAGTATCACTGAAAAGAGAGATCTGAATTCCAAACAAACCTCAACATGCCCCAGCCTGCAGGCGAACACACCCTTCTTCCTCTTCACTCTTTCTCAGAGGCATTATGCTGGAGTTATCACAGGCTAGACACTTTGCTGGGGTCAATTTTGTCTTATTCCAACCAGGCTATTATGTAGGAAAATCATAGTTTTCAAATAGCTGCAAGTATAAACACCACCTTGCTTTTGCAAACAATAATATAATTCGGGGTTATTATAAAATAATCAACTCTGAACCATAATTCTGCATGTTTTCACTAAAAATGCATAGACTATAATTTTTAAGTATTTTAATTATTTTTTTTTAATATTCAAATAACATTTCATGGAAATGTTTCATCCAAAGCAGATTCACAAAAACCCAACACCTTGAACAGTTGCAAAGTCATAAATGAACTTACAGTTCCTGCATGTACCTTAAGGTTTTACAAAAGAAATGTGCTAAAAGCTTTGAAAAAGACATAGATGGTATTTCATATCAGAATGTTATTAGAAGTAACAAAATTAAAAAAGGAAAAAAACCAAGATAAAACCCCACAGGGTAAGGAGTGATTTCAGGGGAGTAACAAGGCTACTTATAGCGTAATAGACATTTTTGAACAGTTTCTCAAGGGCAAAATCTTTGGCTTGACAGTGGACAAAACTGTATATCACATGATACAAAGGCTCCAAATAACTGAAAACTTTCTGACATGCCAATCTTTAAAATATTTAAGTATGTACCATATTTTACTTTTGCCTGTAGGAATTTATTTCAGAAGGAACGTTCCACCTCCACACCTTCCTTTCTTCTTTAATCCAGTACTGAAAAACAATGGAAGATATGTACCTATTCCCCATCCGAGGAGTTAACCAGAATGAAATTTTGGACCTAATAGTTATCTACAGCTGAGGAATGAAGCTGCTACACAAAATGCCAAACGGAAAGAAATACTATAAAAAATATAAAGCTTCATATGATCATTAGAAATTAGCAAATTCTGAATCCTTTGCTTTCTAGGAAAGCCTAACAAAGATACTCAAGCATCCTATAATTTACATCTATAACTTAATCTAAATTTAAATATAATGTGTGTTTCCCTTTAAGATTGTATTATTAATTTTAACTTCAAAATAGAAAAGCAGTCCAGAAAAGTGCTTCTCCACAGTTAAACCCTAAGTCTTTTGGTTTTAAGTGAGAATTGAATAGACAAGAACCACAGTATCAGAATTCTAGAGCCTGAGACAGATCTCCCAAGGAAATAACTGCCAGAGCTCTTTGCTGACAAGCAGCCAAAATAATAAAGAGTCACTGTGAATAACTGGAAATAGATTTGAGATTTAAAGGAGAGAGAAATTAAATATGTGCGTATTTTTTCCTTACAGAAGTACTGCAGGTATTGCAAATAATTTAAAAACGCATAAGCAAAACTATAGAAGGTGAATTTGAGAAATATGACACTGAAAATTATTAATATTACCATTAACTGAAATAGAACTAAAAATATTATTGAATTAAATTTATAAATATTCTTCCAAAGCATTAAGATCAAAAGTACCTCACAGCCTAACAGTTTTCCTTCTCTTTTTAGCTGCATTACCTGGCAGCAACATGAACATGATATTTTGCTACAACACTAGATTCAATTTATTTATTAATAAATTAACTTTTCCATAAGCATCTTGTGTTGTGACTAAAAAAATACTGACCCCTTGCCCACTTTGACAATAAAATTCCTGCAAAACTGAGAAAAAAAAGAAGACATGAATTTTTCTATGACAGTACACTAGGCTACTAGAGCAGTGAGCTTGCTGTTTACCATCCATGCCATGGCTACCCACCTATAGCATGGGACAACCTTGAGGCTGATAACACAGCTGAGTCTGCCTAATTCTAGTAGAGCAAGATGAGTTCTTAGAATATTTTGATTTGTATGACTGATAGCAGCACACATGGAGGAGCTACAGAGGATCAATATAAAATGCTGTGTTAAGGCTACTATAGTGCACTAATCTTCTACATGGCAGTAGAATCTCGTTTTAACGACTTGCTGTGCTTTTTTGGGGAATATTTCATAACCAGTAATTTGATTTGAAACTATTAACACTTTATGCTGTAGATATATCAATTAATATTCTTGGTTTAATTAAAACCTGGCCAAAAGTTAAGTTCTCAGTGAAACTAGACACACGGTTGTCAACGAAGTCTATGGCAACATGGAAAGAACTAAGCATGGAGTAAACAAAACACCCTAGTTTTCTCCTGGAAAGGACATCGCAGCATGACATGGTGCATGCACACAGTGACAAATTACATCTGCTATTATCCAGCTCCTTTTGTATGTTATGCCCTTTCTCTGACTTGACTTCTTCTGGTCAAAAATGCAAGCTCTTAATGGACCTTGCACCAAAGTGTTTGCAATGAAGCTTTAGATAAGACCACTGCACTGTTTCCACATTTAGTTTGACCTTAAATACAGCTTTATCAAGAAGAAACTTGATCACCAGGTAGACAGAAGAATTTTAGAATGGAAATTAAAACTGGACATTGCAGAACAGCCGCTCCACATCTCCCACAAATAGTGCCACTGCTTTGTCTTTATATGTATCCATACAGTCCAACTCAACTTGCCCACGTCTTTTCTCTTTTTCACTTCAGAATCATTACCGTTGAGCTGTTCATTAAACTATTTGTATATACAATGTGGAAAAAATTTTGTTTTGTTTCCTGCACATTCCCTTTTTTTTTTTTCCATGTCTATTTTATTTGACATTTTCCTCCATTCTAACCATATCATTTCCTTTTCTTCTTATTACCCTTTGTTATGCAATCCTTTATTGCTCCCAACTACCATTATTTTCTTATGTTGCAGTTGCTGGGCCTATAACTAGACCTATTCCTATCTCTCTCTGTGTTTCTCCTGTACACCCCCTGTTGTTATCCAGCATGGCCCAAGTTCTTCCTTTCTTTCATTAGTATTTCTTCCCAATACTGAAAATATGATCCCGCTTTCACATTATCATGCATCGCTCCTACATTTTGGTTTTCCCAAATCTAAACAGACATCTTTAGCAAACATCAAAATAATCCCTGAATTTCATGCTGGTACTTATACCTGCCCTTACCACGGGCTAGAGTTTAACTCTTTTCCTGATACGACTCTCATGGTGGCTACACAACCAAAGAAAAAATGTACCTCAGCAATCCTTCATGAGAAGTACAAGAGAGGAAGGCTAAATAAGCCCTTCTCTCACCATGCTATGCTGAGCACATTCTGTGATATCCCATGGGGAGCACAGATAATTATAGCAATAGAAAATTCAGTAGGACAAAATAGGAAGCAAAAAAAGTAGTATGACTATTATTCAGCAGGCTGAGAGAGCCACAGATAATGTATTTTGGGCTACAGAAAGAAAACAAAAAAGGGACACCCTCTGGGGTACACAGAGAAAGAATTTATTTGAATATAAAGGTGTCTCCTTCCAGTTGTGAAACATAAAATTACACTAATGGACAAGAGCACAGCTTGTCCTGGTCAGACAAACTAAAGGAAGAAAAACAGCTTTTGCTTCTGTTTCTGCTTTCAGTGCACTGACCATCACTGACATAATCTGGAAAAGGACAACTTACGAGGGCCGTGTCCTGATACATTTTAACTTCTGTTCTAATGCAGCTGATGAGAGTATTTTCTTAAGAGACACAACTGAAGATATTTTCAGAATTACTTGAGTAAGATGCTCCTGTGCACGCAATTCTTACTCCTGACTCAGAGCATAAACAGAGTTCCTTGGGATCAGCTCAGAGAAAACACAACATTGACAGAGTTCACCTTGTGGCCTAGCAGAGAGTTAAAACTTCCTATGTGTACTGTACGGAGTTTGGAACTGTCATTTAATAGCTCCCATATTTCAGTTTTTACAATGGAAAGTAAAAACATCAAAATGAAGGATAAATTTATGGTTTTTACAGGCTTTTCATCTCAAGAATTTTTTCCAACATTTCTAGAAAAACATACTTATCTGTGACATATGCTTATCTTTCATCTCCCTTCTTATATATAATTGAGGAATAATACACATTTCTGCTGCTAAATCTTTTAAGCACATGTGCAAAAAAACACCCCTCAAACGCTATACTACAGTACATGGTAGGAGACACTGTAGCCTTCGAAGACATGACAAGCTAAGCAGAAGGAAATTTGGGATTGGATTTTGCTTTGTTTTATTCAAAGGACAAGCACAGCAATACTTACAAGCTGTGACATCTGACTTAACTGTTTCTTGCTGGCTAGAAAGAACAAACTGCTTCATTTCATTTTCAGCAACCTAGAATTTGATTCACAAGATCATAGAACAGCTGCAGCACATTCAAAGATAAGCCTTCAGCTTTAAAGTGAGGTCTAAAAATGTAATGGGTCCTTCCTTGTAACTAATTTATATTTTCATTTTTGAGTAAGTAGTACCACCACAAGAGACAATACAATATACAGTTGCATCAGAACAGCATCAGGATTATTTCCTTTCAGAACATAGCTCAGGTAAATATTAATGAATGTGTAAAATAAAAAGTTTAAGAGTCTGGCTCAAAACAGAGCTAATCTATAGTACAGTCCTTCTGGTGTGACTAAGAGAAAACAAGCATGAAAAGAAAAAAAAAAGGGCATCCAGAAGAGATGTGTCCTAGAGAGCATCAGCAATAATATGTGTATTTTATTGAAAAATATGTAAAATCTTCATTGTATAAAAATGCCAACTTAATGGATAGTTTTGTGAGGGTTTTTTCATTCATGTGTCATGTTATTTGCATAAGATACTAATAACATCTTTTTTTTACAAAATCAATTTTTTTTAAGGGGTCCCAGGAGAAAGTGAGATTTAAAGACTGAGACCTTGAGCAATGGCTACCTCACTTTTACATAATAGCTTTTGAATAGCTTTGACAGCCAAAAGAATTCTTTTTCTGCATTTTTGTGTCAAGGATTCTTGTCTCTCTGCCTTGTGTCAGATTAAGGGAATTACACAACTACATGGTGAGTTAGTTCAGTTGGCTCATCCTTTGGAAAACTAACTCTGCCAGCACAGAAAAAGCAGAAGGCAAGTTTTCTGATGGTTTAACAAGATATATTGACTTACCTTCCAGTGATAAAATCACTTGATCTAATGCAAAGTAGAGAAGCAGGAATATGGTTTTGGGGAGGAAAGCATGCAGACTGTTTCTTTAAGAAGTCTCTTGCCACAGGATCAGCTTCACATCCTTCACATGTTCCCAATGTACAGGCCATTCCTTAAATTTTACCATCCA
The DNA here is from genome assembly GCA_013399875.1 of Gymnorhina tibicen. Lineage (NCBI taxonomy): Eukaryota > Metazoa > Chordata > Aves > Passeriformes > Artamidae > Gymnorhina > Gymnorhina tibicen. Next base: position 7,222,532 of record VXAZ01009477.1, read on the forward strand.
AGATCTCTTCTCTTCCTTGGCTATGACCCCAGAGTCCTTTCAATTCCTTTTTCTGGGGAAGGTGAGATTGTGCCCCATGACTTCATTGAGAGTACACCACTCTGTCAACAGATCAGTTTTTCCAATGCTGTTGGATGTTATCAAAATCATTGTGATAACTCTCCCAAGTTATCCATGACTACATATCTTTGCAATTTATCCTTTCATAAGTGCTTAGACTGTATTTTCAGAGGCAGACTAAGCATGGAAAGCACCTGATGAGGAGTGCCACATAAATTAGGAGAGGCAGCATTATTAAAAGAGGTCTTTCTGAAGTACTTTTTGCTTTCTAGTGACTGACACTGGAAAAATAGAGGTCCAAAAGGCAACCATGTACTCCAGTTCCTCTGAGAGAGGCCTTAGAACAGTAGGATCATTTATGAGAACTTTCTTTAAAAGAAATTCACAATGCAGTGAGATCCAAGGCCTATAGGGCTCCTGAAGAACACAGAACACTGTGAGTAGATGAACTGTCAATATGAGGAAAACGTCTCCTTCTGAAAATGGCTCAGTGTATTGCCTATTTCTACAAGATCTGTGACAGAGAAGTGACTGGAGAGAGCACTCTGGTTTCTTTTCAAAGAAACAGCTGAAACAGAAACAAAATCTTCAGCTAAAGGCCTGGATCTGCAGAGTGCCAATTTTACCTCATGCTGCTTCAAGTGGAACCGGAACTACCATCTATCTCAATTTCATCTCTTTCATGAAGTTTAGTAGTGGAAACTTGAACACAGAACTAACTCATAAGCTTGGCGATAATCGTAAAAAAAAAGAGGCATGATATGTGATTTTTGAGGTTTTCCTGTGCAGGGCCAGGTGGACGCTTTGGTCCCTGTGGAGCCCTTCCAACTCAAGATATTCTATAATGCTCAGTGCTAAGCTATGTGGCCTGGCAAGAGATGACTGGTGCTAACACCAAGCCTGTGGAAATCACACCAAGTCTGTGTCTGAGATGCTGCAGAGGAGAAAACAGCATCATAATCCACTGAGAAAAAGAAAACATTCAGGCTTACAGGCACAGGCCTTGGAATAATGAGCCTAGGATCAAGAACAGCCCTTGACAATAGCAAACCTGAAGTTTTTCCTGGGTTCTCAGAAACAGTTAGTTCCTCTAGCAGTAATTGTTCAACTGTGTCCAGAGCTGAGGAAGCCACAAGAGTGTTGCAAGCTGGAGAACTGTGCAGGCAGCCCTAAAAGCCAGGGGACTAGGGATCTGCCACAGTGACTAAAGCAGTCTGTTGAAAACCACAGTCAGTAGGGAGAAGCTAATCTACAGATAAATGTAAAGCCACTTTTTTCCCTTCCAATCACCAAATTTACAGAAGTCAAAGAATAGGAGAAATAAAATCCAGTCACAAAATGAGAATGCAACTGTCCTTCACATAAGTAAGATCTGACATAGAAGAGACAGAGCACATGGCCAGCATTTGGTCTCAAACTAAGCTTGACTTGGTCTTTTGTTGTGGTCGACAACAATTTCTTCACTGTGATGTACTCTTACAATCTATGTGAACGTTCATGTGAGAACAGACAGACATTTGAGGAACAAACACATTTACAAGTCTACTACACAGATTAGCACAACTGAAAGGTAGCGACTAATTCTCTTTGAAGTTCTTCCCTCTCCTGGATCCATACGTCTCTACAAACACTACAGTAGTCTCATAATTGATTTGTTTTCTCAGCTCCAAGCCTCTGGTTACTATATCCTGACACTGATTTAACACAGTTAATTCAAGGGAGCATTTTAGAATGACCTAAAAATAGTTTGTAGTCTACTCTGCAGGTCTACTTTTAATTATGCTGTCCTTGCATAACTTCCTCTGCTGAGCTCATCAAACACCTGCAGCTCCTCTTTCGTTGTTCAGTTAACTGGCAGCAAAAGTCCCATTTGGGAATCCTAGACTGCCTTCTTCTGTGTGTACCCAGCCCAATGCAAATGAAACCCTAGCTCACATACAGTACTGAAGAACATCTTGGAGAACTGTCAGTGAGAAAGCCCTCTGGATTTGACTTTGTGATTATACCAGCACCTACAGTCACTGAGGTAGCAGATGAGATAGTGCAGATGAGGATTGGCCAGTTTTTTGAGGCTCTTTCCAAGACACTGTATCTTCTGTCACAGTGCCTAGTTAGAACCAGCTTATCAGAGATTCTGCAGCCAGTACACAAATGCATTTGCTCGGAGAAAGTACTCTGTCAGCAGAAAGCAAGTTTTTACATAAGCAAGGGTAATCTTATACCAGGAATTTTCAAGTAACAGCATCCATGTACAGCCTGTACAGTAGAACCCCAAATACATCTTGTCTCATGTACATCAGTTACACATTAAACAAATATAGAATTTTTGTAGACATTTATTCAAAGAGAAAACAAGACAAGAATTGGGCCATCCATATAGACTACCAGAAACATCAGTCACTGGTTCTTAATGCTTTAATAATTAATTCATACTTTCTCTAAAAAAAAAAAAAAAAAAAAAAAGAGGCAGCTAAACCAGCCCCAAAACCTGAAAGTTGAAGAGCTAAAATCTACAAGTATAAAATAAAAAGCTATTAAAAAATTTGGATTGACTAATCAAGAATAATTTTTGTTCAAAAAATACCACAGGTCTTCCACAATGCTTCCATGGACGTTAGCATTAATGCAGATACGTTATTGTATATTATGAGCTTTAAATTTAAACTACCTGATTGTATAATGTCTACAATGTGCTTCTTTTCTCATTCTACTACTTTTCTGAAAGTTAAAGGTGAGAAAGACTTAAAAAAAAAAGGAAGCAGGAGTTAGACTTAGAAAGTTGTAGGGGTGTTTTGCTATACTTCCTTCCATGCTCTTTTTTCAGTATTTGCATTTTGGGTATTTCAGATATGTAATCTTAGCAGACCTCCTGAATGCAGCAAAAAGAATTAGGGAAAGGAGAGCAAATTACACAAAAACCAGAGCTATAGACAATAGTTAAGGAAAGAACAAATATTGTAATCATGCTACGTATTAGTGTGAGCCTACATAGAAAAAACTCACTGAGTAATTTTTCATTATGTTAAAGAAAGCGTCTACTCTCTATACAATGATTATTTTTATTCAGAACTCTCTCTCCTAAAAAAATTCCCAAGTTTTTAACAATTCATACCCACTTTCCACAGGAAATCTGGGTTTGACCAGTTCTAGAATTATATAATCAGTGCTGCTCTGGAACCACAACAGAGACTACTTGTCTGTCCAACAGTTTGACAGGGCACTGCTGTCATTTCCCTCATGCCTCAAAACAGAAACATCAGCTGGGTGCCGCAGGTAACACTGTTAAATGAAACATGGTGTTCCTGTTGCAGTGGAAGTACTACGGTGTTGGGAATTTCAGACAGCAATATCTAACTACGAAGGTGGTGAGGGTAAGGGATTAATATGACTACATAATGTATATATTGTGGGGGTTTTTACATATTTTGAAAGGCCGCAAGATTCAGCAAATGAACAACATACTCATGGAGAGAAAATTCTGTTCATAAGAAATGTCAATACATCTTATTACAGTGACAGTGCAATAGCATGTCTTTGATATTATTAAACTCACAGCTTTGATAAACAGCCTACAAATTACCTCTTGAAGGGAGCTGCATAATAATACCTGAAGCGTAAAGAGAGGAAATGGAGTTTAATTAAGTGTTGCCCAGCTAAATCACACTGAGAAAAGCATAGGGAGGTAGGAAAAATACTGAGGACTTCCATCTCTGTGTGGAGGTGGTAAGACAGAGTGGCCAGGCAAAAGGCTGTATTGAAATTATACTGAGCTATAGTGGGTTATACATCATCACTTCCTGATGAGCCAAAGCTCCCATTCTCATTCCTCCCTTTCCACATGCAACATTCATTTTCTCCCCCTTGCACACAGAGGAGAAAAGCAGTATCATAAAACAAGGAAAAATTAGTAAGGATGAACTGCACGTATCCTAATTAATATTTAATACTTAAAAAAAATACAAAGCTGTTGTGCAATGCACATTTAGTAGCCCAGCAGGAAAGTCCTGGGGAAATAAAAAAGAAGACATAAACAACAGATGGAACACCAGGGAAAAAAGGTGCCAGGGTTATACTGGGATTGGAAAGTGATGATATTCAAGTATCTTTTGCAGAATTGATAGATGTTTTAAAATAAATGGTTGATTTAATTGGCATCATACTAAATGCTAACATCATGCACTGTTCTCCCTAGGTATCACCATTAATACTCCTTTATGAATAATAACTGATAAAATAATAATTAATAAAATAATAATATAATAAATGATATGTTATTTTAAAACATATTATGTAATTATATAATTCCATAATATATAAAATTTAATTATTTTATGTTTCATGTATTATTATCTAGAATATGATTTATTAATAATGAATTAATAATAGATTGTTAAGTACCACCTATCTTCTGGAACTATATAGCTTCCCACTAAAATAAAAAGTGAAGTACTCTAATACTTTTGGAAAGTATACAAAATTTTTAATGTATCAAGAGTCCAACACCTGTAGGAACAGGTAGATTCCCAAAAGCACGTTGCTGCAGAGCTCCAGTACTTACTGACATCCCACAAGTTACAATGAGCCTGCATTTGACTTTGTCTCATTATGAATAATCCTTGACTGAGACCATTTCATAGAATCCTAGAATATCTCAAGTTGGAAGGCACCCATAAGAATCATCAAGACAAATCCCTGCTCCCTGCTCCTTGCCAAACTACCTAGAACTAATCTGTATAACTAGAAGTGTCTGGATGATGCTCCTAGACATATGGTTTATTTCTATTGCCCTAATTAAACAAATGAACTTTCAGAAGCAGAATCACATTAACAGTTTCCTAAATTTAGCAGCATTTTTTAAAATTACTTGTGTAAACAATAATTCAGTCATTTGATAGGATATAAATTTCTAGACTTTATTCAGGAGAAAATTGCCTGTGCTAATAATAGAGACAAGGTATCATCTCCTAATTAACACACCAACAATTGAATATTGATTAGAGTTTGTCACTTTCAAAATAATTGAATCCATCTTGCCTCTAACAGCCAAGAGTGTTAAAGATCTGTAATGAAGAAAGGATCTTCAATTGGGGAATGCTTTGCCAGCTTTCCTATTGTGTTCTGTACACTGAAAGACACATTCAAAATATTTCCTCCTTTTTGATAATTTTCCCTATTTTTTGGTTCCCAAAGAGAAAACACCTGGGATATCCTGAGTGCGTAAAATTAATGCACAACTTGTTCCCACATACCAAAGTAGATCCAAGTACAAAGGAATTAAGAGAATTAAACCTAGAATTAATACTGCTAAATGTTACATCATTTACTGGAAATTGGGATAAACTATAAGGGTTGCTCAGTAACCCTATAAAAGCTCAGTAACGTGAAACAGAAGGGGTTTTTTTCTGCTGGATTTTTTTTCCCCCACCAGTTATATTTTTTTTGGAGGTTGCATTTTCAAAGAGGTTGCTAAAGTATAAATTGTGCATCTACCAAAAGCTTTTAGGTGATTCTATGGAACAATCAAATCCTGAGAAATAGCCGTACTTGAAATAAACCGGAAAAAGAACCTCTGGGAAGGTATCTGCCTGGTTAACAGTAGTAACAAGTTAAGTGTATAATCCTGCTCCTTACCTGGGAAAAAAAAAAATGCCTCTGACCTTAAAATGTTTTCTTACGGGGAGTGAGAGGAGTGTAAGGAGATGAGAACAAAATCCAAGCCCTAAGAGAACTGAAATTAAATTGAATACTGTTCAGAAATACCCCCTTGGAGTGCTTTTAGTTCTTCTTTTGCTCCCTCAGTTTCACATGCATGCCTCACAAAACTTAAGATTGATTATAAAACAGTTGGTTTAAAAATAATAAGTAATCCATCTTCTGTCTGGTTTCCACCATTTCATGTTTACAAGAGAGGTTACACTATAAGTTAAAAATTCACATGTGAGAAAATATGTACATCATATATATACACACACGTGACTTTCCAAGATAATTTTTTTAAGGATGGATTTTAATTTAATATTAATTTAAATGTATAAAAAAAGCTTTTTTCTACAACAGGGATTCAAAAAATGCACTTAATAAAAAAACCCAGAGTCATCCTGATTCCACGATCTTGTACTTAACAAAATAATTTTGTGATGTTTGCTTCCCAGATGTTAAAGTAACTGGAAAACTGCAATTACCTGTTCACACAAGTGACTTCTCAGTTCTATATTCTCCACCCTGAAAGAAGTGCAAGAGCATAGCAAAACCATTAAACATGAGAAGCAATTTCTGTGGTTAAAAGGCAATTTAGGTATAACAAAATGAGGTGTTGCTGGTTAAATAAATAAATTTATTTTACCTTGTTTAACTAACAGGGCAGTCCATAGGTATTGCTTTGCTATTCTACATTTCTTACCATATGGAAATGGAGGGACTTCTGCAATGCATGCAACAGCTGGAGAGAAATGGTGACACATATCCACCAAATACCCCTTCTTCCTCTCACAGAAGGCTTCTTCTGTGCTTGGATTTTGAGGGAGAATATTCTGGATGGAAAAGTCAATTTCTCATTAAAAGTCACTGAAGCTTATCTTTAAACTGGTGCCAAAAATGGCTCTTGCATTGCAACCTTTTGTGTCTGGATTCATCATGTAGGGAATTTTTTACAGCGAATTCCACACCTCCTGCAAAGCATGGTTTAAAATGGAAGCTCCAACACAACATTAGCAATGGCCATGCTATGATAAGAGAGAAGAGAATACAATAATTGTTATAGTTTGCTAAGCTCCACCTGGAGGACCTGGTGGCTAAATGGATTACTTGCTGACTTTTCACCTCTGGGATTCCAGCCCTGACTGGAGTGACTGAAAATCATTCCGATCAGTCAAGTGAAAAAAGACCAAAGTGAAATTAGACTGGTGGTTTCAGATCAGTTCCCTCAGTGCTATACTTCCAAATCACAAAACCACAGCACGTTGAATGCTGCTAGCAGGGGAGAAACTGAGAGGCTTTGAGGCTTAATGAGCATGAATCCAGCTGCCTATCCAGCTCACAAACACCTTAACATAGACTATAACCACCCCATACAAACAGGCACGAAGTAGAATAAATTACTGTGGATTACCATACAAATTAAGCAGGAGGAATCCCTTGTGAACGTGTATTGAAATGCCTGCATTGCAATCACAATAATAAAATTGTTAATGATATTAGATTAATTCTGACAGCCAGATGATACTTTGGTAAATGTTTAAACAAAATCTATAACAGTATTTGAATATTTCTATTTTAAAAAAAGCACCTTTCTCTTTTCATTACACTCACAAAAACTAAAGAGTCCTAGCATATCCCATGACCCATGTGTACAAGAATTATTTCAACTTAGAAATAGGAAAACTGGGGAACAAAGAGGTCGGAGAGTTTTATCCATAGATTTTTAAGGCCAAAAAAGGGCAATGTGATCATATGATTCAATATTAGACTTTCCACCATCTCTGTACAAAGCTGGACAGTGAGAAACGATCAAGAGAACCACTGTTACCATTCAGGAATTCAAGATTTCAAACCCCAAGATCAATTTCCTATTAATTTATGGAATTAGGCATAGAAAATTTGCCTTGAAGCCAGTGTTTTACTGCAGATAAAACACGCTTGCCCTGTGGTGCTGTCTTTAGCTGTAGCTCAGCCAGCAAAGACAGACAAAATCCCACTTCCTACAGTGAGACAACTTAAATGGGAAAGAGAGCTGGCATACGTTACACGTGCATGGAAAATACTCCATTAAAGGGCTGCTTGGAACCAGTCAGAAGACAGACCTCTGTCATAGTTTGAATAATTCAGGGCTAGGGGTTTTTCCTTTGGTAATTTTTTTTTCTTGTCTAAAATCACGTAAGATTGCTTCTTTATGGCAGAACCTGCAGAAAATACTCATTTGCTACATGAACGCAAGTGACAGCGTAGGTATAGAAGAAACTGTGATTTTGTACGCTGGAGCTGAGATGTCTCAAAAAGAAGTGTCATCAAGAATGTGGCCTATAAAAATGAACATTTTTATTCATGAGATTATTATTTGGGTGCATCTAGCACACTGTCATGATTTTCATTAAATGAAAAATCAATTGAGGTAAAAAAAGTCTGCGCATTTCTCTAGGGGATCAGGCATCGCTCCTCGCTCAGAAGTGATGTTGGTTTTGCACCACAGAGCATTCTCAATTGTCACATCAGAGCAACAAACAGGAGTTCTTATAAAGCAGCCACAGCAGCCCAGCTTCAGTTTACAGAAGTCTGACATTATTTTTCTCTGCAACCAACTATCTTCCATGCTCTGTTTAACGAGATTAGGGAATATTAGCAAATATTCAACATTTGACTGCTGTGAAAATGTGTGAGAAAAAATTACAAGTCAGTTGAAACATCCTGTGTACGTGGAGGATTTTCAAATATGGTTCACTGCAGAAAGCTTGATTAGCTATATATGATTGCAATCACTAATTATCTTCTTTAGGGTCATATGTCTGCTCAGATGCCCAGGAAATTTCACCTACAAAGAAAATAGGCTGTTTGTGCTCCACAACTCTTTTACTAACCTAATACTGAAAAGCCTTCTTAAACACTGTATTTGACCATAGCTCATACAAGGAGTTTCCTGTTTGGAATTGTCTTTATTTAATAGAAATTGCTTTATAGGATTTTTCTTCATTTATTTTTAAATGGTTTACAGTATAAAACTGCTTGTAGAACTTTTTTGTAAAACTTGCATTTAATGAAAGAGTATGTCAAAAGACGTTCTAGAAATCTGAAAACAATTCCAACTCCTGATAGCTATTCAGTTACTGGCACAAAAATACACGGCTCCAAATTAATTTATTTCATGTATTGCACATACCTTATACTGCGAGATCTCTCTATGTCTACTCTTCAACTCACTGGTTTTAACACTATTGAAAGGAGACTGTATCCATATACTGGACTTTTTTTTCTTGGCTCAGTCTCTGACAACTGAGACCTGGATTACTTACTGTACTCTATTGAGTTAGGCTTCTACTGAAAACCATTTTTCTCCGGCAAGTCATACGCATGGTAGCAAAAAACTTTCTCAGTGAGAACCTTGGTAAAAACTCGTCGGAAATTAATTGGTCTCCATACAGACACTAATATAAGACAAAGGAGCTGATAGACTCTATGATAAAGGAAAGATCAGAATTGCTAATGGCATTTACTGCTATGCAAAAATAAGGGGTTAGATGCAAGTTAATTGCATCTGATGTTTCATCTATTTCATCATAGAAACTCATGTGCTCTGCCTTAGAAGAGCACCACTATAGAAAATGATGTTATCTTTCTTTTGATGCATCACCAGAAATTGAAAATGGCTTTTGAAAGAGTCTATTGGGGAACCAACAGTTTCCACAGTTTTTTTCATCCTTTATTTCCCCAAAATGGATTTTCTTATTGATTTTGGAGCTATCATACATTTTAGTTCACAGTAGCCTAGCACACTGAAATATTGCTGGGCACATCTATCTCTTTTGCTCTCTGCTATTTAGATTTTGGATTTTACAGTCATTCATCTCCCAGTGTGAAAGCCTTCATCATTTTCCATCTGTGCAACCTATTAATAATTTTTAGCTATACTTTCACCAACTCTTTTTCTTACCAGTCAATCTTAATTAAAAATAAAAATCTAAAAATCTACTTATGATTGTTTTAAGTAAGCCTTTAATGTTTTATTTCACGTAAAGAGAAGCATATTCATTTGATTCCTATTTTCCCATTTTACACGTGCAGCAGTATCCAAAATTACTGCAGGTCCAACAAAATACAGCTAATAGAAAAAAATGTTCTTAGAACATTTTTCCTCTCAATGCATTTTCTCTTAAGAGTGGCTATCATTAAGTCTAGTTTCATTTAGGAGCTAGTCCTGAGACAGGTACATTCTTCTTATTTAAATGCACCCTTGTATTAAGAATCTGTGTCTATTTGTACAGAAAATGTAGCTCTTTTCACAACAACCTGAGAGCTACTGCCTGTGAATCAGATGGAAGGATTTACCTTAGAATGGACTAATACCACTGCAGAGCACTTCTAAAATGCTGAGACCAAGTTGCACATTCTTCTCTGCCTGGATACGAGACTGCAACCTGATACCACATCCAAGTTCGCATTTCTAGAAGTTGGACACTGCATTCAGTCATGCTTCTGGGATAACTGTTAAGGCATTCTGAACTATTCTCTTCCTCTTCTGTAGAAAAGCCTTCGAGGGAAGAGAACGCAACAACATCCTTGGCACCTTGGTAACAAACCCAGCAACTTCAAATGAGGACTCTACTCAGCAGAAAAGGCCAAGGAGAAAGAGTCTGTATTAAGAGTGAATCCCAGCTGTGATGTCATGCAAGTGTCCTAATAATGTGTAACAAGATGTAGCAGAGAGAAAAATATTTAAAATTAGTTAACCAAAAGAATAGGAAGGTATGATCTTGATTTTCATGTATTTTGCAATCTCAAATTCTAATATGTGTACTGATATATTTCCCATGGTCTAAGTATTAACATCTTAATTTTATACAAACATTCATGTTTAAGGATAGAGTTTTTTTATTCATTCTTTAATATCTGCAGCTATGGTTAGAAGGGAATCAACATATCCAACACCAAGGTACAGCAGTCAAAAGCAGGAGGCAAGGCAGGAAAGCTCAAGGCATCATTCAGAACAAGCTGCCTTTCCAACAACGAACCTCAGCCAGAGAGTCCTTAGCAAGCAGGGAGAGAGGAAGAATGCTTAAATCCCTGTCTTTGTGAAAAACCAGTAACATTTTTCCTGAGGGAGCCCTGTAGTTTATTTAACAATTCTTAGCTGTTATATTAATCTTAGCTCTTGTCCAGTTTCTTTGCACAGTGGGGACTGTACGGAAGCAATGGTTAGAAGCTCCCACTCCCTGAATCTCTCACTACTGTGATGGGGTTCTTCAAGTGGAAGCATAAAAGTTAGCCCCTATTACACAGCAGTGTCACTCCCACTGGGTTTGTGAGAGGTGTAATTCTCCTCTCTCACAAAAAATCCCCCAATAAAACACATTTAATATGCCAAGAGGAGACCATCTCCCTACCAGCTATCTTTACTAGAAGGGCCCTTGAACACCCTTGAGTTCATTTATGCAGCTGATATTGGCAAGGCTTATTTTTTCCTCTTACTGGTGATTGTTGCTATTTTAGGGCAAATGCTGTTCGAAACAAAAGCACCTGTAATCACCGACACTTCATAAAGTGTCCTCAGGCACAAAAGCAGCCAAACAATGGATGCCTCCTCATACATTTGCATATATTTGGTTTCTTTATTCAGAGGAAGCTATTAGACATACAGAATAGTTGAGAATGCTGATATATAAAAGACAATTGCATGATATATTTAAATTAGCCTTTCCCCACACCCCAGGAATACTGCTTGGCACGGTATTTTTAATATAACACAAACAGAAATTTCCACACAACTACACTGCCATGAACTGCGATTATAGCAGCATATCCTACAAATAACAGCTCAGGTTGGTAGATATCCAGATGTGGTCCCTAAGAAATTAACATTTCCACCACTACTAACATTGTATGTACAACCCCAGACCACAGGTGATACCCTGAAAACTCTTCAGTTTCTCTCAGTAAATTAACTATTTTTCTTTTAAAGTTATGACAATGTTCAGGGTTTTTTTTTTTCTTTCTTGAGGAACAATACATTTGTACGCTTAGTGACCTTCTGCCTCTAGAATTTGTCCAGTTAGCATCAGATCACTGTACAGGAAAGGAAACCATAACTGGTCACAAGTTTTCTAAAAGCAAGCGTTCCTAAATTCTTCTCTTCCCTAAATAATACCTTGAACATCTGCAAAATAAGACTATCAAATTAATTGTAGAGTGGAATACTCTATTACTAAAAGTTGGGAAAAAGTTTTATTTGGTAAACTTTGGCTAACACAGTATTATTATTTTAACACCAAGATGAACCGCAGAAATCACAATCACCAGAACTACTGTAAAATTAAACAAAACAGTAAAGGGAAAAATAGAGCATTAAATATTCCTGTATATCAATAGGCTTCCTTAAAAGAAGACTCTAATTACAAATACATAAAATATTCCTCAACTTCTAAAAAAATAAACCAGAAAATTGAAGGAAACTTGTAGCTCTCATAGAGCCTATAAAAGTATTACCGTTTTGTAGTTGTAATTAATTCTCCCAAATCAAATATATTCAAGAACAGTTACATTTATTTTGCCCTCCTGCTACTACCACCCTTTATCTGAAACAATTATTTCACTTTCTTCTCTGGTGCCTGCTCCCAAAGCGGTAATCACACTCCTCAGAATTAATTGTACTGCATTTAACAAGCCAAACTCTCCTTGTACCCAGCACATGGTAGGCTTTTCATTTTTTAATTACCCTAGCTCCACCTGTTCCAGTTCAAATTCCTTTTCCATGAGCATGGCTAAACAAAACTGTCAGGTGAGGTCCCTCCACCATGCTGTACATCATGAATGCTCACCTATCTCTACCCAAATGCACTGTTTCCCAGGGGCTAATACCACAGACTTTTTAATGGACTCAGCATACAGATACCTCTGATACATGGGGTTCTACTAGGTTTGGTTTTTTCTTACTTGTTGATTTGTCATTGAAGGGGTCAACTCAGTGCAGAAACTGGTATCCTAGACGGCTAAAAAACCCCAGGTCTCAGGACTTCTCCATCCCTAAAGCCATGTACACAGCATTAGCATGTAAGGCTGGGCAAATATGGTATCTCTTTGGTCCAAGGATACGATGATGAAAACAATGACAGCAGTGACTATAATTTTTACTATTAGTATTATTATTGTTGTTGTTGTACGGGCTTCTTACAATTCAACATAGCCACACCAAAAAAAAAAAAAAAAAAAACCCCATGTTGTAGCCCACCACTGCCGCACTTTTGTGCCACAAAACGGAGTTTATCTGTAATACACCAGGGTGCAGTATGAAAGCATAAGGGACTGTTTGAAAGTGCAAAGCCTGTGAGAGTTAAGTGCTACCAGCACTGCCCAAACTGGCTGCCAGGAATGGTATTTGGAGCTGTTTCCTAAGCCACACGTGACCATTGCCTTGAAGAGGGCATAAAAGCTCATCAGGAAGCATGCTAGAAATTGGAGACCACGCTAAAAATTAAGCAGTACAATCTACACAAGTGTTTAGCAGTCTACATGTAATCTAAAGGAATGATCCTGCTCTAAAACTGAGTTTCATAACATTTCTGTTACAATCTTCAAGTTCATCTGATTTTCCCCATTCTACTATCTCAATCCTCTTCCTCTGTTGACAGCTCCTCCTAAATTTGTGTAAATTGCAACAGCAAGAGCACAACAACTTATTAGAATTTAATGAAAAATACTACTTACTCCATTAACTTCTTAATCCTTAGGAAATCCCACTTCTTTTTACCCTCAAACCACTATTTTGTTTTTCAATCCACTGTCACATCCCGTTAACCGGCTCCCATGCTTTCTAAAAGTCCATATACTAAGCTTCATCTTCCCTGGTTTAGTAAGTAGTTTTTGTCATTCCTCTCTAAAAATAACTTGTTACGCTTCAGTATTATTCTTGTCATTACAGATTCCTTCAAAATTATTAATTCCACACTGACAAACTTATTTGCAAGTGTCCTCTGAAATCTGGGGTATAAACTTTGTAGGTCTCCAGAACTGAACACACTAAGCTCTGAAAATTCAGATGCAATAATTCCAATTCTCACAAAATCCATAACTCCTTGTGCTTATGATCAGTGCAGCCTTATAGAGTAGAAAATCCAATTCTTCATTACTCCTTTATTCTCACAGTTGAAAAACTTAATGCTAAAGTTTTATAAGGATTTAAAATTAGTGTAAAGTGTAAATCAGTCTGTCAAAGTACTACAACTTCACTTTTATTACACTTTCATGGCAGTCTCTTTCATGCTGTCTTAATACTCTTCAATTAGTTATTTAAACACATGCTTTGGTTCAGAACCTCACAACAATGGTAATGGAGGCTGACAGCAATCAACAAATGAAACTTTCTGAGCTTTTCAAATCCCCACTCTAGTGATGAGCTTCTGATGAGTCCAAATTGTACTGTTAAGTCAATCACTCACTTAGATGATTACAGATTACTTTTTCTAAAATAAACAAACATTCTACTTCAGAACTAACTTTTCAACTGTTCTCCCTAGCCACTTCCAAGAGCTCCTGAATTTGACATATCTCTAAGACAAGTAATTGAAGAAATGGAAGGTCTCTGTTGGAGGAGAGCAGATAAGGCCATATACTGATAAGTGATTTTACTCTTTTGCATTTGCAAGCTTGCCAAAGGATCATTGGCTGAAATGAAGTGGTGAGCTCCTGATTCATTCCAGGATGTATTCCACTTTCTGGTGGTTCAGGCAGATTATTTTTTTAAATTATTTGCTTTGTGGAAAAGAGAAAACATAATTGCAAATCTCAAACTGGGACACCAGATTCAGTGAAACTTTCTTACTATCCTAAACTTGCTTGTGCCAGACACATTTGAAAATTATTCAAAGGTGAATTTAAAGAGTTTTGTGCCTCTAGTTACATGGTAGTGCTTTGGGTTGTTTTGGTTCTGTTTTTTTTTCCCTAACAGGAGAGGATTTGCTTTTTCTTCTTTCATTGAGATGACAAAAAATCCCTTTAAGAATCTATATTCTCTTTTCCACCTCTTGTTCTATCAAAAGACACAGTATAACAAAAAGCATACCCCAATTAGTATTCCACAAAATAACCAAACCTTTGAGCTTATTCTCCTCTCAACAACTGAAAGAAAATGATAGGAGCTAGAGACTTCACATGATTAAAAGGCTTTATCTCTGTGCAGTCTAAGAGGCAGTTTATTTATTATTTATCCACTCTTCCATTCATTCTAGCATCCCCTTTGACTGCAATAATTACATCCGCAAGAATAACAAAAAAGACTGCTTTTTAAAGGTTTTTTTGGTCCTTTTCCTTTGCTAGAACTTCTTGACCAAGCTTCCTCTGTCTTTCTGGAATTAAATGAAAGCCACACGCCGAAAACATGTAACTTGGAGACTCCTCCACCATTAGCAACCTTATGATTCGCACTGACAGAACAACGCTTGAAAGAGAAAAACCCCAAACAGCTACTTTTCAGAAGCACTGCACAACTCCTGACCTACCATGTAGAAGCATGGAAAAATTGGTTTGGGAGCCAAACCTACCAAGTAATCAGATGGATGTTCCTTCCTCTCTCTGAAAGACAGCTAATTGTAGAATTCTTGTGAAGAAGTAGAAAAAAAAAAATATTCCCGCATTTACATTTAGAGAGGTAAAACCACAGTCTATTTCTGTCTGAAAATATCCATGTACACAGAACCATGCACTGCACCTTGCCAGATTTAGTTTCTGACATCAGATGTAAAGCAATATGTGTGAGCATGTAGTTTGCACAGGAAGAATGCTTTAATAGAAAAAAAGAACCAGCAAATCCTGCAATATGCTCCATCTCAGCAATGCAGTCCAATAGCACAATGATTTCTGAGAAGCAGCACCACATTCTCTCCAAAAAGTAACTAATCATTTTATACCAGAAAGCTCTGGCCAGACTGAAATCCCGCATTCTCAGGATGGATTCAATCATAAACAAACTCCTAAAGGGAAGTCACACAAGAGTGAGTTTACAGGGGGGAAAAAATAGATTTCTTTCCTACTTCAGAAATACAGCTATTTAGGTCTTCTTTGTATATAATGAAATTAAATTCCATTAAGTAAAAGCCATATAATTCTATAGAATATGAGAAGTAAACTCCTATCAGGTGTATAAACACTTATTCTTTTGAAGTACTGTTTCCTAAATAGTGAAAATTCACTCCACTTTTACTAGAACTGGCGGTAATGCTGGTGATAACGTCAGAAGTTTCATCATCTGCATCTATTTTTAAAGAATATTAACAACTCCCCTATTATGGTAACTTCAACAAGCAAAGCGTTTTTAAAAAGCAAACTGGTTTTGTTGTGGGATTTTTTATTATTTTTTCCTGAAGATATGACTAGAGAAAATTCTAGAAAAGCTAGAGAGCTTTTTTATATAGGCTGCATGTTAATGAATTATTTGCATAAGTAACTGGTCATTACCACCTATAATTCTCCCTCTGTGGGTCTTTGCATTTTACCTGCACTTCCCAAGCTACTGAGGATGGATACAGGTACACTTCCCCAGTAGGAGATCAAAACAACTCATTTTCTTTCAGTGGGTTTTATCACAAATTATTTTTGCCCAAATGCCCTTCTCTAAAATCTCACTAAAGCTTTTAACAAGCAAAATTATTTCACCATTTATAGTTTCTCTTCTTTTAATTAATAACCTAGGATATAATTGCAATATGACATTTCAGAGAGTGCAATTACAGTTTAATAAACCGTGCGGGGCATTTAAAGGAAAAGTGCCCTAGGTTTTCAAGTACTCTGCATTATTTGCATACTCTTTGACATGCTTTGTGCTTTAGTCTGATGGGGCTTTTCTAATTAGAAATAAACATAAGTTAATCATTCAGGAGGCAAAGGGAAAGGCACAATCAGAAAAAAACCCCAACCTATTTTGCAGTTATACATTAATTCCATGCAGTAATTTAGACACAGTTTATCCTTATTTTTCTTTTTCTTTTTTTTTTTTTTTTTCCAAATGGACTCAAGAAATAGATTGACGCTGACAAGGGGGGAAAAAACCCCAACAAATAATACAGAAACTTTAAGGCAGAAAAATGTTCTGTTAATGTTTCTTTAGGAGTCTATATATCACCTCTGTCCACATTAGGTTTTCTGAGCAGTACTTTGTAGAGTTCTACCACAGGGAACAATAAACACAGTTAGTTAACCAGATGATTCAGAAAGAAAGAATTTGATAAGGATATCACCCAAGTTGTAAATGGACTCTGCATGACTCATTTGTCACTTAAGAAAATCTATGCTATCATTCCATTACTCATTCTCTAGTATTTTGGGACTATCTCCAGTGGGGATAATTACCTGGGAAAAAAGTACTATCAAATTATCTAGGAACAAGGTCAGATGTCCGTACAATTGAAAGAATTTATTACATAAAGCAACTGTTCAGCTACTGTCTTGCAGGAAGCTCAGAGAAGATAAGGAAGCTGTGAGCATGGGAAGTTGTTGACAGACTTCAGAGTACTGAGCAAAAAACAGAGAAAATAGTTACACTACTGAATAAATACTCGTTTAAATTATGTAATTTAGCCTCCACTTCCAAACTACTATTTTCCAAAGTAAGTCACAACCAGAATTGTCAAGATCTTTGAGTGCTCTCTGCTACAGACAGGCATCTCAGGACCTCCTCAAAATTACTAACTTTGATAATAATTTTCCCTGAAAATAGAATCTTTTCTTACTTCTGACTACTTCTTAAGTCAACTGTTTTTACAATAAACATTTATTATGATGAAACATGCTCTGAATTATAGGAAAATGAAGAAACTGGACCAACTCCCTAAGAAAAAATCACTAGGAATTTTTTCAAGGAGAGAAACAAAAAGTTCTTTTGATTCTTATACTAATGACAGGATAGGAAACAATGTATTAACTATTTTTTGCAGTTCTCTAATTCCCCTTGTAAAATCTGACCTTAAAATGTTGATTTTCCACTATTATCCCAATAAGTTGCTAATTATTATAACTAAATGTGTGTAAATTAGCAAGCTAAGGGTTTTGAGAAGCATGCAGCGTGTCTTCATTCTTGCTGTGTGTATATTCCAGGTGCCTTAATTATTATTTGACTAGTTCATTCTATTTCTTTTTTTTGGGTGTTTAATATTGTGTCACTTAAGTGTTTGCTAGAACGGGCCCCTCAAGGAATAACCATTGTTCACTCAGACCCTCAACATTCTCACCACTAATTTAGTGATCTTGAAACAGAGAACTATAAGGTATGGTCAGTTATGTTTGGCACTACACTTTACTATTCAGCCTTAAGAACCCTCACAGTAATATCCTAGTCTGGAAAGAGCTTTCTTTCCCTTCCCCCCCACTGTTTTTATTTGTTACTCTCATTTAACAAAGAACTTTTCAAATGCAATGACTTTAAATCCACAGCTGCCGGGAGGACCATAGAAAAGCCTGTGACCACCAGGTGCTTACCTTATGCTTGTACTGGGAGATTTTCTTTTGCTAAATTCCCATTAAACTTTTAATGAAGTATTTTGGTTCAGAAGGTGGTCAAAAGTAGTTGGTACTTTTATAATGAGCAAACACACACACACTCCCCGCCCAGTTCTAGTAAATGGAAGCTATTTGCTATATGTGCTCATGTCCCCAGCACCTGTGGGAGCTGCTACCAAAGCAGATGGCCAAGAGGAGGATGAAAAGAAGACTGATGAAGGAAAGAAGGAACCAGACAGACAATCCAATATGGTATTCATTTAATTCTTCACGGTTCTATTTTCCTGTTTCCTCCCTTCTGTCTCTGTCTGTTCCAGACTGAAAATTAGTTGCCCTTTTTCAAGACATTTTACAACTTCACAAGCAAACTAAATGAATATATTAATTCTGCTTTTATGGGGCTCAAAATGGTGAGCAAAATAAGTGTTCATTTATAATAGTGAAAATGCTAAACAAATCACTTTTATGCCTAAAAAAAAAAAATGGCTTACTGATTATGTGACTCTCCCATCATATAGGCAAAAAAAAATTTTCACAACAGTCCAAAACCATTTGGAATTTATCTTCCTCAGCTCCTGACTGCCCCTGCATTTTATCTCTGTTTCTCAACCTCCTTACTCAATTCCTGAAACCTGTTCTAATACGCATGTAAACCATTACTAAAAAGCATATAATTAGACTTAAATCAATAGCTGGATATCTGGATTGTGCAGTGGCAAAAGTCAGGCAATTCCATAGAAACAGCCCCTGAGGGATATCCTCTGCTGCTCTACAAGATTTTAGATTTTACTTTCTGCATTTTGACTGATTAATACAAAATGTACCTTGGCACTTTTGCTGCTTATAATGAAAAAGGTTTGCAACATTCAGCAAGATAGACTTACATTTGCCCAATATTTCTAATACAAACACTACCTTAAATTTTCTGAATTACTGCAGCAGATTTTTATTATTACACACACACCACACATACATGCACACACACTCCGTTGGTAAAAGCAGTAGCTATTTAATGTTTTTAAACGAGAATTAAAAATCTGTTTATTTGATTTAATCAGCTCATTGAGCATTCTCTTTGTTCCTCTAATCCCTTGAATGGGGACGTCAAGGCATGTGATAGCACACAACCATGAGAATAATCTCAGGAGGTTATCCATCGCTGCCATTTATAATAAGTAATGCATTTTAGTACTAATGAGACAGCTATACTCATTACAGGGGAAATCTACTCCTCCCCATGCATAAGAGCAAGAGCAGCAGCTGCCTTTGGGCAAGGAATTATGGAGGTCTTCTGGGTACAGAATCCATTTGCAGAATGGGAGCTGGCTCTGTAGCCCTCCAGAAAGGCCTGGTCACTCCATCACCTCTTCAATGCCTAGACTAAGGAGCAAGTAGTAATTATCTCTGACTCAGTTTACCTTCAGAACTGCCTCCTGTTATACCACATTCAGAAGCTGCCATGGACTCACTGCTCTACTCTGCCACTATGACTGCTATGGGATTCACCAGGAAAAAGAACATTTCATATAAGGTTATGGATAGCTTTCAGGATATACCTGCACATGGCATATATAACATTAGACTCTGAATGAATGGTTGTAGGAATAAAAAAGCATGCCCATTTTTACTTAAAGGAATAGAACCTTCAATTAGCCTACCCTGCAAAAGAAACTCTTTTTAGAGGCATTCAGCACCAGCAAAGACCACCAGAACTTCAATCAGGGCAAACCTCTTTTAGCTGTTTCTATCTAATTTTAGTTTCTTGCACTCAAAACTGAATATTGTTGGCCACAATCAGTTGATACACGTACGGACAAGCTACGTTAGTGCAAAATATACTGCAAAGAAAATTTTTTTCCTCTGGAGATGAAAATGTAGGCCGTCCCACATATTAAGTACACTTACTATGTTTCTTGAACCAGTTTCCTCCTATTCCAGTTTCCAATTCACTACAATAATCTTCCCTGATACTCGCCCTGCTTCTCTTTACAAATTCATCAGTGTCTGAAGTTGTACTTCACAACGAACAAAAATAAATTCCAATATGCTTCAAAGGATTGTCCGATGCTGATTAGCATTCATATGAATGATGTGTGCACTCGACAAGGCAGGTAAAATAAGTCAATATGGTTATCATGAGTGTTCAGTCAATTGGGTTCTGGAGAACTAGACAATTGTTTCAATTAAGACAATTTTTGCCTCTTTTCTTAACTTACTAAGATAGAAAAAAGTTGAGCCATTATCCCTTCAGCCTCGAAGAGAGACGATAACGGTTTTCCCACTAAATTGCAGCTCCAAACCTTCAAAGAACAAAGGAAAACTAGACTGCAAGGGCTATCGTAGAAGGACCATACAGTCTTTCTGGGTTTATCATTGTCAGGTTTGAATTGCATGTTTTTGGTTTTTTTTTTTTCTCCAAATCCAACAGTTACTTGCATTTGTAAAATTTTAATTTCTTTCACACTTCATCTTTTGTGGGGCATGTGGTTTCCTTTACCTACACAACTGAAAATACTTCTGGGATTCCTACTGAAGCTTAAGTCTGCTGCCATCATTTAAGCATTCATATTCATGTTTACGCTCCATGGCTGCAGAAACATTGTGAATCTCAATCACAAAATTCCCATCTCAAAAAAGCAGCACAACATAACCTCTGTGAAGTGACTATGTCCTTGCTAATTGCAGCTTGAGGTAGCAGGACAAGTTCTGTTCAGCAATATGTAGAGAAATAATAAATTCCTTAGATGCAGCAGAGTTACCTGAGAGCCTTATTCAGTGACATTGAGATTAGAACAAGACCATAAATAGCAGAAGATGAGAAAGCATAATACGTGCAGCGATGCTTACCTGTTTTTCCTAGAGGTGACATCTAAAAGAGCTACTGTTACAGAACTGAAGAAATAATTTGAAGAAATATGATATCCAGATTCCCATTGGCTTCTCATAGAGATGAACCTCAAAGGCTGCAGAATCAGACTCCCCCTTTTTAATGTGATAAATGGATGTTTTAAAGCCTTCATTTGCTAACCACATGATCATCTAGCCCAAAGCAGCAACCACAAATGCCACAAATTATTTTAAAAGAAAGGTTAATTTCCATGCCACGTGTTTTGAGTAGCACATTTTAATGGCTGCTCCGTCTGATGACTTGGATATCATGTCCCATCTTTGAAGAGTGCATCATTCTCCACAGGTAACTGCACTGACTAGAAACAACTGCATCTCCCCATCAGAACTGACTGAGGAATTCATTCACACCATTTGGTAGTACATTTGAAATCAGCTTGGGACCCTGACTCACTCCATTAACTAAAGTCAAGTTACCTCCTGGTAAAATATTCAGGGCTTCTTGAGCAACAGAGAAAAATTATGCAAGCAATTAAAGACAGCATAAGTGTCAATTTAATCACAATGTAGTCTAGTAAGAATGGAGTTATTTCCTAGGTACCTGTTGTGTGCCCTCAAAATAACTCACATGCAAGAGAAATTGTTAGGTAACAAGCTCAGGTGAGTAGAAGTGACAGACACCAGGTTTGCCTTGTGCAGTGAAGTGTGAAGAGAGGGGGAGCTTCTTTTCCAGCTGTAATGAATTCGGTGCAAGCACATTAACAAGCCACTTGCTTCTATTCTGATTTATCTTTACCATCAATTAGATAACTTTTATTTATGCCTTAGGGCTGTGCTGTGTTGGCACTTGCTGTGCACTGTTAGGCCGTGAATTTATTAGCTAAAGATGTAATTTAATCAGTGATTTCAATTTACCACCAGCAAATCACATTTACTGTCATTATTTCCGATAATAATGTTTTTCAACCATGTGGTGCTTTGTTGTGTTTCCTTTTTAAATAGTGTCTTCAGAATTATCAATCTGGTCACATTAGGCCTCAACCTGCATAAAAAAATGTGCTAGTTCCCTGAGGTGTAACTCTGTACTACTCCACAACATAACACACCTGTTAAAAACATAATCAAATTTTAAACTAATGCCTCAGGACAGTTGGTTTTTTACCTCAGTTATAGTTCTGTTACTTTCTAGATACTGGTCCCTATGGTCTCAACAAAACAACTCATATCAACTAAAACTGTCTGAGCAGGGTAAGGGTGACAAAAGATAATAGGGCCACTGCTCTAAGCTCCCCCTCGGGCACCTTTTATCATTACTTTGCAATATTAACATTCCTTGTGAATCACTGGCATGTCTAGGACAGGAGCTGAAGTAGCCAAGGAGCAGTTACCATAATAAATATGCCATCTGATCTTCACGGATATTCAAGTTGATTATGCCAAAAAGCCTCTCAAGTGGCTTCTACCTTGTACCACCTGCATCACGAAAGACTTTGTGAAGCTCCCAGCTATGGATGCTGCTAACAGCCTTGCTTGGGGGGTGAACTGAAAGAGGTGAGAAGGGCCCTAAGTCACAAGAGAAGTCCCTATAATGGATCCTACAGGCTCTACAAATATTCCTTAGAGATTTTCTAGGCCTCTGTTTGCTGCTTAAGAGTAATTCCTTTCCTTAAGGGCTTAATTCCTTTGCTACCTGTTTTTCTGTGGCATGGGGTAACAAGGATCATTATGATTTTTTGACACATAAAATAACAAAACCAAAGGAAGACTCAAGCACTTCCTCCATATAAATGTGACATTTATAATTTTTAAAATTCAGGCCAACCTGAATATCTGACTGTTTCGCATATAAGCTCAAGGCACTGAACAAAAGGATGCTGCAACAATGGTCTTCAAAAGAAAAGCAAAGAAAAACATGAGATGAATGGTGAAAGATGAACAAATAATGAATCAATTAGGACTTAAACTTGTGTACTCACTCCCTAAAACCAGGTTCTCTCATTCCAACCTTTCATGATTCTCTTTGTATAATATTAAAACTAAAACATTGATTACAGATTATTATTTCTAGATAATTTGCTACATGTATAAACTGTAATTCAGATCTCAAACATCAAGCTGTTACTGAATGGTATTTTGTGTTTTACTGGTTGTGTTGTGTAAACATAAATTTTTACTGTGGTTTTATTTATTCTGCTAAGGTGTAAAAGCTGATATGGTTAATGCATCTCAAAATATATGAGAAATAAACATGTGAATAACAGTATTTTATACTCTTTTTTAATGAGTAAAGACTGTTAATAACAGCAATGAATGAAAGGACTTGTAAGTATTAATGTCTGTTTATTCTACAATTTAGTTCTTCACATGCACATTTATAATTAGGAAGACTTAGGGAAAGCAAAGCAAATCTAATCCATTTGGTAACATTGAATTGGAATATAGATTTCCTGAGGTTCAAAAGGCTTCTTAACATGGTACCAATAAGTGACAACAAAAAATACCCATTCTTCAAAGGAAAGAGACAGAAGTTTAAATTCATTTGGGGAAGCTGCATGTTTCCCGTAAATGAGATTTAAAATGTAAAAGTTACCCCACCTACAGCATGTCTTCGTCTCTCCGAGATATACGCACTCGCACCCCAACAAGTTCACAAGGTTCAATAAATAACTTTAAATAACCTGTGTCAAATCCTCAGATGCACTAACCTGCCTTTTTTTGGCAGGTCAGTAGGGACAGATTGTAGGCAGATTGTCCTGCCTGGCGCACCTAAACTTTACCTTTCTATCACCCTATACAACTAGTATATTAAAGGAAATAATATGGCCAGTGATCTGTTTTACCAAGTATTGTAATCAATTTAGACAGAGAATATACTCCCAAAAGGATGAGTAGGCCTGATTCCTCAGAATCGGGAGCTGCAGTCAAGCAATTTTCAGCAGTTAGAAATCTAGGCCACTGTCTTTACCTGTTTTTGTCAATGACTTTAGTTATCTGCCTGCTGTCATCACCAACCTGTAGCAAATTCCCAAAATGAATTAAGGTCCCAGATTAACATTCTTTACAATAATAGAGTAAAATGAACTTCATGGAAGAGTCTTTAACATGAACCAAAGCCAATGGGGTAGGAATGAAAACCTTAAAAGCCCTCAGAGGACAAAACTGTTCTGAAGCTCACTTCTTAGTTCCAAGCATACAAAATAGTGTGAGGGACTTGTGCCTGATTTACTACAATTTTAATTCCTTACTTGCTTGATCTTTTATCTATAATACACCAAGAATAAAGTTCCATATAATATATTTAATTTGTGTGAGCATTCATCATCCTATTGAAAAACAAAACAATCCCTAAGCGTTCCTAAGGTTGAATCTTCCTGTATTTAAAAAAGGAACAATGAATTAAACAAGCAAAAAAAAAAAAAAAAAAAAAAAAAAAGGGGAAAAAAGACCCAAACAAACAGAAACCCAAAAAAACCCCACCAAAACCCAAACCAGTTTCAGAGCTTTCCAGATATCCAGATGGGACTATCATCCGGGCAGTGAATTTTTTCTGCATTATGTTCCTTCAAAAGTCAGAAGACTTAAGGATACCACACCACACAGTATAGCTGGAATAATCTCAGTGCTAAACAAATAATAAATTGGATATTACAGATTTCAGATGTATTATAACAAAAAAACCCAAACAAACCTTTTGTACTTCATCACTTCAATCAAAATAACATCCAAAGAGATAATTTAAGTTCTGGAACTCTCAAGAGGAGTGAAAACAAATTCCATTCCATTCTCAGAAAAATTTTGCCAAGAGAATCCATTGTTGATCAAAGGTTCTATGTATGTAGGGTTTGCATACATATTACGAGTTATCTGAGGGAGCTACTAATGCTAGTAAGATCCACAAAGCACAGGCTAGTAAAAGGTTATCTCCTTCAATACTTGAAGAATAAAAATGGCTTAATCAGAAGTCATCAAAATGCAAAGGCAACACAGCAACTCAGCAGCCAAATAGTTCATCATTTCCCCCTGCATTCTGCCTCTTAAATGACACATTTCTAGCACAATTACTAAAATAACAATATACTGCAAGGCAGCACAAATTTTTTGAGGGCATGAAGAACTCTTATCTCCCACAGAGGACACTGGGAAGTGGCAGGGCTCTGCACCTTGAAGGATTGTGCCTGGAAGTTTCACTTAAAACCAATGGGACCTGGCCTGTCCTAACATGGTGATCCTTGGATGGTTAAAATACACATGGATAGGGACACAGTGAAAAAGCTTAGATGCTTTTTTGATGAGAGAAATGAAATGGAATGAAGGCAAGCACCTGTTCAGAGGAGGACCACACACGCTCTAAATACACAATCAGCCAGAAATAGAGAATATGTAAAGACAGCATGCTTGCTTCTAGATTACTTTTTTTTTTAGTACATTACTGCAAGATTAAGAACTTTGCAAATTAGTTTCCTTGAAAGTTTCCAAAACCTTGGACTTCCAAAGGGTGATATCTACAAAACAATAAATGTTCATTTCACAAAGTTCTTTGTGAAGATCTATGAAAAGGAAGCTCAGCCTAATTCACCACTTAGGCAGTTAAGGAGTGCTTCTTTCAGCATTCCTCTGTGGCCTGTGTCAACCCCATTATTCTTAATAAGATAAGGATGCCTTGACACATGCTTCATTTTCTGTAATAGTCAAAATTGGTGATGCTGGAAAAGCTTTTCAGGCACATGACCTCCCTCTATCTTACTGCAAGTTATCTCTTGTTTACAAGTGCTGGTATTGTGCTACGCTGGTATCATTATCTATATTATCTGCAGCGTAAGTTGCATTATAGATTCATTTCTTAATGATTTTTTTTCCTTTGAATGAAAATTCTGTTTGTATGATACCTCAAAAAAGTCTCCAGACAAAACAATATTGGCATTTTTAAATTTTCCAACCTATTATTACTAATAGTACTTCATATTTCTGCCATGAGTCATTTGCTGGTACCCAAGTGCTATATAAACAGTAATTAATTATGGTTTTCAACATGCTGGTGAGGTACCATGGCTATTATTTTCATCCTAACAAAGAGATTAAATGACTTGTTCAAAGATGCAGAAACAAATCAGTGATTCAGATGGATGGTTTGAATCTTGGGTTCCTGCTTTTATTGATGACCAACAATTCCTCTCCTTTTGCTGGAGAGAAATAATCATAAAAATTTTAATGAGTTATCTGTTAAACATCTAATAGTGCATTACACAGACTATCAGTATTAGTGTGCATAAATACATGGTCTCCAAGTATTTCATCTTCACTCCAAGATAAGTAACTTCAGCAATAATGAAAAAAGAGATGTATCAGAAAGAGATCAGAGGTTAATTGTTATCACATTAGACTCTAAAAATATGCTCCCCTTTAACACCTCATGACAGATGCCAGAAAAACAGACAGAATCTGCCACAAGGGAAGAAAAGATGCTAATTTGCGGATAAACCAGTATAGTCTACAGTAATAAAGTCAGTTTTTGTTGTTTCTTAATAACGAGCTGTCAGATGGTGGGATTTTAGCGTGGTTTGACACCAAACTACTCACGGAGAGCCGCAGTGATATGACGACACTCATCTCCTTCATTCCCCTGGGATATTTCAATTCCATTACGTATAAAATGGAACCCAATTTCCTTGGTAGAACAAACTAACTTTGAAACCCTTAATGTAATTCTGTGGGGTGAGCGGGCACGAGGGAAACCACTTCATAAGGAAACAAAATCCCATTACTACATCATCATTTCTCACAAATACACTCCCTACTCTGCCTGGTACCCTCCCTTCTTTTTCCCTGTGCCCCAGGGCACAACACAGTACTGTGCAGTACGTAGCCTTATGAATCTTCTTCAAGTACCCAATTATCCTGGTGCACCAGACTTGTCATTACCATGACAGCTGTGTGCAGCATGCGGTACATGCTGTCAGAGGTGAAAGATTGTACACGGGCATCCTGCATTTCCATTACAACGTGGAAAGTAAAGGGGAAGGAAGACAGACACAAACATGCGCACACCCCCAACAAACAACTTATCTAAAGATGTTGATTAAAAGCAGAAGTTAAGATCATTTTTTTTAAGTGGCAATATAATTGCCAGGCATTCTGGTGCTGTCTATGCCTCCAGCAATAGTCCTCCTGAGTATTTTTTGTCATGATAATCAATGAGGTGGTGTAAGTACATTTTGAGCACTTTTAAACAGAGTTGAATAAAACATTCTATCAGCCTGAAGTTCCGCCAGAAGAATTAAGCTTCAAATTTTCTTTCCTCTGAACACTTTTCTTCTTTTTAAAAAGTAAATACCTCATTATTTTCATAAACAGAGACTCACCCACAAGATCCCATGGGATATCACCACAGTAAATGAGCTGTGCTGGCTTAAATAGCCTCCCACTTACAGAAAGGTGCACAGAGGTGATATGGGACACTCACCCTCTAGGTGAATAATACTGGCTAAGCACAGACATCTGACCCAGGACACATCTGGCAAACTGAATTGTGATGGATCAAACCTGGCACTCATACGGCAGGAAGGAACTGATGTTACCCCTCTGAGCATATGTTCATGCAAGGTTGACATATGCCCTCAGTTCCTACTAATGCCAATGAAAACCATACCCTGGAAACATCACAGTCAGTATCTCCCTGGATCAGGCCTTTAAGGACAAACCTGCAGGACAGATGAGTCGTCACAGTTCTTAAGAATGGGTTGCAGATTTTCTAATTACACAGTGTTTGGCACTTATATTCTGCACTTCCTCCTTCTTGAATTATCCCCAGCAATCCCTTGCCAATTCTTCATGTGATCATGCAGTTCATTACAGCTGTAAATATAAACATCCTTTTTCCACAACCTATCATTATTAGGAAACCAGATGATACAAAAATATCTAGAATAAAAGTGAGATAGTGAGATTTCGTCTTCCCTGAGTAATGGATTTTCTGTTTTAAACCAATGTATAATAAGCTTGTAGAAAACAATAATTACAGACAGTTAAGGATTCTTTCTAAAGACAAGCAGGCTAAAAAGGCTGTGTAATAACTCCTAATTCAAAATTAATTTAATCTACATCAATAGAGACAAATGGAAGCAACCTGAAACCTCTGGTCTAGTACTCTAATACCAGCACTTGAGAAGATGTATCTTCCCAGTCTGAAATGGAAGAGAAGGGGAGCAGCTGCAGAGAGAAAAGGGAAGTAAGCAGAGAACTCCCACCTCTCTCCTTTGCAAAGTGGGAATGAGGTGTTTATTACTCAGCATCAGCTGCTTGCTTTTCACAGGATGATATAACACACAAAGCTTCTAAACAAAGTCTAGAGTTAATACCCTGTGCAGACACAGCACTTTTATGTTTATGGAGGACATGGGAGGCTGAGGTTATGGGGAGTCAGTGCAGAAGCCTTTCACTCTGTGCTGCACGTAACTAAAGGACAAATGCTGGTTCCTTGGAAGAACTGTACAAAACCTGTGCTCTGAAATTGGTGTCCTGTCATGAAACATGATAGTGCTGTTCTCCTGTTTGGAAAACACCACTCCTTACTGAACAATGAGCACTCAGATAAGCAGCCTGCCTCTCAATTACACAGAACACATAAAAATGTGTAGACAGGTAATAAGCACTGAAAGGTAAGGACTGAGAAAAATGTTAAAAAAATAGGCATTAAAACACTCTTCAAAGCAAACATTTAATCCTTCATAACTTTCCTCCACTGCAAAGGCCCAGGAGCATCACTCTACCACCTTCTTAGCAGCATACTCACACCAATGTCAACAGCAGACTTAAGCCTGTTTGGAAAAAGATCTTTGGAAATGGTGTGGGAATTATGAAAGTGAGATAAGGGAGTGGAGAGAGATGGAAAAGACAAGTAACAGTAGCAATAAGAGAGTGAGTTCTAAAAAGCTAAACTTGATATTTGTGTATTATCTCGTAGGAGCAGCTCTGACAAAAACCAAACCCAGCAGTTAATCCGACAAATACAAAATATGCATAATTTTTACTAGACATGAAAACTGCAGCTGTTTTATAGCAGAAGGTTATGAATTTCCATATGGCTTAGATTATTATAATTTCTTTTAAAACCTACAGCAAACTAACAACCAAATATTATT
Organism: Gymnorhina tibicen; assembly: GCA_013399875.1. Classification (NCBI taxonomy): domain Eukaryota; kingdom Metazoa; phylum Chordata; class Aves; order Passeriformes; family Artamidae; genus Gymnorhina; species Gymnorhina tibicen. The sequence goes on from VXAZ01009477.1 coordinate 7,251,766, forward strand.
CTCATCTCTCTGATAATGACATTTTTCTAATTAATGTGAATTGCCCTTATTTTAAATTATGCATTATCATTTTTTTTCCATTAAAAAACTAATACTTACACAATTTTACAAATGCATGGCTAATCATACATTCCTAAAGTAAATATCCTCTTCTGAAGCTGCAAGGTCAGAGGCGTAGAATGCACACATGATCATGTTAGTGGTAAGAAGGAGCTATAAATATCTTAATTAATTTTATTACTAACCTTCCTCCCAAGCTCCTTTCAAGTTAAAGTTAGCAAATCACCTTCACCTTGCTGAAACTTTGTGAGTGGGAGCACTACACAGCTGGAGGATATGACAACTTTTCAGTTACAAAGATATGCTGGACAACATCTCTGCGAAGCTTGCAGGAAGGCAGAGAACATTAGTCTTCAGCTTTTTAAGGGCATTTAGTGTGACTAGGTTCTGGCTCATCTTAGCTCTGTAAAATTACTCTTAGGTTTGAGATTATTTTTTCCTTAGCATCTATTAACCCTCCGAATGTTAAATCATCTGCAATTCTGACTTTAAAAAGTAATTTTGGGATTAATAGTCTTGAACAGTGTTGTGTATTTCGGTAAACACATACAAATTTCTTCCTAGAGTGCTGTGTAGGAAACCAGAGGTGCTAAAAGCAACTTCCATTCTGAAAAGCAACGCTGTAAAATTAGGGTTTGAGTCTGAGTCTTTCTGAAAGACAAAAAAAAAGTATTATATCTTGATAAAAAAAATGAGAAATTCAGGAATCCCTTGGTGGTAAAAAGATCCATTTCCTTGAAAGGAAGAGGAAATGACACTCCGAATATTTATTCCCTTGCACCTCTGCACATACTCATACACCCAACAACAGAAATTAAAAACACCACTCTGGGAGATGAAGACGTCAAACTACCAAAACCCATGGGACCATTCACAGTCTGTGAACCATTGATATTAGCAGACTTTCCACACGTACACCGATGAAGATCTATCACAGCTCACTTTCAGAAAGTTTTCTTACTTTAATTCTAATTACAATTGAGCCTCTGATTTCTGAAGGCAACGTATTAGCCAAGCCTGCCCTTTCATTACTATTACCATCATTCAAATTACTAATGGTATTTTCAAGACCCAAAGTTATTCTTAAAATATACTTTAAATTATTTAATACAATGAAAGCAGTTTATCAATGGAAACTATTGTCTCTTTGAAGAAGAAAAAATCCCCATATATGATTAAATTTTAAAAATATCTAAAATACTATTTCCCCATTAGACACATTTTCTTACCTTAAGTTAGGAGTAATTATTATTGCTGCCAATATTAAAAAAAAAAACCAAACAAAAAAAAACCCCAAAACTAATAGAGGCTAATGAAAGGGGGAAAAAATTGTAACCAAGATGTTCTACTTTATTAAAACTGATAGCAAATACCCTGCTTTTCCAGAGAATTAGTTCAAGCCTTTCAAAATTCTTCTGTAGAACATGCAATGCTGACAGGCCATGGTGCTGTGGGGTGCAAGATGTCAGCTGTTCCACCTGATACTGTGCTTCAACAACAAATGGCTACCTTTGCCAGCTTCCAAATTCCTTTAAATCCTCTGCTGTTATGTTTTATTTCAATATTAAAACTCCACTACATAAATCCACCCAATTGATACTTGGAGGTCATATTCAGGAGACTGGGAAATGTTGAAAAGTCTGAGGAGTGTTTGCAGAACCAAATATTCTAATACCTTTATATGCACAAGTGAACTTATAATTTTGACTGATTTACCAAACTGTTAGAAAAAGCCTCATTATACCTGGAATCCATCAGCTGTGGTCTAAATAGTAAAATGCTACTCCTGTAAGAAGCACAAAAGAAGTGTTAAATTCTGTAGGTGGTGCTTGCACAACTGGAACATCCTTGAAGAACCAGCAATATTTTGGGGCTCTAACACAGCCAAATTGCTAAAGTACCTACTGTCACACAGGACTAACAAGCGAAGAGCCTTCACCACCATGTGCCACTGAGCCCAAAGAAAGAAATAACACTGTAAACTGCCTGTATTATAGGACCATAAGGGAAAGTTCAAAACAAGGATTTGGGTCAATGGGTCAGAACTCAGAGAGAGCTTCTAAGCATTCAGTAGAAGGAGCTCTATACTATGACAGCATGTGCCTTCAAATTGATGCAGCCATCTTCTACTACAGAAACAGGAAATAGGAAGGTTTTGTTCACTAACTCTATGGTAAAACGATTGGTGGTAAAGCCTTAAAAGAAATAATTTATATAACTATAAAAGAAACACTGCTGCTGTCTACTGCTTCGGATAACGTGAGGCACTGAAATAGTCTCCATTCTTTTATCATATCATTGTAATTATTTGAATTGGCAGAAGTTTAAAAAAAAGAATTCAGCATTATATTAGAAAGATTTGAATGTATTAGCAATGTAAGTCTTCTGGAAAATTGCCTTCATGCACAGACGGTCTTGTAATTTCCAGTTTCTCTGTTCTTCTCTTATGTTCCTTTTAATAATGCAGCATATTTATACTGTCATGGTACAAAAACGTTTACTAGCAGAAACACTTAATAGTGACAAAGCCAGGAGGAAAGCTACCTTCCTTCCTTAACTGTGTTGCAGAGCAGCAGCCTCTTAGTGTCCACCATGCCTAGACTCTCTCTGGAATTTGTGTAGGAGCAGACCCACCAGCTTTCTTGATCTCCTTCTGCTCATTGTGGCCTCCACCTCAAACCTTACCTTACCCGATGGCATTGCAAAGACACGTTTGAAAAGATGGTCTGTGCCTTGCAGGAACACTCTGCATAAGCTCCCCAAACCAGTTTAATCTTCTAATACAGGATTATAACATAAACCTTTATCAACACAATCAAATCAGGGGGTGGGGAAGAAAATGAAGAAGTTGCTCTATCTGCAGCAGAATTTCACTCTCAAGACTTTGACTGTGTTATCAACATTTCATTTTGAAGTTTTTTAATACAACCTTCTAAGAAAAGATATTCTGCATTTGTTTCCATCAGTCTGACATTCAAGAACACTCACAGGGCAAAAAATATGCAACTCCATTTGGTGCAACTGATAGGCAATGAAAGTAAAGGTAATTTATGAATTTTGTATCTAATCACAGCAGATTGCTAAAAGGACCAACATAAAATGGGACACAGCTTTTTGAGATATTTTTCTACCCCATTTGCAGTAAACAGCAGAAATGTCTTCAGCATTTAAGGAATGCTAAGGCTGTCCAGAAACTGTTCTCAATTTAAGTTCTATTGCCATTTTAAAAAGCTGAGGTGGGAGTAGAAGATAAATTCTCTGTATCAAAGGAATTACATCCAAAAAATGGCAAAACAAATTATGACATGTAGCACGGGTTGCCCAACTGCTTCTCAGTCATGGCTTGGGGCCAAGCATTGCTTGTCTGTTTGTTTCACACTAACAGCTGGACACACTTATGCATGGTAAATGGCCTTCCTAATGAATTATGCTTAACAATATAATCTATAGATCTTCTCCACAACCAAAATGGAGACACTACAAAAACCTGAGACACTTTATAAGCTGAGACTAACCTCCTCTTCAAGTGCCTACACAATAGAGGTGTGCACAGCAACTACTTCTGGCCACCTAAGAGGAGATGGGCTGTGCAAGTCCTCTCCAAACATGGGCAGGGAAGACAAGAAGCCTTCTAGCAGGACTGGCTGCAACACGGGGCTGCACTAGGAAGCACACACAGCTGCAGTAGAGTGCAGCAGACTCCAGGGTCAGAGGCAGACATATGAGCTTCTCTCTCTGGTGTGAGGGGTCACAGACTGAAAGGAAGGCCAGTGCCATCCTTCCAGCCTGCAGGATGTCATCCCAGCTTGGGAGAAGCTGGACACAGAAGCACATCTCATGTACTAGGTTGGGCAGGACTGAGACGAAGCTGTGCATTTAAACCAGTTAACAGATGATGTAGAAGTGGTGCTCTGGAGGTCCTCAGTGCCCTTGCTGACACTGTTTTGTTTTAGCTAGAGCTCTGAGTGATATTGCTTCTGGCATCCACCAGTCCACCTTGAGGGTTTAATACCCCCTTCTCTCCCCTCCTGTCCTGTCCATGCATGCTCCTACTTTGCTGCAGTGTCTGCAATTTAAAGGTATGCTTTAAGATATATCTGTCTTAAAGAAGAATATGGCAACTCTTCAGCTTTCTTAAACACATTTTTCACATATCAGAACTTAACCTCAGCTACACATCAAGAGCTTTTGCTCCCTTTTGCACGAAAGAAACTATTATGCAACGATAATTGTTATGGGTTTTTTTAGTTAATAATTTTAAGGACATAATAAGCATAGAAATCGAGACTTATTTTCAAAAGAACCTGAAGTTTTCAAGGCATCTTTATTGATCACTGCTGAGTAATCTGAGTCCTTCAAAAAATTTCAACACAATTCATTAGCCATCTGATAAAAAGCAATGCTGGAAAGCTCTCATAGCTCAAAATCTCCATAGTGGTTAACCATGTGCACAGTGATACATGAGTTCTTGCCTGTGTGAGTGCTCTGAAAGAAGGCAATCCTCACTGAGGAGGTCTTTTTATCCAAGCAATATTCTCAATTATCTGAGCAATATTCTCTAAAAATAAGTCAGATTAGAGAGATAGCAGCAGCCTACAAAACAAATTAGTAGAAATACTCCTTGGTTACACCTACAGTAGTAAATACTGTGCCATAGAATGTTCCTGGGAACTAAACCTTAGTGGTCTCTATTACTAAATCACTAGAATATGTTTTTGGGCTGTGATGACCATTGTGCTCCCTAACAATTTCCTGCCACGGTTCAGGGGTTATTATACACTGGAGACTGTTTCTAATAGGCAGTCTGCCTACAGCCATGCTGGCTGTGCTTAGGAGAACATGAAAAGTGTGTGAAAATGTATTATGAGTATATGCCATAACAGTTCTGGTATGTTTAATTTAGTAATGACAGTGTGTGTCAGTTATAGCAGATCCCAGAGGTTGATCCAAATACATTCAGAGCAAGCTATTAATAGATACACATTCAGCGAAAGATGTTTTAGTTTTTTGAAGTACGTTTAACTTTGCACAGCTGGTGTGTCTAAATAGCTGCCATAAAAGAAGGGGGAAGATAGGAACCATACTAAAGAAGCAAAATTTACCAAAAATTTGCTTAAAATTTAGAGTAAGTGCATTACATTATGTTTCTGGACTCAGCCAGTGAAGGTTTATTTCCAAATGTAGTTAACACAGTGGGAAAACATCAGTTCAGGTTAAAGATCTTTGTTAAAAGAAAAGAGGTTCCTACAGCAGCAATCTTTTTATATTGTTGATGCCCAACCTGAGAAAAAAAGTGCATTTCATTTGTGTGGAATAAACCAACTACTGTAATACTGTAATTGCTATGAACACAAGGTCACCACTTTCTGAGCACTGAGTGAAAATAACCGCTATAAAAACAGAGATTCAAGTAGTGTGCAACACACTGGTGCTACCAGATGTATAGTCTGTGTTGTTTTTACTTGTTTAGGATATAAAGGGAGTTTTGTTCTTCAGAAGAAGAGAACTGGCAACATTCCACCAAATGTGCTTATGTGCTGCACCTCAGGGGGGCCAGTCAGTAACTTTATTTTGCTTTTGTTTTGTCTTTACATAAGGGTCTCCATATGCTTTACCAACATATCCATATGCCTTTTCTTTGTGCCTCCAAATAGAAAATTGGGATTTTCTTTTTTTTAACTAACAAAGATTTAGTTAACATTTATCTGATGTGAAATGAAAGCATGAAATGGAAATTTAAAAAAAAAATCCAACCAGTTTTATTTTCATCTCTGGAAGCTCACAAATGGGTAATCTTTTGCTACTGTTTTGAGTCCTCAGGAGTCAGTTCTATTACTTAGAGTGCAGCAGATGATCATGTGTCTTAGAGAATTTGGGACAGAGCCTTCTAAACAGTATCTCCTCAACACATACAGCTAAATTCCTCTTCCAAGAATATAAACATTTTGGAAAAGCATGTACATCAGAAAAAAAAAAAAAGGTATACAAATTTGCTTGAATGTCTGTCTTTATAAATAGTGGTTTTGCAAAAACTCTTAAAGCAAGGGACTTAAAGTTGCCAGTAATACTTTATTAGTAGTTTATTACATTTAAGTGTACTTTTTTCCAGGCCATGCATCTGCTATGTTTTTTTTTTGTTTGTTTTTTTTTTCTTTTTGCTTGTCAACTACTACTACACAAGAAGATGGAACTGAATAATCACAAGTAAGTTCTTCTCTTTCAAGGTCTCTCTTTACTACAACCTGGTACTTAAGTATATCCAAATAATACTAGTTTGGACAGAGGAGGAGCTGTCAAGTGTTTATCAAAATATACAAATAATTAGAGATTTTAGAATTTGATATGGAAAATAAAGATGCGATATTTGGGAGACAGACCTTCTTGTTTGGAATAACTTATTGTATAATTGGGGTTTCTGTTTTACACATCTCTGAAGTCTGTTTTAATACATCACCTCCTGCCTTTGTGTTCCTTTTTTTTCCTCTTACAATCCCTATATAGATATAGCTTTTAGCTATCTTATTACCCTGTGATATTTTATGAGTGTATATATAGATATATATATATATATGTACAGCCACTGAAAGAGCTACATTATATGTAAAAAAAGGTTTTCCTTACTCACAGGTGGTGAATGACTGCAGTTGGTCACACATATACTTAACAGCAGTAACTCTTGTGGACAGAGAAGTTAAAATACAAAGGGCTTTCCTCTGGCATGATAATAATATCTCATCTGTCCTATTGTAAAAGAGCCTTATGTTACATATCTCTGTTACATATCTCTGCCTGTGTTTTGAATGTTTTCTTTTCCAAGGTTAAAACCCCTGCAAATTACATTTACTCCGCAAAAAAGTACAAAATATGTAAGTACACAGAATATGACTTACTATGACAGATAGATACTTATTTTATTCTGAACTTTCAGGCATTTCCTTATGAGTTTTCCCTTCCCATGCTGTCTTCCAAGATACATTGAAAAGGATCCCACAAAAGCATTGCCACTGAGTAACAAGACTTTGTAAACTGAAAGCTGGATTATGCAATCAGGCAGCTACATGGAGATAAGAAAAGAACAAGGGAGCTAACACTTAGAAATTTCACTCTCTAAGTTTTAAAGTAAAGAAATGACCAACACAAAGAAGGACCTACAAAACTACATTATTCTTGCAATGAAAACACAGCTTTAAGCTCCATTTCCCCTTAAAACATAGCTGATGGATGCTGGCAAAGTGTCTGCAACCACATAAAAATAAAAATACAACCAAACATTTTCATGTTCATAAGTCAATACAGCTCCTGCCCACCAGTGAATTTAGCAGTAACTGCCAATGACTCCCAGGAAGGCTGTGATTTCCATCACAGTAATGACACATTATCTCTCTTTCCTCCCTGTCTTAAGGATGCTTTGTTAGTCCTGTCCCACTGTCCACTAACTCCTGTAAAAAACTAGCACGTTGTGGTCCCCATGAGCAAGTGCAATGGGAACTCTAACACTGCTTGTGCCATTAGAGCATCAATAGGGTTATCTTGCCTCTTACGCTACCCTACCTTAAGAGTCAAGTTTGAAATAATGAAAACTTTTCTACTTTTTAGAGCAGCAATCCATAAACATCCAAGACAGCCAGAGAGAACTGCAGCACACTTCACTACAAGAGCGCAGAAACAAGTGGTACTCTGCAATAACAGGAGGAATTAAAAGCCTGTGTGAAAGCCCATAGTAGAAGAGAATGTATTTTACTCTAGTCTGACATTCAGCCACCATGTTAATCAGATGGTAACATAAAATGAACTTAAAAGAAACGTGCTTCGTAAAGCTAAAGGCTAGGAGAAGAATTACAAAAAATCCAGGGTGGCAGATCAATTTTTTCTTATGCAGTGACTCTGGTTAAAATCATCTGGGCCTGGCTTTCCATATATTCCTATGCTGGCGACAATTTCGTAATATCTCTTAAGTGCTATCTGACTGCTAATTGATTTTTGAAGGATTTATTTCTTAGCATTTTTTACAATAACTTGCACAACTAGCCTGCAACAGAACAATTTTTGTCACAGAATTCATATCCTGCAAGTGAGCAGCAAAAAATTTATTTTGAGAAATCAAGAGAAAACAAACACTTTATAATTTTTAAATACTCCTCCAACATTGCCAAGAAGAAACAGTCCCTCAAAATTGTGAGAAGCAAAAAGTGAGATAGATATTGGTGAAAGGGACATCTTTTCCATAGGTACTGCCTCATGATTGGATGCTTGCCCAAAGACAACCCATATGAAGTCATTTAGTTAGAAAACTCTCCTGATAAGAGCAAGCTATGGGTTTGAATCCCAGTAGTCCAATAGGATGCTTCCAAAAAATTCTCCTTAAGCCTTGATTCCCCACACTCAAATAAAAAACTAAATCCCCTAAAAAATTCCTCTACCAGCAACAAGAAAAAATAACTTGTCAAATTACTGTGCTGCTGTGATTTGCATCAGTTCTCTGTGCTTGGTTAGCCCTTTGCTCCTTAGACAAGGGTGGTTCTGGCTGCATGTGGACGATAGCTGAAATACTTTAAACTTGACATGAGGTACTAAATTCTTTTGCTTGACTTTGAGTCAGACTTTCAGCCAGAGAGGCTACATTTCAGATGAACACAGCTTCTCTGCATCTCACTGACTTGTGAGACCTGAAATGAACTTTTTCCTGTCAGTAAAATTATTGTGACTTTGCTTCAAGGAGTTTTTAACCCAGTTCATGGTGAATTGAATTTTCTTTCTCTAAACTACTCCTATGTTTTTCAGCGTACACAGTTCTGCTCTGCACTGTTGACAAACTTCACAGGGTGGAAAATTTACCTTGCGTCTTTGTCCTATTGCATGGACAACTGAAGGGAAAGATGCTGAACTTCCATTATATTCTTCAATGTACACTAACAAAGTACATGGATGTCATACAATACTGCCACAACAGTAACCACACCTGTCCCCATAACACCTTCTTTCTGCTTTTCCGCTTCTTTGTGCAAGATGACAAATCAACTGATTTTCACCATTTATACTGACAACCTCAGAGTTAATTATCACTTTGCTCTTTCCTCTACCCCACAGCTGAGATGCTCCAATTCTACTGCTACTTCATTCTTAGCCTCTCCAAGACCCTGGTTGTGCTTCCTACAGACAAGTCTACTACTCAGACCCTTATTAACTCTTAAGAACAGATAAGTCCTGTCCCTTAATTTGTCAAAAGACTCCCCTCATTCATGCAAAACACAGCTGGAATAGCCATCTTCCTCACCTGTCGATTTGATCATGTCAAGTCACTCCCTCTTTGAAGCCTTCCATTTCTATCACATCAAATTTAAGTTTCTTGTCATCACATTCAAAGCTTTAAATTGCCTGTCATTGTCCCCCTGTTCCCTTGACCAGTCTTCCTCATGCCCTGAGTTCCCTAGAGCAAAGAACGTCTTCCTTGAACACTTGTAAAATCATTAGTTGTATGACAGAGGTTATTACCAAATAAATCACAAACAATAGAAGACGCCACCAAACCTCATTTTTTATTTCACTGTTAACCTTGCAAGCTAATTCCTACAGCTCAGACACTACTGAGATAAATTTCACTTTCCACATGATATCTGGAGAATTTCTAAATTATTGGCCTCAAACTCTCTTCCCAGAGTACCAGATAAAATTGCAGCACAGAGAAACCGAGCAATGTGCAGAATGTACAGAAACGTTTTAAATTACAAAACTGAGGACAAAAGAACCAACATAAATTCTCCTCAAAGGAGGGTTAATAACAACAAACAATGTTCTTTTGCTTCTAAATAAAATCCTAGGAAGAGTTTTATGACTCTCTATGCACATTATATCACACCATAAACTGCTTTCCCACATCACTGCAGAGTAGCCCTCTTTCTCAGGTGTGTCAAACTCAGAAGAAAAATTCACATCTGCTTTCACTGCTTCATAAGATTATTCTGCACAGTAATATAGCTACTTTATGTGCTTTTTCATCTACTTTAATATAAAACTCGTATTTAAGTAGTACACTTGTGTGGTGCTTGACTGACTGCAAGGAAAGACTTCAAAACTGGAAAAGCTGTGAACCTTGTTGCTGCATCTTCATCATTTTTCATTTCCAGTTTCGTAACACCTTGCTACAGATATTAGGCAAAACCCTTATTTTGTAAAAGGGCTCTCTCTGGACAACTAGATTCTTCAACATTAAATGCTGAAAATGTAAGAGACAATAGTGCATCATCCTCTAACTCTTCTCCAAGGGTATGTCATTCTGCACTTGAGACAAGGGCTAACTAGCTGAAAGGTCCCATATCTGCTCTGAAGCACATCCCTCTTTAAGTGTATTCCAGCTTTCTGTGTGTTAATTAAGACAAGCTAGATTTCCACTTGAGCTAACTTCAATATGTCAACATCTGTAGAAGATTTAATCCCTTTTTCTGTAGCTGCCTCTACATCAAATGCATGCTATATTTTGATCTATTCCCTGCTTGCTCAAGACAGATTTAAACACCCATGACAGCTCAGCACAAAAGGACGACTCAAGCTTTTAAGAATTCCAGGAAGTGCCACTGGGAAACCTCCTTAGGCAACCACACTGCCCTACAGCCTTCACATATCTTCTGTGACAGTAGAAGTACCTGTTGTTCTCACCACTACTCCCTCTCCTCCTTTTATTACTTAACCATTTCACTCACACACTGAAATTACCCTACAATATCTATAGTCCATTTAAGAAAAAAAATCAGTATCTGTTAAGTTCATGCAAATATTTTGGGCACAGCTGGTGGATTCAAATAGGAAAACATGCAATAAAACTCTTTTTTTTTTTTTCTGCAGGAGCTATATTTCCACATGCCTGCCACAAGTTCAAAAAAAACTATAAAAAACCCATTATGACAAAAAAGGCTGGTGGATGCATCTGATTTCCAGCTCTCTGCTACTACTGTGTTCTGTGCACCTTTGTTTCCTGATCTTGACTTTATTGATCGTAACTCCTCTGGTTATGGTTCTGGGACATTATGAGTGAAGCAGATCTGAAGTACACCGTTACTGCAGAAGGAGCTCCCAGTGTTACCAACTCTATTGCCATTTCCCTGCTTTGATCCCAGTCACCTCATCTACCCCTCATCTCCCTTTGCACCACATTAAGTACTTATTGATTTTGCCCTGGGTAGACTTACTCCTCCGAAACAAAGCCTGAGCAGAGGAGCTAAAGAACTTCCTGCTGAATTAGCAACCTAAACAAATTAAATGAAAAGTTAGTAGGAGCCAAAGCTGTAGCAAAGGAGATGGGTAGAACTGTGTGGTTTAGCAGCAGACAGGAGGAGCAAGGCAGAACTCCTCTCTACACCTCTCAATGAGCTCAGCTGTAACACAATTGCACCTCCAGGCTGTGGGTCTACAGCAAGCTAAACAAAAGAGCTACTGGTTACTTGGACCCGTGTTTCACTGGCTTGGTGTGGTGAAATGCAGGTTTGGTGAATACAAGAACTATCAAACATGAGTGGGATATGTGCAGCAAAGAAAGGGGCAGAGTGTGATCACGCAGCCAGCAGTGAGACCAACTTAAATTCCTGTTATGTGCTTGCAAGAGCTTCAGTTGTTTTTCTGAGACAGGAACTTGTCTCATCTGCATTCATATGATACAACTTCAAACTCAATAAGGCCATTAAGTGCAATCACACTGGAAAAATAATAAAACAGATAAAATAAGATGTCAAATTGAACATGTCACTTTATGATGCTTGCTGAACTAGCCACGTTCCTAGTAAGCGATAGCGTCAGATGCATCATGGATTTGGCTTAGAAAATACCTCAGTATATTTAACAGATCTCATACAGATATTCAAAATGACGGAGTCCAGCATGATGTGCTTTCATTTTGGAAGATCTATGAGCATCAAGGAAGAGAGCTATAAATCCTTTATTCTTCACTTCCAGACTATTTTTTCTAAGACAGACAGAAGAGATGCATCAATTCAAATACACTACACTAATGCAGCAACGCGTGGGACCTTGTTTAGAAAACTGATGCTCTTTCTGCGACAATTTGTAACCCTTTTTAAGGCTCTTCAAAGCTTAAATAAAATCTGACAGTTTTCTTCCTACCATATGTAGAGGTAATGAATCTATCAAGTCTCTTGAGGCAGCCAGCAATTATCTCTGACATTAGATACAACACACTTGCATTTATCCACACAAACAATTTTAACTATGGGCAAGAATAATTAAAACTTTCGAAGCTACTATGAAGTAAGGACAGAACAGCTGGTGAAATGAAGAAGCCCTGCGAATAGATTTAAAAACTGCAATGTGCTGATTTTCTCCTGATTGCAGTTGTGGCAGTTAAGGATATCCATCACAAGATGTACAGTGAAGCAGTTTGGCCCACTCCACCACTGAACAGTTCGTGCACCTGCAGACTCACCAGCTCTTAACAGATTCAATTCTCTCTAGGTCTGGGGCACACTTTCTCTGAGTATTTTGTTACTGCTTTGAACTCACTCTTCCTCAGTCCTTACTCTGACTGCAGGTTCCCCTTGTTCTTAGTTTTACCAATTCTGGCTAAAGAAGGGAAATATTTAGTCCCCTCTGTACTCTACAGGTTTTGGAAATTCTAATTCAAACCATAATAATAAAGGTACTGGGATTGCCCACTCTAGTCTAATCTCAGTTTCCAGAATCTGAAAATTTCCAGTATTCTAGGGCAGGCAGAATGTCTTGTTTTCTTGTCCTCCAGTCATCTTTGCACAGGGATGGTTAACAAGCCCTTGAATGCACTGCCTCGCTCTGCCATGTAGAAGGGTTGAGAAGTGTCAGATATCATTAGTTATTCAGTGATGCTTTCTCAGAAAATTCACTGTCCCTGCCAACTGGGCCAACTTTGAGACACAGCCCAAATTCAGGATCACCTTGCAATACCTCTCAGGGACAAGCTGTCAAATGTTCCTCGCAGCAGGTAATACATCTGCAGTACAGTCCTGGGCAAGGTTAGATTTGTTCCTACTGTAATACAAGATGGAGATCCTAAAGTAAGACAGCGACAGTTTGACAGAGATGTATCTTACTGTCATCCTTGAAAATTGGTAGTTTCAGGCCTGTATGAGTTATAGCTACACAGTGATTTCTGCTACGCAACCCAGTGAGAAGCTTCCCATCTTTTCATCTTCACCTGTCAAGTCCTCAAGTCTACATCACAGGAGAAACTTGGCCTGCCTTCCCCTCTTTCCTCTCAGACCAGATATTTACTACAGATAAGCAGGTATCTGTTCCCAGATGACTGCATACACTAGCCAGACCTGCTTCGTGAGTAGCTTATAAACTGTGTGTATAGGTCAGCATCTATCTGACCTTTGTTTTTGTGAGCAAACCAAAAGCTACAGAAAACCCACAGGTACTGATGTGCCCAGTCCTGCCCACATCACCTCCAGTGTGCTTCAGCACGGGTACAAGTTGAGCACTAGACCTCTTCCACAGCAGAGCTCGGTCCTGCAGCAAAGGCATGTATGCATGTAGGACAGTAAATTCCATTTTTACTGTAGTGCTCTCATCTCCATATGGAAACCCTGTGCCTTTGAATATACAGGGCCAGTTGCATAGGACTGATACAGATCAGAAGCTTTGCACTGAGACTGGAGAGAGTCAAGGTAGAGTAAAAAAAGAAAAAAAAAGGAGCAAAAAAACCCAAAACCCAAATTCCACAGTGACTACTTGCATGAGACAGCACGTCTACACTACAGCAGAGAAAACAGAGCTCTATTTCAAATTATTTTAATTTCCTTCACCCACTCCCTGTAAGTCATGAGTGGTGGAGACCCCTAAAGTCAGAGTTTCCTGGCACTGAAGATCAAGCCTGCTTGGGCTATGCTCACTTTGGAAAATCCCTGTTGTCAGCACATGGGAATTTTTCAGGCTTGTTTGAAAAAAGTTACTTTTAGTCTCAGCTCTACAAGACAGAAGCCTCCCCCACCATTCCACAGTTAGAATTATAAACCCACCATATGCTTGAAATAGATACAGATAACCTTACTAAGCCTTCAGAATGTCTATGGTTAAAATTTATTTTGATCACCTCTACAGCTTTCTATTGTTAGAACATGATGAGAATTAACAGATTTGACATATACTGTGAAGGTGCATGCTAACTTTTGTGCCTGACACAGCAACTGGAGGGAGAAGCAGAACAGTAATTAATGAACTATCTGGATGTTGTGGCAGTGTTAATTAGATACTGCAAAAGCTGATTTAGTTCCACAACAATTTTCACTGAGGTAGTCACTTCAAGCACTTCTTAAAGGGGTCTTTCCGTCAATCATACAAAAAGATTCTTGTTTTGCTTCTTTTTTTTTTCCTCTAAACTGTCATAACATACTTAAAAACTTGGCACACAAAAGAATGAAGATCAAACTATGCCTCCTCTCATTTTCCCTGCAATCAAAACAAACTCAATACTTGAAAAGTCAGGCATATATGACTTGTGCAGAATATGTCCCAGTGTAGCCATATTTAATTAGTGAATGATGTAACACACTAGGACAAAGCAGAAGTTCAGTCACTGCTTCCACTCTATTCCTCAGAGGTGATCCAGGTAAAAACCAAAAGTTTTTAAGAAATCTACATATTTTCCACTGTTAGAGAAAAGGAAACAGATCTAAGAAAGCAAGACAGATTTCTGCAGGAGAATAAAATTGTCAGGCTTCTAGTTCTTATGTACCAAGCATGCAAGATATGTCATGTCCACAAATTGTTGCACTTGTAGCTGGCATTTTAGAATGAATTAGGTGGGTGGATGGTTAAATGACAACAAGTACTGTATATCTTTAGCCCTCAAGTAAGAGAGTACTTCAGATCTCCTTAACATGTCTTTTTTTCCTCCTTCTTTTAGGTAATAAATTTTTCCAAGAAAAGGTCAGGCCAGTGTGACAGAAAATCATTCTGATCTGAAGGCTGTTAGGAGTCATGAAAGAAACATATCCCTGCTATATTCAGCCAGGCTGGATTTGTGCAGAAACCTGCACAATGCAAAACCACAGGAGGATGTGTGTTGGAGGGGAAATAAAAAACCAATTAAAAAAACCCCAAACACCAAAACAAACAAACAAACAAACACGAAAGAAACAAAGAAAAATCAAGAAACAAAACCCCTGCAAAGAAACAAAACCCCCGCAAAGAAAGTTTTACTAAAAACACAACCAGCAAGGGAAGGAAAGAGACAATGGTACTTGTTTTTGAATACAAAGCCTCCTATATCTATTCTAGCACAACTTTATACCATTTTTCCACATCAAAATAGCTATTTCTTTAGATTTTTTTAGAACAAGTTGGGGTAAATGCATCTTTGAATGGCAGTAAACCTTTTGAAAAGCATGGGGGCCCAACCGTGAGGTGAGTTGCATCTCTTTCCTTAAAATGTGTTGACCAGAAGAGGGGAGCTAATGCAGAGGGAAGATAAGCAGTGGCAGGTTTAAAGCTCATGATAATGCAGTGATCTAGCTCCAAGACACGTACAATAAAGCTTCTTCGAAGACTTATTTCATTGCATTCTTTACCAAACAAGGAAATCTCCTCTAATCTGCAAGTAAAGGAAATGACAAGTGTGAACAAAAAAATGAACTGGTTACAGACTATTCAACCTTAGATTATATTATTCTGAACTGTTAATTAAACTCTTTTTATAGCTCTCTCCTGAGCCTGCCTGGGGCTATACCTTTAAATTACCTTTTAATGGGAAATTGATGTGAACAGCATGCAGCCACAAGACCAGGGAAATGTGTCCCCATTCTTAGGATGTCTGCTGTGCACATCAATGGACATGAGGGGTTCATGTAGAACTGCTACCTCTATTCTTGGCTGAGTGAGGAGACAGCCAATTAATTGGCTGTCAGGAAATGCATACTGCACTGTAACACTTGGATGGAAAATGAGAAAGAGCATACAAATCAGAGAAAAGAATACCAGATAAGCAGGTCAACTATCATAAAACGTGTGAAAAGGAAAAATAGCTACTGGAAACAAATGAACAAAACAGTGGCTCAAACTTTCAATTCGCTGTATTTATACTGACGTAAGCTTGGCCAAAATGTTTATACAATGACATAAACCACACTGTGATATATTCTGGACTATTTCCAAAAGCTTGATTTACACTTAGAAGATAACCCCTGGTAGCACATGTCAGATGAATGGTGTAAATGAGATTATTGATATGATAAACTGTTACAAAAGAAAACTGAGAGAAAAAGCAATGGCTTTATGTTATAGTTTTAAGATAGGAATGTAGGGTAACACTAAAAGGGTTATGGGGTTTTGTCTCATTATTATGTCTGTCTTGTTTTGCAGAACACACAGGTCTGGTACAGCCCGTAGCTTTAGCATCTTAAAGCTCGTGTCAAACACAGCATTTTCTGCTGGGTCTAGCGTGAGAAAATCCAGGAAAAATACAATGATATAAAATGCAAGGTATGAATTTATACCCATAAAAAGGCAAACTGTGTCAAATAGGTCATAAATAGGATGAAACAAAATCAACCTAAATTCTGCCTCCATGTTCCATCATAGAAATACCAGCTTTTACGCAGTGTACAAATGTATTCAGGGGAAGTCTAACTTGGAATAACAGGACTGGCAGAAAACATTTAGAATTCTACAATCTAAAGAAAGACAATGGTCACCATTTTTGAACAAAAGAAGAACTACGTGAAGAAAATCACTATATGACACATAAATGATCAAGGTCTTGATTGAACTTCAGCAGTGATATAAATCAGCATAGCTAAGATGGGACCTGAATTCATGACAGAATTACAGGTCAGGTCAGTGCCCCAGTGCTCAGACATCCCTGGGACCAGGGAAGTGAAAATACAATATCTCCAAGGAACAATGACTGAAACAGTAATTTTTAAAATATGTATTTAGCTACATTAAATTATTCTATCCTTACCTGATAAACTACTGTATAGTATAAAAACCAAAAGCCAGCACATTTTTCCAGAGTTTCAGGACAGACTTTACCTTTTACTAATAAAACCAAAACCATAAACCTAAAAATCTTGTTAAAGTTTGAATCACATAGAAGTTGACGTTTAGACAGAAACATCAAGAATAACTGCATCAGTAGAAACAACATCATGCTGTGCACTTCTGTTCTTAGTAATTTCTAAACAATAATCACAATTTTAACTAAGAAGCAAGAAGCTAATCACATTCAGCAGAGCAGAAACAGGCCTAAGATCACAAGCCTGAGCATCTTGGTTCTGCAATAGCAATTGTTATAAAACAACATTAAGGATATCTGACAATGTCTACTTCATTAGATATTTCTTAAATAGCACCCACGTCTTTGGTTTGAATACACAAGGGCTGATCATGAGATTAGAAAAGCAGATAATCCAGCATTTCATAACCAAAATCTTATCCTTCTTTTTTCCTCCTTAAACAGAGCCAGCAGGAGAGGGAGTAATGAGTTGCTATTCCAACAGGTTAGCAGCTAAGTGATACAGTCTTATTGGGCAGAAGCAGCAAGGAGGAAACAGTAGGAATGGGTCACATCCTGCTGACTCAACACAGCTCAAATAAAACCCTATATTTGAAGGAGGACAGCAAATACTCACAATGGATAAATTCCTTCCTGTTTCCTCAGAGAAAAAGAATGTGAGTTTTGCATGCAAATAGCATCCTCCTGAATTATCATTTCCATAGTGTGTTTCAGGATGTTGACATGTTACCTGATCTTTAAAATTCCTGAATATTACTCTCTTGAACCATATTTGTCTCTACTGACTTTATGCTGCAATTGCCAAGAAACAGAAATTCTCTTGAGAGAACCTCAGAAAAGATAATCATGTAGCACATAATAAAATTAGCGGCTCATTTCCCCTCCTAAGAAAGATGTGTTCTTCTTGAGAAGGTCATTGACCACCCAAAAGATCACAAACCATGGGCAATTGGCTAAGGTTTTAGCCTACCTAGTAATTTTGAAGCAGGTAAGTGGTACGTTTTACCACAAAATCTACAATGCACAGCTGGAAACAAAAGAGTAAGTACAGAGCATTTAGACTTCCAAGTGATTAAAGGCACACAGAGGCATCAAACAGGATGTAAACATACCTTGGTTGCAATTTAAGAGAAGTATTTTAAAATGGATTCTTTTCATGGAGGGGTTATTCAGAGTGGAGTCTAACTCTTAAACAAGATGATTTTGCTGTTTAACTGCCATGCCCATTCCTGCTGATAAAATATCACCACAAGGAGAAAATAAATCTTTACAGCAGACAAACAGCTTTGCCAGGGCAATACTGAGAAAGTAACTTTTAATAGTCAATTGGTTACAATTGTAAAAAATTGCTGAATTATACATATTTTTTAAACTCTGCTTTAGCATCAGACTACTTTAAAATGTAATCAAGCACAGTTAATTACTGTCAATTACTTTTTCTTACACTGCATATAGGTGGCACATGTTGAAAAAAAACAATTGCTGAAACACATTCTCACTCCTCTCCCTGGGAAAGATGAAGAAGATTCAAGAATCCCAGAAGGAAAAGAGGCTGCTGCTGGCTACTGTTTCAAATTGTACTGTGTCACTCTTCCATTCAACTGTATAAATGCAAGATACAGAATGAAAAATATTACTGATATTCCCCGTGCACCAAAGTAGAACACACAATTTACTTGTGTACATTTTTCTTGGGTTTGAATGCTGATTCCACAGAGCCTTCACAATAAGTTTTCCATTTGTTTTCCTTATGGAGAGAAAGATTGAAGGAAGGAAAAGGAGGGAGAAGGGATGCACAGAACTACCTACAAAAATAACAGAAAACCCTTCAAACTAAAAGCTCACCATTTCAGGCAGCTTTTATTCAGGATAAATACAAAGCACAATATTCACTCATCATCACACTTGTGAAATATTTCTTAAAAAAACCCTACCTATTCTCTTCCCTCAAATCCCCTTAAAATCCTCTGCTGTCACATCTACAAGAGCTTGATAATAGTGGAGGCAATGCATTATTGCAGAACTATTCATAACCTTGGATTTTACAGTTTCGTATCAAATGTTGTTAGGAATACACCTTGATTCATAAATATTTTTCCACACATATTCTATCACACATATTATTCTACACATACTATTTCTAATAGAATTTATTTTTAAGCATGATTTACAGAGACACACAATTGTAGAATGCATATTTTTAAAGATAACATTTAAAAACTTTAGAACCCACACAGTGTTGAAAGGCTGTCCTCAGAAAGGACTGTGTCGGGATGAAGGCAGCTACAGCCTAACAAGCAAGGAGTGTATGCATCCTCGGGCACATCACATGGCACAAATATACTCCATTCCTCCCTCCCTCCTCCCAGGATAGATGCTCATAGATACCGTCTCCTACTAAGCAATGTGTTTGGATGTCTTGACAGTTCAGGCATTTCTTCTTTTCACACAGTGATGTCACAGACTGGTTTAGAACACTTACAACTTTAGTCTGATATCTTCCGTGGCCATACTAAAAACACCAGCTAACAAAAATATCAAGAAGAGAACAATAACCTGAATTTGCGATTAGTGTCCAGGTACTTTTTGAATCCCTGATGGTTCAATGAACCCTCATTTGGTTCAGAAATGCTCACAAGTACCACAGTTTTCCCAGGTGATGTTCAATTTAAGTAACAGTTTACTGACTTGATAGGCTATAAAAATCTTTAATTAAAAGAATATATTTAGATTAACTTTCTTTATCCTAATGTATTATCTGACTCTTTCTGCTACACACAAGGGGAAAGATGCAGGAGGCATGCAATACTAAAGGGTTTACCCTCATTCCACATTACCCATTTCAAGACTGATACCTGAGGGTATCAGTAACTGCATAACAAAACATGGCAGAAAGCCCAACAAAGCTACTGCCATTACAAGAAAATAGTCTTAGGCACTAGAGGGAGCATCTGCCTTTACAGTCACTGAACAAATGTTTCCATGTCCCTACAACATATTCTGTATTATGTGCAAAAATAACTTTGCATGTTGTGTATAAGGTACAAGTCCTACCTTTCGTATGAAAAACAAACAAATAAAAGAAATTCCAACATTACAAAACTATCACTTTCAATAAATGTGCCTTCTTATTTATTTAACTTATTCAACTGTAATTTTAAATTATTTTCTTAAATTTCAAGTAAACTTTTCCTGCATGATTATCTAAATAGCCTAACAGTGTTAGAATACCATGGCTTGCAGTGTTCAGGAAATGAAAGCAATGACATTTTATTTTAAGGACACAGCTTCAGACTTCTGCAGACATCCACATCTTGGCTAGCTGCCTAGACTCACCATGAGAGAATGGCATTTCTGGGCTGTGATTCACCTGACCAGCTCTAGGCATCTGTCAGAGGATTACCATGTGAATCCTACTCCCCAAGTACCACTCCTATGAACTTCAAAAGTAGCTGAATTCACATGTGGATGTGTACACCACAGATAATTAGCTCATCCAAAATAATACCCAAAGATAATTAGGATCCCATCCAAAAACATAAATAGAACACACTAAGAAAAAATATGCATAGCAACACCAGTGATTGTAAACTGGGAGGAACTGGACAGTGGATCATACTGGCCAGTTACCTGGGGTGTACTGGCACCATAAACTTACTGTACATTTCCTAGTACTGTAAAACTCTTCATTCTTGTTACATGTAACAGATTCAGTTAGGAAAGTGAAGATACAAAGAGAAGAAATCCCTTATAACAGCCTGTAAGGAACAAGACAATTTGAACACCTACCAAGTTTGCATACAGAACCATTTGAAATACTAATACATTTTTGTCCCCTTAGAGTGATGGGAAACAGAAAGTATCTGCCACTTATGGTTCTCTTTAATGCCTCAGCCTTGCTATGAATTCCCTTGCTCACTTCAAGATAGCTCTCAGCTCTCTGCCTGTCTGGATGCTGCTGACTGAAACACTAAGAATCACAGCTTAGTTTACCATGGCAGTTTAGTAGTCATGGTTTTAATATCAGGCATTATGCTTCCAGACTTTGTGCCAAGCCCTGAACCAGGAAATTCCATTTTCAAATGCATCAAACTGGTACTGCTGCAGTCAAGGATATTAAATTATATAATTTTAGCTTGTTGTGCGGTTTCTTACTGTTCTCTATAATGATCAGCCACGTAAGACAGGATTTAAATTTCAGGAAGAAATATTATCTCCACTTATGTCCCCTAAACAAACTACAGTGACTGTGGTTCTCCAGAATTTTTATTAGAAAGCCCTTTTCTTCTTCCTCTTGGCACAAAGGTCCTTGCTCATTGTGAAGGACAAAGCACTACAAATGCAAAATTGCCACAGTTTCTTGAGTTACTCTTCCAAATTTACAAAGCAAAGTGATCTCCAAATAGGACTTTTACTGAAAGAAGGTAAGAGACCAAAAGCCTCCAAAATCTGCTAAGAATGTTCAAAGCCAGAAGATCTCACAAACCCACTAGTTTTGACTCTAATAAAGCTGAATATAAATTATTGTACCAGAAGGATCTGAGCACCTGCAAATTTCAGATCTCTTTGAAAACATCTCTTTGCATTTCAAACGTTTTTTCCGTACTGTAGCAAAGCCTCCAGAAAACAAGCATTTATCTTTCAAGCAATAATAAAAAGAATATAGAAAAATCACAAAAATAAAACTTAAAAGGTAAAGTTTTGAAGATACAGCCAATACACACGGTTTCAGAATATAAATATATATATATTTGGTACTGCAGTAATAAGGCAGCTGGAAATTCCCTCAGCATTGAGCTTTGTTAGTCACAAACTCTGAACTGCACGGTACCTGACCTGAGCATGTATGGGTGCAGGGAAAAATAAATAAATGAGAAAGGGACAACATGATTAGAAGGAATTACTGTATGGTCTAGACTTGTCCCAACATGAAGCTAGGGCATTACAAGACTGATAATTTAAAGGTGAGCAGAGGTGAAGAAATAGGCTTTCATCTTTTTCACTTTCTCCATTCACTCAGTTAATTCTTCCACACAAACAAACAAAATGCCCAGTTCCCTCATGTTAGGTACACAATATATTCCTCCCTGTGCAAAAGAACAATCTGTTTTTAAAACGTTATGTGAACTCAGATTCACTTGCCAGAAGATGTGTATTTTGAGCAACTAAGACCCACAGAAATTCAAATCTTTGATTCCTGGTTATGTGGGAGACATACTATTGGCCCCAGTGAGCCTTAAGGCAGAGGTGATAACACTACAAGGATGAAACAACTGTGGAATCAGATAACCCCATTTTTCTTCCTTGTGAAACAAAAGTTACAGTGATCAGTAACACTATACGGTGAAGGCAGAACATTTTAAGTCTAGGAAATTACTCCTTCCCATTGGTATCTGGCTTTAAAAAGCAGGCACAACTCCTTCAGTAACAACTTCCTAAAGACTTGAATATTTTCTTCTCCAAAATACCTGAATTTTGAAAAAGCAGCTAAAAAGACATGTATCAAAAATGATTGGTTCTGATCCACAAGCTTCAATTCTGTTTAACTGGGACCCCAAACATTAACAGCTATACCCTGTGTTGGGTGAACTAAAAAATACAACAGACCACACTCAGTCTAGGACAATGAAGAAGCAAAAGTCATGTTCATGTGTCCAAGAAGTATTAAACAGTTTAAAGGATGCTTAATAACTCACATCAGCTCCTTCCCCCAGCTACCAGGACAGTTTCACCCTCCAAAAGAGCCACAGCAATGTCTTTTTGGTCCACAAGCTTCCTCCCAAACACAATGCATTGTACATCATATTGTGAGAGGAAAGGCTACAGATTACATACATCACTTCTCTCCTCCTCCATTCCTTGTGCTTTGTGGAGTAAGGGGGCAGGGGGGGAAGGAAATACTTCATAGGAATTGAATTCCTTCCATGTTTCAAAAACAAAGCTTCAGCTATACAGGCAAGGGGTTTTTCTGAGTTTTCTTGTTTTTTTTTTTTAATTTAACAGTAAAATCTGGTAAGGCTGTATTCTCTTCAGAAGAAGGTTATGGATAGTTACATTTTTGTAAGCTCTGAAAAGACATAGTAGAGCCCCCTGAATCATATTCTTTACAAACTGTGGAACACTTGTTGTAGCAGAAGCAATCCATAAATATGTATCACTACTTTATAAATATGTTTTGTGTTACAGATAAAGAAAATCACTGAATAGAACACCTCATAATTGGTGTCCTTTATTTAAAAAGAGAAAAACCCCATGTAATTCCACAAGGAATTACTTTACATGAAAGTGTGGAAAGATAGTACAGCAAAATAGTTTCTAGTTCTTTGTACTTTAACATAGCATTTTTGAGTTTCAGGGTTTTTTTTTTTTTTTTTGTTGGGTTGGGCTTTCTTCTATCTCTTTATTTATTTATTTCAGTTTGCATTTTTTTTTCTTTTTTTAAACTCCCATTTAGCTCAAACTGAGGCAAAAGGAGTGCAGAATGAGCTGCTTGGGTTGCTGGGAGAAGGACGGTAGATAGGGCAGTTTTGTATTCATGCACATGGCTGCAGCACTCATGCAAGTCCACAGCACCTCGCACCTTGATTATTTTATCATTTTTCTTTCTAAGGCTGGCAAATGCAACAGTGCTCAGTTGTGATCACTTCTTGAAGCTATTGCTTTGAGTACGCCACCCACATATTGCATCTCACATTTTCTATTACACTGAAAGAAGTCTAGAAACATGACTGTAATTTTATGCAAGTTCTTCCTATCAAGCAAGCTAATCAGCTATTTGAAGTCTGGCTGTATAATTTGAAATTCAAAAATACAAGAAAAAAAAATTAGTTGGTTGAACTTCCCTTAGAAAAGTATGTAGCTTTTCAAATTTATTCTTCCCATCTAAAATATTCCCAATTTAAGAAGATATCTACAGATCAGCCAGGAGCAGCACACTCCTCCAACACTGGGCAGAGTCACTGGTGAAAGAATTCCCAGCTGTTCAGCACTGAGCTGATATGAGCTATTGGAAGAGTCACACACTGGTCCATTAGTTTAGGCTATGGAATTCTGGATGTTAAGTGAAAACACCAGCAACCTGAATCAGCAGAGAGGAAGAAAAGACCTGAAGCCTAAGACTTGCCATCAAGAAAAATTAATTTACTAACACTTTGCTTTAGTGGAGAATTAGAAGGCAGAAGAAGAGATTGTGTAAAACTTTAAAAGTAAAATTCAACAGTGATAGTATCAATAAATGGCAATTATTTCTTATTGTAAAAATAGACAGAATAAACAAGACTATAATGAAAGAAGGATGCTCATTACTGGGAATATCACCTGTACCTCAGTTCATTTATTAGACATTATCCAACTGTGTATTTTTCTATGCAAAATGGTGCCTTATAGACACTGAAGATCTCTAAGCAATTATTACCACACGTGTTGCAGGCTGCTTTGCCAAAGGTGAGAGTGTAAGAAAGACTAATAATCATAATATAAGCATGGCATATAGATGGGGATTTAATTCAAATCACCTCCATGCCCAAGGCCATGGCCTTCAGACTCTTTACCCCGTGTCTGATGTAATTTGTAAAGGTCATTATAACTCCATTCCCAGGGTTAAGCCTGAAGAATCTCCAATCCACAAGGCAAGTTTTGAGCAAATGTGGTGCTGCAACCTGAAGAATCCAGCTCAAAGTGAGCTATTCTGCTCCAGAAAGAAAACTTCAAAAGAGGCACTAACTTCAATTCCAGGACAAACTTGTGAGTCATCCTAACATCCTTATGCGTATTCCATCCATGTAGCTTTCATCCAATGAAAAGTGAAATTTCAGACAGAGGAAGAGATCTCCAATATTTCATAACATCTATCATTCTTTCATTATTTTTTCCACACAAAATTACTCCAGACCAGGGAGCTCTTTAGAAAAGCATGAAAAACACCAGGTAGGCTACAGAGAAGGGTCATCACCAAGAATATTACAAAAAGTGACACTGTCACAGGCTGTGACCATCTCTTCCATGTAAAGCATCATAGGAGAGTAAAGGAAGCAGGCAGTCAGGATTAGAACCCTATATTTCTATGGAACCACCTACTCTCTTGCGGCAGAGGAAGGTTTGGGCTGTACACCTTCAATTTTCAGGAGAAAAACAGCACTGCCATCTCAATATAACGTATCACTACTGTTTAATATTCTGCAATTTAAATGAAAACAACAGCAGACTTTGCAATTCAGTAACCTGAGGTTCTAAATTAATGAACATGGGATGATGAGAGGGGAATATAAATGAAAGGGCTCAGCACTAGAATTACCACAAATAAAGATCCAAGGATTTGAGAAAATTTACAGAAACACCTGATTGTTTCACTGCTATTTTTCAGTAAGGACTTGAAATAGAGTGCTATTTTCTGGCAATCCACTGATGTAGATCTTTATTGAAACTAAGTGTTTTATTACAAAATGAAAAGATAATTTACTGGGAGTTTATGAGTAAGAAATTATTTGACACTTTCTAATCTCCCTCCCACCCAAACACCATAAATGCCTCATTGTTCTCCTGAGAGCATGTCTCTGGTGGAATATAAAGATGGTGCTTACAGCAGCATTTTGAGACAGTTAGTAGTTAATCCTAAGTAAAACTGTTAAAAACTAGGGGACCAAATAATTTTTAAACCTCCCTCATGCATCCTGTAATTGTGCCATGAGAGTCTGACAGCCTAATGAATACTGGGTCAAAGTTTTGCAGAACGCAGTGTTTAGGTGACTGAGTAGGTAACACAGTAATAACAGCATGAAAATTACAAAGAAAAAAGGCTTAAGGAAAAGCCTTACAGGAAATGTAGACGTTTAAACACGTCTCTCAGCCAGGAAACAGAACCAAGGGTTCTAAAATTCAAGTGTCAGGGCAGACTCACAGAACACAAGAAGTGCAAGCACTCTATGTTGTATTTAACATGCTTTCTTAGTATCATACTGAAATGGATGCAAGACTTGGTCTCCAACATCTCATGAGATTTTTCCTGTTCATCTATCAGAACTAACTGCCATTTCATTTTTTGATGCTTTGGACTCCCATTTGATTCCTGTTTTGGGCTGATGTCACTGCCACTCAAACAGATGTAACATAGCCTGCAGCTCTTACATATTCAAATCCTAATTAGAAAATCAGAGTGGAAGGAAAGACATTCTCTCACAGGAGCAGATGTACTACAGTGACCAGAGAACCCCTGTTAATCACCATTAAAGGATGACCTCTATGTTCTGAACAAAGTCTCTGGATTTTGTCCCATGTGGAGTCCATTATGAAGGGGTTTTACCTTATGTCTTTTAAGCAATGGCTTTAGGGACTTACCCATTCTCAGACTCAACAGGAAGGCAGAAGTCAGGTAACCTGGCATTAACCCTATCATCATATAATTAAAGTTGCTGCTCATCATATAGTTTGCTGTAAGATTGACGATCCTGTATTTCATTTAAAAAAACCAAAACCGACCCAAACACCCACCCCAACACAAACAAAAACCCAACAAAAACTGGACCACATAAAAACCCCCAAACAAAACACCAAAGAAACCCCAAACCAAAAATGATCCCCAAAGTCATCTTTGTCCAATAAGGGTAACAATCCCCAAAAGGTTTAGACTCTGCCTATTTCTGCTGAGAGAAGCCCAAAAAGGTGAGTTTTGTTGGTTTGCTTCAGGCACACCACAGTTAGCAGTGCAGCTCAGTTGACCTGACTCCTTGGCTGCCTGCTCCTCTCAAACGTGAAAAGAATTGTATGATTTCAAAAATCAAAAAAGCCTTTGAAACCACACTGGTTCCCCTACTACATGAGGCAATAAAACACAGTGTCTCAGTCTCCTCCTGAAATCACTTATATTTTGAGCACAATTTATTCCTAAATTGTTTTTCTATGACTAACTTGTTGAAATGAAAATTCTAACATTTTTAGTATGAGTTACCTTTAAAGACTGTGAACCACATTGACTGAGTTGCCCAAGAAGGAACAAGGGACAAAGAGAAGTCTAAAATCAAAACTAATTCACTTGGGGTGTTAGAAGTCCTGTCAACATTACAATGTGAGGTTTTCGAATTTAATAGCATAGCTATATACATAAAGCCTAACAAATACATTTTTCCTTTTTTCCATATTTTCCAATATTTTTAATGTGTCACACATAAACCTAAAATTATTCTTCCTGGACATCAGTATGCCTGATAATCTTTGCAGAGTATCTGGCTCTTAAGTGTGGAAACTCATTTTTCAACTTGCACAGCACTGAAAAAAACCAGCTTGTACCATTTATTCTTTACTTTTCACATTTTGGGAATAAAAGGAAGGAAAAATTGTAATAATAATATTCAGAATATCATATTCAGAACTTTGGAAATGCAAAAGGGAACAGGTCTAAAATCTGACCGGGTCACACAGAAGTGAAAAACATGTGTCTACTTAATGCTCAGCTGGCAAAGCCACTGTTTGTGTGAACGCCAAAGAAAATTAAATAATATTCATTTGGAAGCCATTCAGGGTTTAGTTTCACATGATTATAATGAATTAAATGCAGACAGGATTCACAGCATCAAAGTACTCAATCAAAATAAAACAATGAGAAAATAAGCAAGCACGCTCGATGATTTAAATATGAACAATTCTATCACAAAGCAAATAATTTTAAGTGACACAGCTGGAGGAAAATAGGTAACCCCCCACATTATACACTTGGCCTTTTAGTTTTCTTGCACCTACTGTAGAATGAACACCATTTGTTTGAAAATATATAATAGTACATTAAAAAGTGAAACAGACTTGATTGACAGGGAGGGACAGGGATTAAAATCCCCAAGGTTTACTAGCCTAAAGGCAGCCATGACAAACTGCTGCCAGTTGCCCAAAGCCTGCACAGCTACTCAAGCACACAATCCTCAAAATAGTCATATGTGGCTGAGGACAATCCCTGCTGTGCAGAGCTGAATTTCAAACTGGGCTCAAGAGAAGGGAAAACATCAACACAATCACACACCAGTCACTCACATCTTACATTCATTATCAGGTTTTTCAAAGGAATCCCCAAGGCAGCTATATTTCACAGAACTGAAGGTTTAAAATAAAAGAAAAGGAAAGGAAAACCAAAGCAACTCCCTCTACTCAAAACTGTATTTATTCTAGTTTATAAATGGGCAATAAAACATATGAAATAAAATTGCTCAAGTAGACTTCAAGACAAAAATGTTTTTTGGAAAGTGAAAAATATATACTAAGAGAATACATAAGAATAACACTGCTACCAGGCAATTGAATGCCATCCAATATACATATTCTTAGCCAAATACTATATACTTATAGCTTATTTTCCAGGAAAGCCTGCAAAGAAATTTTGGTTTGCTTTACAGAAAGCATAGCTACCCGTCTTGCACCGTCCTCTGTGAAAATTCTATGTATCACTGCAAGTAAATACCAAGTATCAGCAGTAGGATGTTATATGTTAATGTGTTCTAATTTCGATTACTTCAGCAGAACTGATGTGTGAAGAAATTAAAGTCTGTGCATTAGACAGATTAATAGAGCCTAGGATGAATAAAACACGCAATTAGAAAACTGTTTAAATTAAGAAGAGAATTTGCAGAGAGGAGGGCACATTGCCATTCACATGAATGTAATCTACTGATTTTTTGTGTTTCCTGGTGTCAGACCGAAATTTTCTTTAGTAGGGTATCCTGAAAAGGATTGGAAGAAATTAATAAAGACTTCAGAAGGATTTATATATATTTTACTGATCTAATGTACTTCACGAAAGCCAGTACTAGTCAAAAAGAAGGCAATGTTTAGTAGCTCATGCAGAGAGTAAGCAATCAAAACACACGTCTTATTTATACGCCACATGTGCCGATGAGAACGTTAAGTACAGCCCAGGAGTTGCTGGTTGTATTTATGTTCATTTTACTGAACAAGTAAACCCAAGTAGCCCAAGTGGGAACCCTCCTTTCACATTGCCCTTTTACACTAGTGGGGAATATTTAATAAAAACCCCCGAGATGAAACAGATCAGAACAGTTAGTGAGACCGAGTGCAGCCAGCAATGTCACTGGCATTACCCCATTCTATGAATTACCCGTCACTCTCACAAAGGAAATGCGGCAGCCAGCAAACCCTGGTTGTGTCGGGCACAGATGGGAAAGCTCCCTCCCTCTGCTAATTGTCCGGGAAGGAAACTCATTAAATAGCGTTTTTCACCTGTCACAGTCCAAGAGCAAACTCAGCAGCCCTCTCAAACTGCCCACCTGTAGGGGAAGGCAGAGCTGATGCAACACGGGGTTCTCCCCTGCTACTACAACAAATGACCTGTTTCTCAACACAAAAGAGCAAAGGACCATCCCTCTAATGATAAAACTCCAGTAGACCCCAATGTCATATGCACCATTAAGTTCTATCACCCCAAATAAATATTGCAACTCCTGATTTTCATAGGCAGTAAATAATGAATAATCTAGAGGATGAGTTCTGTATTTTGTTAGGGCTTTTTTTCCTTCTCATTTAAACCACCATCAGCACAATGGAGCTTTATGAAAATACATTTTTATTTAAAAATAATGAAATACATTAATTGTTTTCAAATTACTTTCACTTTTGCATAAAACAGGCCCATCATTATTATTTGCATTTACTAGAAAAAAAAGTAAAAATATAATACTGAGAGGGGTTTTTTTCTTCTTTGTGCTCTATTTTATTATACTGCTCAATTTAATGGCAGCATAATTTTGTAAAATCCAAACAACCAAATGCATGTACATTAGTGTAAATCTATGCTAGACCAGAAAATCTTGAACTTCTGTGTTACACTGGTATAAAACAGAACAGGATTTGGCTTTTGGCATTTGCTAGAATTGTTAAAATAGTTCCTACACACTTGTGCTACTTCATTGGGTTGTCAAATTTGCCAGTGAACTCTGAGAAGAATTAATTACTGCACCTAAAAATTCTTACACAATTGCAACGTTAGGTTGAAATAGAGTAGATACTGAAGCTCTCTAATAGAAGAATATACCACTGTAATTATGTATACACATATATAGACAACACTGAAGGGGGGGGAAAAGAAAAAAACTCTAGAGTTATAAATCTCACAAAAATACACACAGTTACTTCAGAGTACAACAGTACTCAGCAAGAATGCCAAGTTCTTATAGAGAGACCAGTGGAGAAAGAACAGTGAAGAGTTTTAGAGAAGGAGTTTGTGCAAGCTCAGAAGTAGACAGGGTGCCCCCTCCCCAAAATACAGTCTTTAAAGGGAATTCCACCAGTTTCAGCAAAGTGGGAGAGAGGACATAAATCAAATCTATAATCAAAACTTTTCCCACTGCTGCTCTTCCCTGGCCTTTCCCACCCCAAAGAAAACCCCACTAATGCTTATCTGTAATTCTCACATATCATGGCTGGGCTCTCCTGCACACAAACCTGTCCTTGTGTTTTAAATGGTTTGCAGGAAGAACAGATTTTACTTGAAAGTAATGCTGCTTTCAAAGAGCTGCTTAGCTACCAGTCTATTTTAATTTATGATTTGCATGCCAACTCTAAACCACAGAAGAATTTTCTCTCACAAGCGCTGGAGATAAATAATGCAGAGCATTGACACAGAAAGAAGAATTAAGGAAAACAGTCCCAAAATGAATCCTATTGATAGGAACAGTGCCACGTGGCATGGTTTTTAAAAGGATTGGTCCCAAGACCTCAGCCACTTTTCTAATTTAGCATGTGTTTAAAGTGTTGCTCTCCTTATCCTTTCATTGAGTCCTTACGTAATGAACAAGCTAAAAACTTGAGTAAGGTTACTTACTTTTACTTACTTTCTGCCTTAGCCATGGATCAAGATCTAACTGTTGTAGAAAACAGAATGAAGAACAACAGGACACTTTCCTTCCTTTTAGTAAAATATTATCCATAGGGAAGGAGGAGTGGTGGCTTTGTAAAACCAGCAAAATAAAAAGTGAAAGCAGTGCAGGTCAGCCCAACAGCCCTCTATAAAAGTCTGTTTTCCATTGGCCTCATGATGGGCAGTTTAAAGTAGGAACATGATGGAGAGCAATGAAGTAGGTCTGTAGACCTTCATGCCAAAATCTAGCCAAGTATGGAAAGCTGCATGCGAGACTGTCACTGGAGCACTGGTCAGTCTGATGCAAAGGAAGATGTTGTCCCCAAGAGCAGAGTCACACTAGACCTACCCAGGGCAAAATCAGGATGCTGCCAAATGGTAATGGATCACAGCTAACAAGCAAAGGCACGTATCTGTGTAGTAAAGAAGGAGCAAATGCACAGACTCAAAGAGCAGCACAGTCAATGCAACAGGTCATGAAAAGGACATACTACGCAGCAGCTCAAAATGAGGTAAGGCAAGCAAGCTTCCTCTGCAGAGGAAAAAGAAAGATCAGTGCCTTCAGAAGAGCCAGGATAAAACTAAGTTTGTCCTCATTTTTTTTTCTGCCAGCTCCAAGAGCTGCTGCTGAAGTAACAATTGGAAAACAAATGAGTAAAATATGAAGAGAGATCCCCCAAAATGTAATTTTCAGACTCACAATTCACACTTTACTGTTTGCCTACAGGGTAGAATTCAAAACCATGCTGCTTTTATTTTTCTTTAATTTCTTTCCATGAGACATGATGGTTACAATCATCAGGTTAGACAAATTCGTTGCATGGACTAAATTTGCCTATTTTTCTACTTTGTGTCCTACTTTCATTGACAATTCTCCAAATAAAACTATTGTGTAAGCTCTTTGGTTTCATTGGGCTCTGTAAAGATTACCACAATGTTATAAAACATCCAAAAGAACACACACAAATCCCCATATTGTGAAAAGTTACTTGGTCACTGCCATGCCATTTGAAATGTTTTGCTTGTTCCTTGCTTCAGATGGAATATCCCCATTATGTTCTCAGATGTCAGACATGTTTCTTGAACACAATGCTGTCAAACTATAAGGGACAAAGAATTTTTTTTTCCATAATGTGCTTTGTTTGTATAAAGAACTGGGCCAAGTATCTACTAAGTTATATCATTTCCTTCAGTGAAACTAATTTACAAGGAAAATGAATCATGGGAAAGACAAAGACGGTATCAGCTATTCTATGTCCACCCTGTTCCTTCCTGTATCTGTGCCTGGAAAAAGCAAGCAACATAAGCACAATAGAGTAAACCCAGACCTGCTGTAATGCCACTGAAGTCAACGATGTAAAAGCATGAATGAAGTTGGCACAGCGTCAATTTAATTTTTAGCAATGCTGAAGTCTATCCCAGCATGTAAAGGTTTGCCAATTACTTGACAATACGAAGATAAATTTTCTGTTAAAAGCACAGTATGCTGCATCCATTCTAACTGGAAATTTGCAGGTAGGCAGGAGGCATACCACACACCTAAAACTAAGTTAATGCTTCAGGAGAGTAACAGAATAAGTGCTCTAACAAGCAGCAATGTATTGCCACAACCAAACAAAATCCCATCTTGTATGCTTCGCTGAGAATACAGACTTTAGGATAGGCGGGACAATGTCATAGCTGTGAATAAGTAATTTTTTATCATAAGTCCCCATGTCAGGTATTTTCATGCATTTTCTCAGGAAGGTCATCCTTTGGGACAAAGTTTCTATGCTTGATTTGTTCCCATGATTTCTGAGGGTAATTTGTCATTCTTGTAAAATTGCATATAAAAAAACCAAATAACCAAAACCCCCCAAACAACAACAAAACAACCAAAAATCCCTCAAACAAAACAAAAAACCCACAGCAAACACCTAAGCATAAAAAGTACTCTATCACCAATATAAGGATTAAAGGATTATACAGCCGCTTTTTTTCTCTCCAATTAAGTATGTCAAAAGTAAAATTATTTTAAATCTGAAATTTACCACCTATTTGATCCTCATTAAAAGATGAGCCACATAACAAAAGTCTACATTAACAGCTCTGCAATTTTTTTCCCTGCATACAGTCTCCTTAAATACATGCTGCCACTAAAGTCAATGATTCTCCAAAGTTCATGAGAATGCATAGATAGAGGGTACAAAAACTGTTGCAAAAGGAAAAGGTAAGAATGTAGGCCTGAATCAGAAGTTGTGCTGATAGACAAATTATGAGAAATGAAAGGTTTTTTACTTATTTTGGAATTACTTAAAGATTTTTTTCAAGTGTATTCTGGTGATGAGCAGCAAACAGACTAGTTCTGGGCTCGTTTGTTTTTTCTTACCTCATTGAAGAGCACATGATTTCCCAGTCCCCCCTCTGGTGCTAACACATTCTCTTGTGCAGCATATGGAAATAAAATCCATTCCCATGTAGATCGTACTGTTTCAATTCAGTTTCAGAAAAATTGCATGTCACCTGACCTTGGTATTATATAAAACTAAATGCCCATTTGAAATATCTCTGAAAATCTTGTTTCAAGTACTAACATTATTTAATATGTGTTCATAGGGCTGTAGCAGGGTGTGTAGTATTACATCCCTGAATTGCCCTCCCTGAGCAGTGTCATATGACAAACATCTTTCTCTTGTCTGAGCTGCAGCAACTGTACCTGCCACTGCTACCCACAGCTTAAAATCACACCATACATAGAAACTTCTACTCCAGCTTACATATCCTTATTGTTGAAAATTGATTTTAGATTAAGACTGTTTAGGCATAAAGACTACTAACGAAGTCTATCAATCTTTGCTAAACTGGAAAAAAGTTTTAAACTAACAAATAAGGAAGAAAACAGACAGATTAGGTACAATATAAAAGTGAAAGATGAAGTACCAGACAATTACTGATTCCAAAATATGGATGCATATTTAACAGCTTTAAAGAGGAAAAAACCTTCCATAACATAATAGGAACAAACAGACCATTCACACAGTGCTCTTATGTATCCAAAGAGCCCTTGAATCAATCATGCTCTCCTTGGCAACAGATGGGCGAAACCAAAGTTGATGGTGTGTTGCACTGTGCGTTGAGCTGATGCTCCAGAGACTCTCCTGACAATAACTCACTGACCTAGACATGTCACCCTGTGCCTCAGTTTCCAAGTCTTCAAAATGAAGGCCAGTGGTAGTAACCTTACTGATGTGCTTATGATTTACTCAGGACAAGCACTGGAAATGCTAGGAGCTGGGTGGTGTAGCAAGTAGCGCTATGTCACATGTTTTCAATCACACAAGCTTAACTACTTCGGATTAAAAGACAGACTTGTGCAGGGCAGTCCTGCAAATAATCTGCTCTGGACCTTGTTAAGTGCCTAAAATGGCATTTTTTCTAAGTTTGCAGTCAATTCAGGTCACAAGCAAACAGGATGCAGTTTTACAACCTCAGAAACAGGCCGAGGGACACTGACTCAGTTTGAATTCTGTTCCTTGTGCTCCAGTAGAGTCTAAAGGGACAGTGTTTGTGTTGTTGAAATATACCTCCTCTGATGTATTTCACTGAGCGAAGTAGAGCACAAGCTCATTTGAAAATATGTGCTCTATTATCCAATTCCTTAGGTGGAAGACTTTCCTTTGTAGATTCAGTTTCTATTTTTTTTCCTACCAGCAACTCATGTAAGCAACAGTCAGCTGTACAAGGACTTCTCTACCCCCATGAAGCCATCCTCCTTTTCTCAAGGTTGCTTTCACTGTCTTAGAAAACAAATCTGAGCCATGCACTGACTGTATAACAAAGGCTGTAGTGCATCACTTTGCTCAATATGACACCATAAAATTTAGTTATTGTATTCCAAGCAAAGCACTGAATCTAAAAATCTTACATAAAAAGAGCAAGCAAACCTTGTGTGAGGAAAATAGAAGAAATACAAGAAATAAATACAAAAATGAAGAATAAACAGTAATAGTTATGGTTTCAGATATTTATCAGGGACTACCAAATTTTAAAAAAGTAGGAAAAAAATGTGGTTTTAAATTGATCGCATAAATTTAATGTGGCAAAGCATACACTACATTGCCAATTAAAAAAGGCAACAGCTTAGTCAAAATAACAGTAGATGCACTCCCTTCAAGTCTCTGATAAAACAATGTTTGAGCTACAAGAGCTCAGTTCCAAAGTATAGCATTATGTTTCCAGAAATTTATCACTGGCAAAGACATAAATGAAGGCAGGCAGCCAACATTTACTGAAGGGAAATAAATAACAGTACCTAAAATGACTCCAAATATACACAGCAATATAGACATAATTTTAGAAAAAAAATGAGTAGCTAATAAAGGAATGCTTACAAACAGCTTCAGCTAGAAAACTTCCTTTTACTTTTTACCCATATAATATTTGCATACGTGCACATGCAAAATAATGAATAGTCCTGAAAATACTTTGTTTGCTTCAAACTGTTCAGTAACATGCACTACCATCTTAATCACACCCTAGGTATGTTGGCAGCAGTGCAACACAAGTGGGAGTCACAACTGAATGCTCTTCTGTAAAGACCAAATCAGCCTCTAAAGATTTAGAAAGGAAAAGTCCTGAAGCAGCTTGTTACGTATGAAACGATTTGTTCTTCAACAGAAAACAAAACAATTTCCCTTTTATTTAGAGGCCACTAAGGAACAAAACTTATTAATTGTTTAAAGGCTTAAACTGAATTTAAAAACTCTCTTCAATATCACTTAATGGTGATTTTTGCTGCATTATGAGCAGTAAGTTCACTTTACTGAAATGAAGCATATACATATGCTGAGGTGGTAACAAGAGTACATATATTTTATTGTCCCACACACATTGAAGCAGTTATGTATTCTTCACTAGATTTTTTTTCCAGAAGAACACACACATAGTGTGCGTCAGTTCAGTACCTCTCTGAACTCCCTTCTATACCCTTTAACAACATTCCAGACAGCCAGAATGATGCATTTTTCATATATATTGTACTTATATTTGTTAAGTTTAGGAAGCCAGCATTATTTAACACTATACAAAACATTATCACATAGGATATTAGGCAAAAAGACAGTGTCCACCTCCTTGCAGGTGACTGAAAATCACTAGCAAAGTTACATTAATTTTAGTCTAAAATAATCATCTAGAGAAATAATTTTGATCCACATAAGTCTTTAATCCTAATCAGCCTTACTGCTAAATTCTTTCTTATTGGACCAAACCACAACATTAAGAGGTATTTTCTACAATATAATGCCCTGCTATGTACAATTATCACAATTAGTTCTAAACCCACAAAAGGTCTCATTGACTTCAGTTCAGGCATAAGCATCTGCACTGCTCTGTATCGTTAAATACTCCACACCAACAGATGCAGAGCATTACTGTAAGTTGCCATTGATCCAGGAGATACTCCCTCCATTGTATCTCAGTATTATTGTTATGCAAAAAACCCATGCAAAACCCCCAAATCCAATAAAGAATTCTAACAGGATTTTCATCTTGTTTTCAAACAGGGGAAAAAAAAAAAAAAAAAAAGTGATAGATTTTGAAAAAGGGCCCTTTACAGACTTGGCTTTTGATGATGGATCAAATTATGTCACTTTTACTTCTTCTCCCTGCCCCCCAACCCCTAAAAAGGCAAGGAGGTGGTCTCTTAAAATATAGCTACTTAAATCAGGCTATTGTTTCCTTTCCCTCCAAGACCACCCAGCTTTTCAAAACTGAAACATCTCTGCGCTAGACAGATTGGAGCGCTACCACAGCTCTCTATGCAGAGACCTGCTATGCTGCACTATATTCACCACCACTGCATAAACAGAGCATACTGCACTGGCAGAATACACACACATAAGAGACAGTAAAGGTTGGGGGGCGGGGGGGGAAACCGTGAAATCTTAGGCATTTGAGGAGCGGAGAGCCATGACTGAAGTCCTCTTCAAAGCTCAGGAGATTGCTTAAAAATAGGCGCTTCTTTTAGAGAATGTATCCAAAGCCTTTATTTTCTTCACATATTTGGAGTTTTGAGTCTTATATCTTTAAGCTGGGAGTGTAATTAAAATGTTAAAAGAAACTGGAAATTATCACATAATAACTGAATTCCAAGCTCTAGCATTTCTGCAGAAAAAAAAAAATCCAAAGAGGACTCATGTTCCAGTTTGCCCTGGAGGTTGGAGCACTCCATTGAGCAATACAAAACACAGATTCTAATTATGGCTTTCTTTATATCTGCTTCCATTCTCAGATTTTTACACTTCAGTTTCCCACCAAGATACTGGTATATTGCTACTGGTCTTCACTGTGCTTTGAGATCTACAAATGCGAAGTAGAAAGTATGAAAGGAACTATGCTTTTGTGAAAATGAAGTTGGGATATCACACAAGGGAGAGACACTGCTTAGGGGCAGGTTTTTCTAGCTGGTTTTGGCCAGCTTGAAAAAAATTAAAATAAAAGGGACAAGGTATGAGCTTCTTTGAAGACAGAGAAGAAAAAGCACAGCGGGGACTTGTTTAACACTGGTGCCTGCCCAGACTTAAAGCTAGCTTTAAATGACCTGAAACACACCCTAGGCAACAAAATAAAGCTAAATTATATACACAAAAACATGTCAGGCATTTTGTCCTTGGCTCATCAAAGCACAACACTGGCACCAGTGTTGTTCTGTATTTCATCAAGTTTAGAATAATCAATTTTTACTGTGATCAGCCATACATATTCTTGACCAGTCACGAACCTGCCACCCCACACTATATGTAACCAGCACAGAAGCTATCCTATACATCAGCAGCTGCTCAGCAGTGAAGTGGGGCAGGCAGAGGACTGCCTAAGAGGATGATCAAGACAGGGCACTTTTTTCTGCTATGACACATAGCAAGCAGCATCTAAAGACAAAGTTATGTCTGAACTGAAGACATGTCATTATTAAATCTAATTAACTAGTATCAACACAGAGTTAAACTGGAAATTTTAAAAAAAGAGGAAAAGTGTTCACTAGACTACTGTCAGTAATGATGTTTTGATCCTGTCTGGATATGGGTTATATTTTAAATACCATTAAGATATGTATTTTTTAAAACAGGAAAAAATCGGATAGGAAATTATTGCTCTGTTCCTACTGGTATTTAATATGACACTTAAGCAAAATGCTTCAATTTAGATGTTGGGTTTGTATTCTTAATTTTCCTTCTAGTTCCCTAAAAAAAATGTTAAGAGTTGGAATGTGCAGCTTGTCTTGGAAACAAGGTTGCTGGTTCTTTGTTTCCATTACACACAGCATAAATATGATAATACAGCAAAATAAGGTAGGCTAAATTGGGGGTGGGGGTGTGAAGGTGGAGTTCTCAGAAGCACAGAGGGACAGGATGAGTGACACCGACACGGGCTGTAATGCAGGAAATTCCAATGAGGTATTAGGAAATCACTTTCCAAAATGAAATAGTCAAGCACTGGAACAGGGGTCCAGTCCAGTTGTTGAATGCTCATCTTTATAAAGAGACTTAAAACTGGGTTGGATGGGGCTCTGGGCAACTTGCTGTACTTCCTCCTACTTGTAGTGGAGGGCTGCACTTACGTCTCCAGAGGTTCCCCCAGATTAAATTAGTCTGATTATAAACCACCGTGAAATACCTTGCCTTTCAAATGACCACTGTGTCTAAGACATTTTAAATTACTACATTTAACAACATGGTATTATTGTCAGCGTCTCCCTGGTAGGTGCATTTCTGCTTCTCAGGTAGGCAAAGAGCCCATGCACCAGTGACCTGGGAGGCTGCCTTGAACATCTTAAGTTTGTGCTTGACAAAAATTAATTTCCTTTTTGCAGTCTTGGCATGCTTCCTTCTCTCTCCATCCCTATCCACAGCTGTGGCCTATAACTAGTTTTCTGCCTGTAAAGTAATCAGTGGCATTAGTTCTTTGTGATAACTACATCACACTTTCCCCAAGCTGCTATTTTTATGAGATTTGATGCTGCCTGCTTCTAACCTGGGCTTTGAAATCCTCCATGTGCAGACCAAAAAAAAAAAAAGTAAATGTGCTTCCATAATTGAAGTTTAACTACCCAGAAATCAGCAAATTAGTTACTCATTAGAATGGGATGTTTGCAAAAATAGATGCTTCCAAACATTTTAGCTAATAGCTGAAAAGGAAGGTGGTTGACAGGCTTTCTATACTCCAATAAAACCATATTCAAAATCTATGCAAAATTTCAAAACAATAGTATAGTTTCTGAAGTAGACAGTTGCTACTCTTCTCCACTTTAATACCAACATATCTTCGCAGAAATCACCCCAACAGTAAAAGACTGAATTTTATAAATATTTATAAATACTGAAAATAATTTTTAAGTGCAAATATTCCTGCTGTTTTTTGCCAAACCTCCATTTTCTCCTAACTTGGTAAGAAGGAAAGAAGAGCAACCTCACAGGAATCTGACATTGACAACTGCATCAGATTATGCTTTGGACAGAGTAATAAATTATCATGATCGTTATTATGCTGTATATTCATCAGCAACTGAGCTTTTACAGACTTCAAGAACACAAGAATAGCTACAATGTCACAAATACCAAAATCATTTCTATGAATAAGGAGACATAAGAGTAGCAGAAGGGAAAACAGTGACATTTTTAAACTATGAGAAAATGCCCAAGTGGAGCAGTAGCTGTTGCTTTTAAAATATTTTAAGGCTTGAGCATACACAAATATATCCATATATTTATGACAGTGACTTTGTCAATTGAAGGTTAGAAGTTTTTCATGTCATTCATAATGATTTATTCTGATGTCTAATAGAAATAGTCTTACTGTATTTTTCCTCCCTTCATAACTTCCAATATGAAAAGCATACTTAACACAATATTAACACTAGACTGAGATGAAAGGGAAGGTTTTTTGTCACACAAAATTTCATTTTTTTTCTAACTATGAATAAAATGTCAAAAATCCAAACATGACCTAAAGCCAAAAGTAACCCCAAATCAATCAAAATGTTTTATTTAGATGGCAGCAATTTTTTTGTTGTTTTACTGTTAATTAGTATAGCTGTTTAAATAAACACCAAACAGAACTATTTCATTTAAATAGTGTTAAATTAGAATGTCAAAATAATTTCAAAACTCCATTAAAAACATTTCAGACCAGGAAGTTCCCAACCACTTCCTATTAAGGTTGAAGCCAGGAAAATTCTGGTGTAGCTTTCTGCTTGGGCTGTTCTTTGTGTGCATGACATGAAGTATTTCTATTACGGAACTGCAGTGAAGAGATAGCATTCCAAAGTCAACCATTTTAGAAATTGGAATGAACCGTGAGTACATTTTTAAAACTATATTTACATAAATGAATTGTCACTGGATCAGAACTTAAATAAGGAATAAAAGAAAAAGCAAAAACTGCCTGCATGTAACTATGAGAAGTAACATTACATTAACTCATGCTTTGATTTCTAATACATCGCTTTCATTGGAACAAAAAGTATTTGAAAAGTGAGTGGAAAACTAATGAGCTTCTGTTGTATGTTCTGGGTAGTGAGTCAATCTCACACTCCAAATCATCCACAGGAATCATGAAATGCAAAAAGGGATGCTGTAGATCTGGGTCTCAGCACTGAATTAATTATTTTGTCCCTGGATCAACCACATTTAATCTTCAGATCTGCTACAGCTGGTTTCAAGATTTACTAATAATTCTTTAGATGTGCAGGACTTAAGACTGTTTTTATGTTTTAGGAAGACTATCTGGAAAAAGTAAAATCTTTGCCTTTTCAACTACCATGTTATATGTGGACATGCTTAGCCCATGTGTGGTACAAACTTTTTGCAGTTTTCAGATGAGGAAATGGCCTGGGTTAATATTAACCATGAAGTTCAAGTATTTAGGTAGGCTGAAAATACTTATCTACAAAGGAATTTTATGAATTATTTTCCCTTGGGCACAGAATAAAACTTGATATATACATTATCTGGTATTTATCAGCCCCTGCACAGTTGAACTACCTGCTGCCTAGATATCATTGCCAAGTTTTGAGGCACTGTCCTTACAGACGCGAGCACCCGTGCAGTGCGCTCTGAAATCACAGGAAAAGGAGGTGCCTCAGCTTCAGAGACCAGCAGCCTGGCAGGGAGATGTCAAAGTTAGCCAACAGGAACCAAAAACGCCAACTGGAGAGCCCACTGGTGTATCTTCAAACCACCTCCCCCTGTCAGGGGAGCAATATCTCCATTAAAGCTTCCTTTCACGTAATCAAAGTTAGATACATAAACTTTACAAATCTAAACTGTTGCTTAATGTTTTTAGGTAAGTCTCATGTCTTTTTGTGTGCAAAAAAGCAGTTTCAACTGAGGACTGTCCCTCAGCCCAGATGAATGTCATCTGCAAGTCTGGGCTAACATATTCCCAGATGCAAGAGAGAAATCATCTTCAATATTTCACATCCTTGCTGAGGCCTTTAAAACAGAGATGGGAAGGCTTCCCCTTCCTCATGTTTTGGGGTGGTTTTTTCCCCCATCTTTCATTCTCATTGCAATTCTTCAGTGTAGCATGATGATAGAAATAATCATGTGGACATGGCAGACACTTTAATGCCTAGAATCAGAGCTCTCAGCTCTCAGAAAATTTTAATCATGAAAATCTGATTACTAATTTACTTGAGACATGTAGTTGGACATACCTCAAGAACATGTTTAGGCTTCTAAATTTCTTTTTCTACCTAGTTTTGGGCCCACCAGGGCTTGGGTCAGTATGTCACTGAAACACATGAAAAGGGAGAACAGAAGGAGTGAGGCAGCAGAAAGCAGTTTGTCAGTGAACACCCTGCAAGTGTTCACAGAGTGAAAGATGCCCTACGATGCCCAAGGACAAAGGGCATCTTCTATCACACAGTGTCCCAGCGTAGAATCTTTTACATATTGGAAGTGTTTATAATTATGTATGCTTCAGTGGTTCCCCAAACAGAAGTGCTTTCACTTGCAGCCTGACATAGTCCTGAAAGACTGGGAAAAAGAGGTCCAGGAATGCACAATTTTCAAAAGTACTGTAGCAGAATTGGGAGGCCATTCACAACTTAAACCTTTCTTAAAAAGCCTCAGGTAATCACTAATATATTAGATGCTTTTAGAAAATTCATAATGTCTCAGTTACTAAATAAATAATGGATTTACTATAACTTGATCAGGCACAAACAAAGCTTTTAAAGAAAATTCACGTTCTGGAAAAAACAGCAATCTTCATATTTGACTGATCTCTGACACTGGCTTTCATTTCCTTCATTTTGTCAATGAAGTTGCTATTTTGTAAGCATATTTTAGTGCTAATTGGAGTAGTTGAGAAATTAGCTTTATTTGTCTCAAGCTACTAGTAAAGAACTTCAGTCCCATCTAGCTTTATAGAAGAACAGGAGCAGCATTGAAGGCTACAGGAATTTATTGCAATAGAAACACATTGCTGGGGTGTTCACAGAGACTAACAAGTCAGGCTCCTAATATTTTTCCAGAAAGTTATTCACATATTAGAAATAAGACACCTATTTCATATTTCTGGAACTGGCAGTTGTTTTTTTTGGTGGGTCATTTTATTTATTTGTTTTCTCCTCCTAGGCCATGTTTTGGGGAGATCTTTCCCCTCCTTTAACTACAGCAAGGGATGAAACAGGTAGTTTAAATTGCTGAATAGCAATTTCAACAGAATTGCTGTTCATGTAAATTACCTACCCCCTGTGGCATGTTTACTAACCAATCAAAATATTTTCTTCAGACAAAGCACTGCAATAAA
Source organism: Gymnorhina tibicen (assembly GCA_013399875.1). Classification (NCBI taxonomy): domain Eukaryota; kingdom Metazoa; phylum Chordata; class Aves; order Passeriformes; family Artamidae; genus Gymnorhina; species Gymnorhina tibicen. The sequence continues at coordinate 7,294,467 of VXAZ01009477.1, forward strand.
TTTAAATGAAAATAAGGACAACCACAACACAAGACACATAATAAGAGATTTGTGCACAGCATGGAAAGTATCTTATAAGTAAGAAAATTATGTTCATGCTTTACAGTGCAGAATTTTCAGAATAATATAGCATATTTATCATTTTGCTGCAGTACAGTTGTTTCCAACAACTTAATGAAAAAACTTCAGTAATAACTTGCTATTGGAATTTCTGGGAATAAAAAAAATTAATCTGAGCAAAGCATTTGAAAAGCCATGCATATTCTATGAGAGCAGATCTTTTATCACAGTCTTACTATAAAGAACACTTACTGAAATGTACATTGCAACCCAGCCAAAAAAGTCCATCTAATGATTTCTGGGATCCATTGGAAGTGTAGATGCAGTATAACACAGCTCTCATCAAAAATTATGGGGCAAGGCACAAACACCAAAGCTGAACAGAAAGGATTTTTAAATACCCTGTAAAATAACTTTACATCCCCTCAACAGACAGATGTTAAAGACCCTAGCTGCTAGCAAGCTCAGGAAGATATCTCTCTTTGTTTTCTTCTGTTAACTAATGAAAGGCCACACCCAGAATGACATGGAAACTACAACCTTGGAAAATGACATCTATCCCAGTCCAGGGCAGAGTCCCTCAGTCTGCTTTGGTCTGTGAACTGATAGTCCCAGCAACTTTCCCCTTTGGATTCATTAATATTTTACACACACACACACACACACACACACACACATATATATATATA